>LR990627.1:9534827-10134827 GCA_905147815.2 Phalera bucephala
TCTTGATACCGAAACAAATATTTTTGTATTATTACCACTGATATTTGATCGATGACTTTTGATAAAACAAAAAACACAATTTTTCTTACCTAGAATTCGAACTCAGGACTTTGCCTATGCCCTACCGAATAAAGAAATACTCTTTGCCTGCACCAAAAGGTATCCGGCGTGATGATATAAATAGATATAAATAAAGGAAACAGAATTTATTTTATATATAATTCGAGGAAATATAATAAGCCAGAGAGGTATGTAAGGAAAGAACCTGTTGGAACTCTGTACTCTCTGCCTACCCCGCAAGGGATCTGGCGTGAGGTTATAGATAGATAGATAGATAGAAATATCCCCGAAATTCAAACAAATACATAGAACTAAGCCGAAAGACTGACGTATAAATTCAATAACTTTCGACATGGATACCCCTATTCCATTTCACCCAGTACAACAATTCTTACTTTACTACTCTTACTACTTACTTTGGCTACCAACAGCTTAATATAACTTCTGAAGTACAAAGATGCACGGATGGTGATCATAGATCATCCAATGCCTTGCTCAATACTCCTTAACCTTGGCACATGAGTAAATATCCTAACAGAAACAAAACTTCATACAATTGTAGTACTATATAGCACTATAGCAGACTACTATACCAGACTACTATCACAGCAGGTCACCCGAGGACAATGGCCGACGTAAACCGGTTTTGGTTTAGCATGAATACTTTGACGTTAGCGTGACGCCACAAAATAATAATTATTATTCAGTGGTGACGCTAGCGAGTATCGTCGATCGTGTGGAACCTGATTATTTTATTTTAAATGAACCCAGTTTTTTTCGCTAAGAATAAAATTCAATAATTATCATACCAACCAGTTAAATTGATAGGAACGAAATGGTTTATTGAGTTCGATTATGCTAGTTGCAAAATCGAACTCATTGGTGTGTTGAATTTGTCGAATTAAACGCTAGATATCGCTTTGTCTCTGTTACTTTATTTCTGTTGGGATATTTCCTCATGTGACTTTGATGAACGCGATTTTAGTGCTACAATAGCATCACGTGAATCTATACTCGGTAAAAAAAAACAACAACACAAAAACTATTGGAAAGATAAACATTATCAAGGAAACAGACACGAAAAATAATGATGAAATGCTGCGATGAAAATAATGCTGTAAATGAAGAATGAGACGGAAATATGCTAAAATCCATTATTAGAAGAAAGACAAAAATATTTTTAAAATTCAGATTTTATTAATTACTTTTTTCTTTTTTATGTGATTTTGCTTTTGATTTACTCTTCATAAATTTACTTATTATTTTATACAATACTGTTACTATTAACACTATAATTGCTAATAGATCTAAGTAAAGCTTCTGATAGAGCGGCATGTGCAGCGCTGGAGAGCGCAGATGTAGAGCTCCGCGGGTTTTTACGACGTACTCCACCCAGTGCACCAGTTCCTTGCCCGGTGCTACTGGCCGGTCGTGGAATATCAGTGACAGTTCCTTTGCACTTGCTTTGTACCTAAGAAGTATAAACTGTACTATATTATTCTCATCAACAAGTCTAAAGTACCTGTAAGGTATACAAAGCCAACTATTTAACTTTAAGAACTTTAAGAAAAGTTAACCTGTTCGAGCTAAATGAGATCTATAATGATTTTCAGTTGACCTCCAAAATAGCTGAAGAGAAAAAAATACTAAGAAGAAGATTAATTTTGATGGTATTTCTAAGTTTTACTAGAACATTTGTGAAGTAGGAATTAATAAAAAAGTACTGAGCTGGGTGCAGTCTAATGCATGTTAGAAACCATTGTTTGGAAATGATTGGCATGATTGATTCAGTTAGAGGAAAAAGTGGATAAGAATCTATCAATGGAGTAATCCAGTGGACTCAAGTGCAGCATTTAAGTATTTTAGAATTCATTATTTGGCGCTAATTCGTATAATGGTTTCAAGTGGAGGAAAAGTGCACTAGGATCTAAGTGGATGAAGCGCCAATCAGGCATTTTCAGAATTAAAATGGTAACTTACGAATTATTTGACAGTATCTCCTTAATAGCACCTCGAAGATTATCACCCATACCTTCGGCTAATATCACCATAATTCCGCATCCTTTCTTTTCTACTGCTCTCATATTGATATTTTGATCACCACCAATTGGTAAACCAATTACGGGAACGCCGTAATATAAAGCTTCAGTGGTTGATAACAGTCCACCATGTGTTATAAACAGCTTTAAATTTGGGTGTGCTGAAACAGAATTTGTGTATTTGCAAGAAGTTATAGTTAAAGGTGAACCACTAATAGCATAATTGTATTTAAAATGTTTGTTACTAGGTATTTTGATAAATGGAAGATATTGAATATTTGTAAGATTTTAAGAATTTGTTCCAATATAAAAGCCTGTAGAAATTCGTTGATATATGGCATAATAGCATAATTGCAAATTCTTGTAAACTTTGTTTTTATTCTTTTTTTTTAGAAACTGTGTTTCATAATATTTGTTAGAGTGGACGGACTCTCATCCACTCTCGTTTTGACATGTAAATTGCCGAGTCCCGGAATGTCCTGAGCAGGCAAGAAAGTAATTTTGCTGAACCAAATTGGCTTACGAGAGACAGTTGTCATAAACTGAAAAGACAAAGATCGACATCATCAGCAGAAAACTAGTAACAATAATTATTTTCGTAATCATCATCTCAGCCTATACTTGTCCACTGCTGAACATAGGCCTCCCCAATAGGGAGGATTTGCCTTACTCGCCACGTTTAGCAGGCGGGTTGGCGAGCGCAGCTCGATGGTCGTGAAAGTATCTAGGAGAACGCTGCTGCCCATTCCCTAGTTGTCCCTTAGTCGCCTTGTACGACACCCGATGGGAAGAGATGGGTTGGTCCAATTCTAAGCCGGGAACTACATTTTTGTTATAATTATTATGTATTATCTTCGCCTAAATAATTGTCTCTCATTACATAAGTGCAAGCCGCAGTGCCGTGACTTACCAAGAATACTCTGTTGCGGTGCCCATTTTACCAGATGTACGTTTGCAGGCACATTATCCATTTCAGCTTCGTACTTCCAAATAACTGTCTCCTTGAGTTCTCCAAATATATTCAGTAGTGTCTGCTTCATGTTGTCAGACATGCCGGTACTCTTCGAGACCGATCCCATACTAAAGTATATAATGCCGTGTTTTGCATTGTCCATCAGCTTTTGAAGATCCTGAATGTTTAGGGATGACTTTTACAAATGTAGAATTTATAGAAATAACAGTCTGAAATTGAAATGTTAGGCCAAAGCTTGGAACAACGCTACAAGCACGCATTGTGGTGTTCTTTATAAGGTTTGCATCATGTTATCATTATTATCACTATCAGCCGAAAAACGTCCAATGCAGGATAAAAGCCTCCCAAAGCAGTACACATTGAGTTTTTACCCACAACGTTCACCAAATGATTGATTAATCTTGTGGGGGGCCTCCACGGCTTCCGGGATGTGGTCGCCACTCGAAAATATTTTTTCTTCAACAGTTGTCTGTTCTACGAGCGGTGTGTTTACGAACGCTATGTTTGGCAATCTGAACGCTATGTCGATGACTGGTTCTCCTACAGATCTCTTTATCACCTTATTACATTGCGATTAGGCGTTCGTTACCTCGAAGTTTGCCTATGTTACTAATAATCATGTTCCACGATTCCAAACGTTAGTAAGACCATTACCTATCCCGCAGCGTATTTTTAAGCATCCAGCGACTTTTTTCCTTGCATTGCTTGGGCCTAAATGTTACCTACCTTAGGGAGCGGTTGTATTTTATCACTAATATGATATCCTCCAATGTTTATCACGTTTGGTGGCAGACTGAACGGCGATCCTATAGACAGGTGAGAGTTGACGAACATCAAGGAGGCATTGTACATAGCTTCGTCGAATGAAGGCATATCTACACCTCTTTTAGCTGCTATTTCTGGGTAGATTGAATTGTATCCATATCTTTCAAACAAATATATAAATCTGTAAAGAATATTTATGAAAAATGTGAATTAGTTATCTTATCTTGAATATTATTAGTCTCAGAAGGACACGTCGAGCTCATGTCTCCGCGCAAGCATTATTAAGTTTTAATGAAACGAAAACTCTAAAACTAATGTGTGAAGAAGAATCAATGTAGGGACTATTTGTGAATGATGCTAAATACATCGAGATAGTGCCAAAATTGGACAACTTAAGTTAATAATAAATAAACATCTTGTCATAGCTCTTCGCTAATCTTTACGCTGCTACATGAAGGAGCAAAACTCCTCGTAATTTTTTCACATAATAATATATCTATTTTGTATAGTGAATCGACAGCGCTATTTAATTTTCAATCATTACAGAATTCTAGATTGATTTACACAAGATCCCCTTATTTTATTCTTCCTGTATTACGATACAGGAATAATGAAATAAGGGGATCAAAACGCACCTACGGGTGCGTTTACAAAAAAGACCGACTGCAAAACATTTGTAAACATTTGTAGAACACAAAGAAAACATTGTCGCGTACGGGGCTCGAACCTGCGATTACTTGATTCTCTGAACGAAGCAGCTTACGCTCTAAGCACTGACAAAACCGTTGTCAAAATATTCCATTACCAGATTCATAGCGTCCAGCTTCCAATTCTGCTTTGTCATCATCACTTCCAGCTCATTTCACCCCTTGCAGACCAAGGGCCCTAAACCTTCTGTGAAAGGGGTCCTAGGGCCTTGTCCTTCTTAGACCACATATCCCTATTCTGAGCCAATCTTATCCACTAATTCTACTTACATCAATATAAAACATTTCTTCACAATTTTATAAAGTTCCATTGTTCTATCCCAAAAACTTAGAGGGGGTTTTACATGAGAAAAAAGATCCACTGTATATGCAGGGTTCGGTATGTCGTCAATCACTCTTAAAACTTGCCAATGCGCTTCTGTTGAAACAGACCAAATAAGAGGGCATTGGAGCAAAGGCGCGATTCTGAAAAATGACAAAATCACATGTATGAGCTTCCTCAAGTCATGTATGATGATGAGTTTCTCACCGGATCTATTCAGTGGAGGCCACTTTTAGATCTGGAGGACGATGCAAATTGTAAAAAAATTAAGTCCTTTTTTTGAAGTATGCCTACAATGTTTTTGACTTTGACTTACAGATTTGATACTGAGTTCTTAGATTTACGCGAATATTACACATGAAATAAAACTATTTTTTCGGATCTCATCGCGGACCAACAAAAATAATTAAGAAGTTTGAGGGTACCCCGGAACAACTATGCCTTTTGGACGTCTAATACTTCAGTCCTTCCCGTGACCATGGGTGCTGCAAAGCACTCGAAACGTCGGGAACTTAAAAATCAAAAATAAACCGCGATAAAATCAGAAAAAATAGTTTTATTACAGATTTGATTTTAAACTATAGCCACATCCCGTCAAGCTGAAACAAGTAGATAATAATAATAATAATTGTTTATTTTCTGAATTAAGATACATATTTCCTAAATTAGTAAGTACCAAAAAACGTTACAATACCTTAAAAAGTTATTACCAGGGATTCCCAAACTAGGCACAGCCTGTATCTTGGGATACCGATTACAATTAAAAGATATAAGATTTAAAAAATAAACGTAATAAAAGAGGACGGAAACATTAAAAATATAAGAAAAAATAAAAAAAATGTTGAAAAAACACAGCTCAGTATTAGCTACCCACCACGAGTAAACATAAATTACCATAATAATATAACATGTCTATTATAAAAATAACAATTCACACAATAACAACTTACACAGGGAAAATAAATGAAACTTTTATAGACTATTAAAAATATAAAAACAAAACAGCTTCAGTGCCCTCGTAATCAAGACTTTTCAACCAGTTGGTGACTTTGACCTCTGCTTGAGATGAGGAAGAATTTTTAAAATCGCAGAGAGTTAGAGCTTTGTTATAAATTAAAGGAAAGACATAAAACTGGAATCTTTTAGCGAAAGTAGATTTAACTGTCGGCAGTTTTAGCTGAAAAACTCTTTTCTGTAACAGAGTGTCGTAGGCCGGTGAGCTGCAGGTAGTTTTATGGGTAGTCATACATGCTTTAAGAATGAAAAGTTGGCGTACTCTGAGGACATCTACTTCTTCGTAAAGCGAATTAGTGGAGTACCTGAACGGTTTCTGAAGCATAACTTTCAGAACAGCACGTTGAGCCCTTTCGAGATCTAGCATAAAAGATTTAGCAGCAGCTCCCCAGACTCCGATGCAATAGGAAAGAAGGGACTGGCAGACAGCATAATAAACAAGTTTGCGAACATGCATACTGGCGGAGTAGCGCAAAATTTTCATAATACCGATCACTTTCCGTATTCTAGTCGATAGGTTAGATATATGAGACTCAAAATTCAAGCGTTCATCTAAAATGAGACCAAGATATTTAAGTTCCTTCGTCCGTTGTATCGAGTCACATGTACATGACAGGTCAGAAGAAAGACTATGATTACTGGTATGAATTTTGATGTCTGGCATAGGTGGAGGTTGACTTCTGGCTGTCTTATGAAAACACATATACTTCGTTTTCCCAGTATTTAGTGTCAGTAGATTATTTTGAAGCCATTTGGAAACCAAAAGTAAGCCTATTTCAGTAACGTTACGGACACATTCCCAGTTTGGACCATAAAACAAAAGAGCAGTGTCATCTGCGTAGCACACAATTTCTGCTGATTCTAAATTTAGTTCATGGATGTCATTCATATACAAAATAAACAACAATGGCCCCAGTGTGCTGCCCTGTGGCACTCCATAAGTGGTGGGTAGCGTCGCACTCATTAGAGAATCCACTTTTACAAGTTGTTGCCTGTTAGTAAGGTAGCTGCAGAACCAGTCCAAGGCAGTGCCACGAATTCCCATTCCCTCCATTTTCCGTAACAGAATGGAAACTGAAACCGTGTCAAAGGGATGATTATGTTCTTTTTCAAAATTGAAATCTTTATTTGGGAACAAACAACAACTGCACATAGTGTTGTAAGAACGCTCGAGTCGGCGCTTAAACGCTTGAGTCGACGCTCAAAATGTTGCTAAGCGCTGGAGTCCAGAGCCGAGTCGGTTTCAGAGCGCTCGAGCGCGAGCTTGAGCGTTTTATTAAAAACGCTCACTGAAACGTCGAGCTCGATGCTCGAGCGCAAGTCGAGCGTCGAGCACTCCAGTTTTATGGATGATAAAATCAATCATATATTAATATTAGCTGCGTGGAGTACCTATTTTGTTTTAATTAACTTGCTCTTTATGTATGTCTGTCTGTCTTTCCGATTCAAAGTTATCGTTAGTTCAAAGGTAGTTTGTGATCTACTTTTCGAACACTTGCGGTTCTCCAATTGACCTGAAATTTGGCAAACGTATATAAGTTTAGATAGACGATTTAACGCAGTGGTTAAGAGCTTAAGCCGCTCCGCCCACTGTGTCTAATAGTCGCGGGTTCGATTTCTGCCCGGGACAAATCTTTATGTGATCCACAATTATTTGTTCCGGTCTGACTTAAGCACGCGGAACCAGTGCGCATTGGTGAAGGCAGCTTTGTGGCCACCTGCTGTTGGAACTTATCAAGCCGCCTATAAGGATTCCAACTCGGCTTAACGACTACCACACTAAGTGGTAACCGAGACCAATGGCTTAACGTGCCTTCTGAACTATGGAGACGCTCGAATATGAAAATGTCACAAACGGTCACCCATCTGAGGCCAACGGAGTCGAACGCTGCTTAACCTTGGTGATCGATAAGAACACCGTGGTCGCGCAGCGCTACGAACGCCTTACTCAATTACTTCACAATAGCTCTAGGTAGTGCCCAGGGTCCCATGATGAAACCGGAACATGGCTATAAGAACTATTTAAATTAAACAAGATAGCACCATCGTATTTGGGCTCTTTGCATTTGCTATGACAAATGTAATAGACCTAGATGATATGCAAGATCTGATGGTTAAGAAGAGACCATATAAACTCTAAGAATGAAAATACTATCTATCATCACGCCACATCCCTTGTGGGGTACCGTATTACCCCGCAAAAGACTAATTTAATAGCAAAAACAAATATTCATTTACCATGCCCATCAAATCAGTGCGTTTTGGTTGGCTATCGTTTGACCAATGCCGTAATAGTAAGCACCCCTAGAATCACAAAACATCGTCCAATGTACCGACAAATCCTTTGTCGGCGCGTTTGATGTTTGTGCCGCAAAATTAAAGATTCGTTTACACTAACGTTTCCGTAAAAATAATAAAGAATGACAATAGGTGATGTCCTCGAAAAGTGGTTTATTATATACTATATTTCCTCAACCTCATACGTAAGGATATAGGCGTGAAGGAGTGTGTGAGTAATCACTAAATTAAAAAAAAATCGTTTGTTTCATAGTAGGTATTGTGCATACCCAAACCTTGAGTCTACGAAAATTCGTATTTTTTGTTATCTATCACCGGGAAGACAGTTTCTATTGATATTAGGTTTCCCCTAACAAGTTCTAAATACATATATTATTTATGGATTACATACTTAATGGTACCCATAATACGATACAATGAGTACAGTGTGTGCGCACCCCATATACATAGTCGGCCCTTTCAAAGGATTAATTTACCTATCTTATTTGTAATTTCATTTTTGACATCTCTTTTAACCTCTCTACTGTTTCGGCAAGTAACATCCCCCCGCAACCGCTCCGCCCCGTGGCGCCTTTGGCAGTGACAAATAACTACAACTTGCATAAGTACGACGGACTCGCGCCTACATTTTTGTTATATTTAGGTTTAATATAAACTGTGTGGCTGCGTCGTTGGTCTAGTAGAAAAGCGTATCGCTTGGCGATCATGTGGTCCTGGGTTCAAATCCTGGGTCGGACAAATGAAGTTTTTCTAACGAAAACTTCCCAGTATGAGTCCGGAGTCTGGAATTGTGCCCGGTATATGGTCATAGCCTCGCGCCCTATTACATGGGACCTAACATCGTCAGCGAAAAGTGGGTGTACACAGTACACCTCTGCCACACCCGTTGGGGAAAATAGGCGTGACGGTGTGTAAACACCCTGTGTCCAGAAATTTGCCATTAGAATATTACTGCACTTGGACTTGGCACAAGAGCTGCCCTTGGAAAAATCAGGCGTTCATGCAAATACTAGCTTCGTGTGGGTCATTTTAAAATTACACACCTTTTTTCATTTATCAAAATTGATGCAAAGATCTTAGTTACTGGTGTTTGGTACGCCTCTGTATACAGTTGTTTCGGCACTATAAATTAATTTCGATTTTTGAGGATCTAAGCAAAATAAATTATAATGCTATAACGCTAGAGCACGCAGCTCGTGCGTTATAGTCCAAGTCTTCAACGCTCCGTGAGCCTTAAACGCTCGAGCGTTCAAGGCTCGAGTCTTGAACACTCGTAAGCGTCGACTCAGCGCTGAACGCTCGGCGCTCGGCGCTCATTTTTACAACACCAACTCTACAGAAGCATTACAATACCATACTAAGAAAATTTATATAAATACAGTACAGTCCACAACGCTACCCGGAGTTCAAAACTTATTGTTAGGTATATATCGTTTTAGCCAGATAGTGACAATTGTACAAAAATGAAACCCCTTCTGAAATATAATGTAAGCAGCTATTCCTAATGCTATACCTATTATTAATGTCAGCTATTCTGGGATACCAGTCCTGGAATGGTAACTGAGGATTAGGGTATTTCTTGAATATATTTGGAATATGGTTTCTAGTAAAAATGATTAATGTGTGATCATTTACCCAGCAGTGATTTCCGAAAAGAACCATTCCAGAATAACAGCATCGAACTTCTCATTAGGATTGCTGAGGATATCCACCACTTCTGGCATTTCCAAAAATTTCTTATGTGCGTAAAATGTGAAGATAGTGAATAGCAGAGAATCGCCTGAAGGACCTTTGATGTTGTTTCTAATGTCATAAGTGCCGCCTGAAAAATAAGATATTGTCTTTTGAGGAAGTAGTAAATTTGTTGTTTAATTAACATTAAAATAATTAATTAAGATTTAACAAAAAACAAATTTTATTTAGAAAATTAATATAGTAATAACATTAAATTTATAAAAAAATTAATGATCACTTGCTTTAACGGTGAAAGAAAACATCGTGAGGAAACCTGCATGCCTAAGAGTCTCTCAAAGGTGTGTGAAGCTCGCCAACCTGCACTGGGCCAGCGTGATGGACTATGGCCTAAACCCCAAACTGAGAGGGTTTAGGCCAGAGGAGGCCGGTGCCCAACAGTGGGACAGTTTCTTATCAGGGTTAATATTATAACATTAAATATTTACATCGTGAAAAAAACAATATACTATTCAATGAATTAATAGTTTGAATGTACCATTTACAACTTTTTATTGCCTTAAGGGTGAACTGGACTTTTTATAATTTCAAGGTAGGATAAATGAGGTGGAAATACGAGCTCTGGAAAAAAGGTGCGGAGTGAAGCTTAGCGACCGTATTCGCAACAGCGTAGTAAGAAAGCGAGTATGTATGAAAGTTAGTACCGGTGTAAAGATGAGAACGGGTTAAAGATGAGAATGTATTTTGTTGGTTCGGGCATATAGAAAGAATACCAGAAGAAAGAATGACAAAACAGATATACAATGCGAAAGTGGAAGGATGGAGGTACCGGGGAAAACCCAGACTCTCTTACCATGACCAAATAGAACGAGTCTTATCGGAAGGACAAGTCAAGAGTCTCCGTAACCGGCGAGCGTGTATGAGACGAACTATGAGAGTGGAGGAAGCCAGAGAGGTATGTAAGGAAAGAACCGGTTGGAACTCCGTACTCGCTGCCTACTCCACAAGGGATTTGGCGTGATGATATATATAGATAAATAGAAAAGGTAATGAGTTCAAACTCTGCCTCGTACTTTAAGATTTTTAGGTCAATACGCTTATTATTATTAACGCTGCACAAGCGTGGATTTGCTTAATTTGATGAAAAAAATTGTACAAAAATCTGACAGTCTTAATTAACCTAACAATCTTTCGAAACACGTGAAACTTGGATCTAGAAAATAGCGCCGGCAACAATTATACACTTACTTTTTTCGACTTCTTCTCTTAACGTAGCCAAAAGTGAGGATACGTCAATTTCTTTAAGATTAGGAACTGACTTCCCATTTGGATTTGCTGTTATATGTACTACCTGAAATTTATACGAGTACCATGCCAAGAGAGATTAGATGTAAATAAGCTTAATAAAATATAGTATAGACACTCTAATCATAAATAATAGTGTCATGTGAAAGTATAATCCCCTATCGCCCTATTGGTTATGCCAAGCAGTTATGCCGGAGAATAAATGGTGCTATCCATTATTCTTCTTGTGTTATTATTATTATATTATTTACAATCACAAATCGAACATGCAAAATGACCGAGACCAAAACAAAAATGTACAGGTCACATTAAAAAATTCAAAAGTATTTTTAGGTATCGCGGAGGAAAATATGAATATCTTATTAATACTCAAGTGGCCATCTTCCACATAGCAAAGTGGGTTTGACTCAATGTCCACAATAAACGCACGAACTTAGACTTTGGTGGGCTTGGGAGAAACAGATTGGGGTTAGCTTGGCGCTATCGAGTTGATCCTGTTTGAACTAAAAATATACTAAATAAAGATTAACGTGATAGCAGACACTTTCTCGACAACGTATCGATAACGTTAACCTGGTCGTGCTAAGAATTCAGATAAGTTTCCTATGCTCAGACAACAAAACCAAGCGGCTGTCGGGATTGCAAAACTCTAATTATATCGAACTATTTATTGTTCAAAAATTCATTGCCTCACACCAGTATTTACTCATGTGCCGTAAGTGCGTTGTTACCTGTGAACTAGTAAATCTTAAACTATAATTCATTTAAACATCGAACAGCTATGTTTCTGTAGCTATGTTCAATAAACTTGTTTATGGAGTATTTGTCGACGTAGAGACCCTCAACAAATACAGATTTCACATGCGCCCAGACCTACACAAAAACATATAGGTCACATAATGACCGTGCGGAAATCGATCACTAATACAAACAGCTTACGCGTCTTCATATGAAAAATCCTAGTAACCGAATTTTTAAAATGTTACCTCATGTCCAGCTTCTAGCAAACGATCAGCAAATCCATGGCCCAGAATACTGTGGCTTTTTGACATCATCGGAAACACGACTAATATCCTCAGCGCTTCATTTGTCGTTATTAAGCATAATATTGATAAGGCTATTGTCAGTTTGAACTGCATCTGTAATTCAAAGTTAGTTGACTATATTAATATGTTTCTTTTCTCTATATCCTTGTAGAGAAGCATCTATCCATGTGATCATGCCAGATCCCTTGAGTAAGCACAGAGTACAAAGTTCCAACAGGTTCTTTACTTACATATGTATCTGGCTTTCTCCACTCTCATAGCTCTTGTTGGACAAATCTGTACAAATATAATTTACATTTTTGGGATTTTTGCTATCTTTGCATGTAATAAAAGCTTTCAGATTATGTCAGAACCTCGGCTCTCAGCTCCAAAACACAAATCGCTGCCACCAGTTGCAAGGCTCTCGCCTTCCAGTAGGACAGTATAGGCTTATAATAACCTTCAGTCTATAGCAGTAGTCTACTGGTGGGCATAGGCCTTTCCATTTGTACGCCACTTGAATGATTCGACACGCCACTGAATGAACCTCGACTACTTTGATCCTATATTTGCTAGATGATCACATTGAAATATTAATAATTTCTCAGACCTAGATTTTAACAAGAACAGATTGACATTAGCGTAACGCTATTGAGTTGATATGATTTTTATACAAAAATGTTACTAAATAAAGATGAATATGACAGCAAGGTTTTCGACAACGTTACACTAACGCCAATTAGTGCTAAGCCATTTAAAATCTGTATCCTAACCTTTTAGTAGGTATTTTTAATTTGTTCAGAAAACTTAAAAGATATAATAATGGTAAAGAAATGACTTACGTTTAAACTGGTTTATCGTAAAATCCAAATCGACATCGGTGTACGAACGAGTAACATTCAATTAAGTGTATCTAAACTACTGATATTGCGTTTACCTTTAATTTTAAATTAGCAACTGAAATATAAATTACCTACATTGAATTACGTAGATAACGTGATAACAAATCTGTAGCGCTCCTTTTATCGTTTAAGGATGATAATTTCGTAATAATTAAGACCTTGAATATTACTATATAATATCTTTCTCGACTATTAATCTTATAACTCGATTATAAAAGATTACATATGTACATTCCGCGTCTATTCTGATTTGATTATAAATTTACGACTTACGCTTTTAACTCTTCTAGTCATATAAAAATACATACAAGGAAATTTTGGCCCGCGGCCAAAATTGGAATTAACGCTTGCGTCAAGTAAAATGTCACTTCATGACAGTCGCAGAGTTGGTGTTTGCTATGAAACTCACTTAAGTTCTTTTTTCAATTAGTAACCTGTTGAGATATTTCCTTGTGAGACGGACGATTTGGTGCAGTGGTTAATAGCTTGTAAACTCAAACTCAAATAATTTATTTTGTATAAGCCCTGCGGGGGCGCTTAGAAATAGACATTTTTTTTTTAATCTAATTTAACTACTAATCTACCACCGGGTCGGACCGCGGCCTTCACTGAGAAGATCCGGCGAAGAAACTCAGCGGGCTTGTCTTTTTTATTCAATTTTCTTTCCTTTTTTTACTTTCTATTTTTATTAATCATATTGTGTGGATACAATGTTTAGGTTACAAATAAATAGTTTACGATCTAGCTGTAGTGTGTGATTCCTTAAGACTGAGATATGAGACTAATGAGGCTATTTATAAAGTGTGTCTAAAGGATTCCAGATGGACCCGCCCCTACAAGCAGCACCCGTTTACGAGTATAACTACCGGCACAGCCATCACTCCCCTCGACCACATTGGAGGGAAGGGAATGACCCGCGCCAGTCAGCCACCGCAAACAAAGACATTATAGTGAGCATGACCAAACGAGAATCCCAAAGACGGTGGTCAGATTGTGTCTACAAAGCAGCCATATCCCAAGCGCGTCAGGCACAACATGCTAAGCTTAACATTGATGTAATTCCAAGAGATAAATAAATAGGAACACTAAATAATATGGCACTTCAATCCCACGCGATCTCGTCATCTATGTAATCGGAGATTTTGTAATATGCTTTATTACATAATTTAGCTTTAATTATGGTTTTAAATTTATTGATTGGCAAATCTCGAATATCGTGGGGAAGTTTATGATAAAAACGTATACACTGGCCCATGAACGAATTGCTGATTCTGTGGAGACGCGTGACATGTACGGCAAGATTATTTTCATTCAGAGTATTTACAGTATGGATGTCACTTAATTTTTCAAACTTATCAATATTCTTTTTTGTTCATAACAAGTTTTCATATATAAATTGGTATATAACAGTTAGAATGTTTATTTCGTTAAAGTTATGTTATGAGCTAGATTATACATGGCCCTAATGTCGCTCCGCCTACTGGATCGAATTGTCGCGGGTTCAGTTCCCACACGGGTCAAACCTTTGGGTGGCCCACAAATATTTGTTTCGGTCTGGATATTTGAGTATGTGAATTTTCACGTTTTGTTAACGCACCCACGACAGAGCAATAAATCCTAATGTGGGGCTACAATAAAAAAAAACCCTATATAAAAATAAACCTAGTTACCTACTGATAACCCTAATTTCACACTGTCAATGTTGTCCACCGATCAAAAGATCCTTGTCACAGTATGGTAAATACCGTAATGCTTATATCCTTCTAAGCGGGAGGGGCAAAGGTATTGTGTACACATAAACACGAATCGACGACGATGTTAGGTGGGTGAGCTCATTGCCATTATACCGGCCAAAATTCCAAAGTCCGGACCATTGTCGAGGATTTTTCGATGGATAAACCACAATTTGTTCAATATCGGACTCGAACCAAGACTTCATTATCGCTACCAGACTGCGGACTCTTATTGAATTTTTTTCAATGGATAAGCCACACTTCGTCTGATCTAGGATTCAAATCTTGTGATTGACTCTAGACTAACCAGTCTGTAACTTTTAGTATTTTACACTTATTTGTTATATATTTCATCATTATTGACTGGCTATTTTCAGTTCAAAAAAAGGATGACAAAATAAAAAATACCTATAAAATAAATAAATAATATAATATTAAATGTTTCTGTCCCTAAATTCAGAGTTGGTTACATACTCTTCAATTTTTTATGTGTCTTCGTTTTTGATCTACTATTAATATATTTTCTAATTATTTTATACAATACAGTTACTATTAAAACTATAACCGCTAACAGATCTAAGTAAAGCTTCTGATAGAGCGGCACGTGCAGCGCTGGAGAGCGCAGATGTAGAGCTCCGCGGGTCGTCACAACGTGTTCTACCCAGTGCACCAGTTCCTTGCCCGGCGCTACTGGCCGGTCGTGGAATATCTGAGACAGTTCCTTCGCTCTTGCTTTGTACCTGCAAAGAAATATTCATTCGGTACCTATTAACTAAATCAAGTTTATCTTGCTACATAGAAAAAGTACTATATAAAAAATTAATAACAGACAGATATATAATGTAAAAGTGGATAGATATGTACGTAGATGCTAGCGAGATCTAGTCTTATCTGACGAGCATCTTGGAAGTCTTCGTAACCGGCGAGCGTGAATGAAACAAACTATGAGAGTAGAGCAAGCGAGAGAGATCTGTAAGAAATGTTTTGGAACTATTTACTCTCTATCTAACCAGCAAGGTTACAATTTATCGTCATAAAAATAGGCAGAAAAAGAATCGAATCTGCGCAATGCCCTAGAAAAGTTTAATGCTTATATTTAAGCAATAAACGTTTTAACATCTTGAAACTATTTTGAAACAACTTTGCCATACGAAACGTATAGTATACTGATTATTGTTTGTTGAAATAAATCCTCGGCCATCGGGATACTAACATCTTTAATAAACCGGGAAATAAATTAACAATAAAAGGCATGACAGTTTATAAACTAAAAAGTGATATCAGACGAAAGCAATAAAGTCGATTATGCCTAGTTACCTTTCAGAACTAGAATGAAAGTAACTTACGAATTATTTGACAGAATTTCGTTGATAGCAGCTGTAAGCTCGTCAGCCATTTCTTCTGCTATTGTCACAAGGATCCCGAATCCTTTGCGCTCTACAGATCTCATATTGATATGCTGATCAGCTCCAAGTGGTAAACCAATCAATGGGACCCCGTAGTATAAAGATTCTGTGGTTGATAGCAGCCCTCCGTGTGTTATGAACAGCTTCAAATTTGGATGTGCTGAAAAGGTATATATGATATGAGTTTAGAGTAGTATGGTCGCTTTATAGTCCTCTACGTTAATCGGTAAAATAGAATCCTTGTAGGATTCCTTCATTATGCTTCGATCTCCCCAACTGTTAAGACGTTTTTTCTTAGAAAAGGTTAGAAATATTAAAATAAAATTCATGAATAGCTAGTAAAATGGGTAAACCAATTCGGGCAAAATAAATAACCATAATCTTTCCCCTACCCTGTCTACTAAAGAAAAAAAAACGGAAAAGTAATTTTCATGAACTGAGTTCTTAGATTTACGCGAATATTACACATGATATAAAACTATTTTACGGATTTTATCGCAGTTTATTTTTGATTTTTAGTTCCCGACGTTTCGAGTGCTTTGCAGCACCCATGGTCACGGAAGGGACTGAGGTATTAGACGTCCAAAAGGCATAGTTGTTCAATTTTTACCATCTGTCAAGTGTCAGATCCCTCTACAAGATAAAGGGGTATACAAGCTTGATTGTGAATGTGGTCTCTCTTATATAGGACAAACAAAAAGTCCGGTAAAAACTCGGGTTAAAGAACACATAGCTGACCTAAAACACCGTCGCTCAAAGAAGTCTGCAGTCTGCGAACATGTCCTGTACATGCACCCGCCATAACATCAGATTTGATAGACCGCAAATTCTCGTGAAAGAACACCGATTCCTACCAAGGATTGTTCGCGAGGCTATTGAAATTAAAAAATATCCTAATTTCAATAGAGAAGATGGCTGGGTGCTTCCATCGATTTGGGATCCGGTAATTATTATATTCAAATCCAAAACCAAGCATAACACCGCAAGACCTCAAGACACCGTGACCTCAGTCTGCGTAGACCGGACCAACAAAAATAATTAAGAAGTTTGAGGGTACCCCGGAACAACTATGCCTTTTGGACGTCTAACACCTTAGTCCCTCCTGTGACCATGGGTGCTGCAAAGCACTCGAAACGTTGGAAAAATCAAAAATAAACCGCGATAAAATCCGTAAAATAGTTTTATTTCATGTGTAATATTCGCGTAAATCTAAGAACTCAGTTCATGAAAATTAATTTTCCGTTTTTTTTTTTCTTTAGTAGACACGGTAGGGGAAAGATTATGGTTATTTATTTTGCCCGAATCGGTTTACCCATTGTACTAGCTAAACGTCAGATGTGACTCCGCTACGCAATATGGTCTTATTTTAGACCACGAGCAGTCACCTAGCTAAGGCCTGAGCGCAGTCAAGATATCTTGACCTTGGCAATTTTTTTATAGCCCATTCTGTATACCACTGCCGGGCAAAGACCTACCCTTGACGTCTGCATAAATATCCATGCTGCGCTCATAGTATCCACGTCTTGCACGTTTCCAAGAGATTAAGCCATCTTCACCTTGGGCGACCAAGACGACTACGTCAGTTTTTATTATTCGAATAATAGTACGTACTGTGAAGGCCTCAATAACTTACTACTTACCAAGTATACTCTGTTGCGGCGCCCATTTGATCAGATGAACATTTGCAGGATTTTTATCCATTTCAGCTTCATACTTCCAAATAACAGTCTCCTTTAGTTTACCAAATATGCCGAGCAAAGTCTGTTTCATGGTGTCGGTCATGCCACTACTCCTTGAGATTGATCCCATACTAAAGTATATGACGCCGTGTTCAGCTTTATCCATAAGTTTTTGGAGATCCTAAAAATGCCAAGTAGAGGATGTCCAAAGTTTAGTAGGCCTCTTGCATCTAACTGAAGGAACGATTTTAAGATACTACTACTACTACGCTATCATAAGTACTGCAAGGATAAAGGAATAGTGGTTTTGTTTCCCTAAGATGAACTAAATAATGTGAGATGCAAAAAAGAGGCACCTGCGCGTAGCGCCTTTGTGTTGTTAAAGTTTTTAGTATGGTAAAAGCCTTACAGAGGACTGACATTCTTCCAAACATCTATTACTTCCGGAACCTAAAACATTGGATATTAAACAATGGCTTCCTATATACTAAAGTTTTCTCGAGCGAAAAGCGAAGGTGAATATAGTTCACCCAAGCTACATCGAAGTATTTTGTCTTTTCCCATTCTTGGAGCACATTATTTAACATCTTTTGAAAGGTTGTTACGTTTTTTCAAAAACTGAGTCATCAACACATTTTTCTTTACTTTAAGCTGGTCACACTTAAGAGCACAAGACAGAGATTCAGGGGCATTCCATCAGTGTGTCCACGAGCCCCTTTGCTGTGTAGAAAAAGGCCACAGTGGTAGCTTTGTAATGTGGTGATTACTTCGAGTCGAGACTCTTTTAAAGATTTTTCACCGCGCACACCAAAAAGTTACCCTTTTACACTAGATTTTAAACTTTAACTATTAAGATATCCAGGATAATAAAATAATGGTTACCTTTGGCAAAGGCTCAATTTTGTCGTCAATATGATATCCGCCGATGCTTATAGCGTTCTGTGGTAGTTTGAACGACGAACCTATTGATGGATGAGAGTTGATGAACAACAAAGATGCGTTGTACTTAGCTTCATCGTACGAAGGCATATCCACGCCTCTCTTAGCGGCTATTTCAGGGTACACAGCATTGTATGTAAATCTCTCAAGCAAAGAAAACACGCTAAAAATCACAAAAGCTTTTTAAGAATAGAACTGCCTTGTTCTTCCTAAATCCTAGGTCGGGTACTGTTATAAGGGGTTTTCTATGGAAAAGTTCTCGATTCCAGTACAGTCACTGCTTATGGGAGCCAACATTGTCGCTAAATTTGGGTGTAAGCAGTACAATCAACATTGTCATCAGCACCAGTTTATTGTACTCAGAGATTCATTACATGGTCTAGAAACGATGCAACTGCTTCACTATCACGGCCGAAAGACGTTTACTGCATAATGAAGTCCTCCCAACGACTAGCTTTGAGCTGGACGCATCAACTCCCTCCAATCGAATTCATCATGTCGAGTTTATTGCTTACCTTATTATTAAAGATTTCCTTACAATTTTATACAATTCCGTAATCCTTCCCCAGAAGTTCAGTGGTAGTTGGTTTTGAGAATACATGTCCACTGTGTAGGCAGGGTTAGGGATTTCATCTCCTAGCCTCAGAAATTGCCAATGTGGTTCCGTTGAAGCAGCCCATATCAGCGGACATTGAAAAAGAGGCCCGATCCTGGAAGAAGAAAACGGTTGTATTTAAATCCAGCTGTTTTCCTCTTGTGTAACTGATGTTATTTGTACCATATACTGCAAAGTTCCATTTTTAATGTGGATGTTGAAAAAGCCAATACAATTATAAACGTCAGTTATTATTATTCAAGCAGCCTAACACGGTAAAATCACCCCTATTCATCAACATGGTGATGTTTTTGCGAGAGTGAAAGCCTTTGGGAGGAGGCGAAGAGTATTATCTTGCTTTCTCTTCGCACTGACGGGATGATAATGGGACGTGGCTTATGCCACTGACTCAGTACGTTATCTTCAGAAAGGCCAGAGGATCCCGAATATTAAATCAGAACACACCGGTGACACGCTCCTCAAAGCCGGAGTGGTAAGCGGAGGGTAAAAGTATTCTCTTTCTATTCCCCTGCACTGACTCGGTCGTCAAAGTGACGTGGACCATGCCACAGATTCAGTACAAAATCTTAAAGACTTCAAGTGGTGAACGCTGAAACTAGTACAACTTACCCAGCAGTAACTTCCGAGAAGAACCATTCAATAATAACAGCATCGAACTTCTCATTTGGATCGCTGAAGAGTTCCACCACCTCCGGCTCTTTCAACAGACCCCTCTGCGTCAGATATGTGACGAATGTGAATAACACACTATCACTAAATACATTGCTTACGTTTTTTATATCAAAAACACCGCCTGAAAATAGAATCCCGTAACTATACACAGAGGTCAATAAAGAACAAATAAATGCAAGCGGGTGAATCAACTTGTCTGAATTTTCCGATTTATGAAGCATATGGTTAAGGGATTATTTTATCTTCAACCAAAAGACGTCGACCGCAGGAAGACCGCTACCATGTCCGGCTTTGTGATGTATGTATCCACGTTTCACCCGCGACCAGGTCATCACTCCATCTTGGATGGGAGCCTGCCCACTCTACGTCTTGCGGTACGTGGTCGCCTCACGAGAACCTTTCCGTCCCAACGGCCGTGAGTTCTATAAGTAAATTGCCCCGCGCACTGCCACCTACTTGCTAAAGGACTAACAAGGAAGTAAAATTGGATCTGACTGAGAGACTGCTTCGTTGGTCTACTGGCAAAGCGCATCGCTTTGTGATCACGAGGTCGTGGGTTCAAATCCTAGGTCGGACAAATGTAGTTTTTCTAACGAAGTATTCCCAGTACGAATTCGGAGTTTGAAATTGTGCCCGGGATATGACAATAGACTTGCCCCCTGTTACATGCGACCTAACATCGTCGGCGAAAAGTGGGTGTACTTAGTTCACTTTTGCCGCCCCCGCTTGGATGGTGTTTATTTTTATTTATTATAAAATTAAATAGGAGTATTACGTTTTTCAGCTTCTGCTTTTACAAAAGATAAAATTGAAGAAACGTCTATTTCCTTTAGGTTTGGGACCGGTTTCTCATTTGGGTGCGTCGTGATTAATACCACCTGTAATATCAAAATTAAACTTAGACAAAAAACTTACTTAATATAACTCTAACACTGACAGGGCAGTTGTTCGTAAAATGATTGATTTATGGTACTTAAGTAGCAGACAGTCAGTCAATAACACAGTTTAAACCGGTATTCTTAACAACATTTCGGTACATCCGCGTTAACTGGTTACCACTCATTGGTGTAGTGGAGCGATTAGCGATCAGGGATCGTGATTTCAAATCCCAGGATATAGAAAGGGTTATTGAGGATTTTCTATTAAAAACTTTTCACTAATAATCCGGAATCCCCGGTAACTATAAAGACAAAAGGCTTGCTTTTAACATTGGGACCTAACATCTTCGGCGCATCTGCCATCCCCACTGGGGGAATATATGTAACCTCTGCCACTTTCCTTTGGAGAGTTCACAACCATCTTTTAACCTATATAGTTTGAATTTGGTTATGAGTTTTGGGGTAAGCTTTACTAAAAGATAATTAGTAGATACCTCATGTCCAGCTTCCAACAAATGCCTTGCATACGCATTGCCCAATATACTGTGACTTTTCGACATAATTGGGAATACTAACAATATTCTTAAAGCTTCATTTGTCGTCAGCAAACATACTATCATTAAGGTTATTGTAAATTTGTACTGCATCTGTAACACAGGAATGAATAATAAATGATCATATAAAGACTAGCATATAACCTCACTCGAAATTGTAGTACGAAAAGATTGACGTTAGCGTAACGCTAGCAAATTAATATACCATCCTTGTTACACTGCAAATTTACTAAATAAGCATGAACGAGACAGCATTACTCGCTAGCGTCACGCTAACAGTAAAATTTCCGTGCTAAGCCCTCAGTAAGCGCCATTTTGAAGTTACCCAGATTGAAGATTGAAGTTAGCTTCTTTGATCAGCTGCACGTGCTAGTCGCTAAGATAAGCGTTATCATAAAAATAATGTTACCAAATAAAGTTCAATTACCCTATTTTATTCAATAAGGAGTACTAACGGATACTAATTACATGGTACTTGGCGTGAGACGCGCTGCTGTGTTGCGTAGCAACTTCAAACCGGTAAAATTAAATTGCTATATATCTATATCATCACGCTAGTTCCCTTAAGGGGTAGCAGGAGAGTACAGAGTTCCATCAGGTTCTTTCCTTACATACCTCTCTGGCTTCCTCCACTCTCATAGTTCGTCTCATACACTTGACTTGTCCTTCAGATAAGATACGATCTATTTGGTCATGGTGTGATAGTTTAGGTCTTCCCCGGTACGTACATCGTTCCTTTCTTTCACATTGTGTTCATTCTTTCCTTCGACATTCTTTCTATATATCCGAACCAACGTAGCATAGCCTTTCTCATCTTTACATCGATACTATCTCTCATACCTGCACGTTTTCTTACCATCTATCATGTATCTTTATAAAATCGCGTGTACAATATATTATTTTTCTTAAAATAAAACGCAGCATTACACTAGTAATATTTTTTGCGTCATGATTGCGTTTACAAACACGAAATTCACATGCATACACTCAGACCGAAAAGTATTGTTGCGCTACACAAAAATTTGTCTCGTGCGGTACTCGAACCCGCGACAACTCGATCCAGTGGGCAAAGCGGCGTAAACTCTTAACTACTGGATCACGCCGTCTGCCAAATATATTGGCCACATTTTTGCCTACCCCACTTAGAACAAAAGATCTCAGAGTATTAATACTATAAAATATTTATTAAGCTACTTACGATCAACGACTATCGAACAATTATTCACAAATTGTGTGTCACATAAACTGTATATCTGCACAAATACAACACCTATTTAATGTAAAAAATGGACTATAAGATTAAATTATGAGGTGTTTATACAGATAGGCGATCATTAATGATAATTTTTATCGTAATTATAGAAGATGATTGATATGCTGAGAATCACGACCTTGAGAACTGAATTTAGTTATCGTTAAGGACTGATGGTAACGTAACGCTATCGAGTTGATACGCCATCCTCTTCACACAACGAATTTACTAAACAATGAAGAACGCGACAGGAAATTTTTTCAATAACGTTACTTTAATGTCAAATGCAGTGTTTAGATTTAGATTTTCAGAGAATTTAGACCAAACAGATTGACGTAAGCGTAACGGTATCGAGTTGATATGCCATCCTTTTCACTTCAAAAATTCACTAAGTAATGATGAACTTGACATCACGTTTTCTTGACAAAGTTACTAAACGTTAAAATTTTTCGTGCTAAGTCCTCAGAGGCCTTAGTCCAAACATATATATGTTAGCGTAACGCTATCGGTATGACATACCATCCTTTTCAATTTACAAATTTACTAATTAATGATGAACGTACAACACGTTTTCTCAACAAAGTTACTGAACGTCAAAATTTTTTGTGCTAGGCCCTCGAAGGCTAAGCCCACACATATTTATGTTAGTGTAACGCTATCGAGTTGAAATGCCATCATTTTCACATTACAAATGTGCTAAATAAAAATGAATGTGACAGCACGTCTTTTTTACAACGTGATCATAACGTCAAATTATTTAGTTATCGTAGTCATTAAATTTCTTAAACCTTTAAATATTTCGCTACAGTAAAGTTGTTACTGTCAAAGGGCTTAGCATGAACAGATTGACATTATTATAACACTATTGAGTTGATATGACATGGTTTTTACACTACAAATTTAATGAATAAAGAAGAACGATACAGGAAGCTTTCTCAGTAACCTTATTTTAACGTCAAATGCAGACCTTAGGCTTTAAAGGATTTAGGTCAAACAGATTGACGTAAGCGTAACGTTATAAAGTTGATATGCCATCCTTTCCACTTCACAAATTAACTAAATAATGATAAGCTTGACACCAGGTTTTCTCGACAACGTTACTAAACGCTCTCAGAGGGCTTCAGGCATATATATATATATATATATATTAGCGTAACGCTATTGAGGTGAAATGCCATCTTTTACACACTGAACAAAGATAAACGCACAAGCAAGCTTTTGGGACAACGTTACTACTTATAAAGTCAGATCGTTTATGCTTAGGCCTCTGGATGTCGCGCTATCGTATTTCGCATGAACACATTAACGTAGGCGTAACACTATTAAGGTATGGCATATCATTTGCCATCCTTTTTACATGCTTTAATTTTATATGCAATGTTCGGATGTCTGTTTGTCCTTCCGGTTTCAACCTTGTGATCCATTTTTCAAGCGCGTGCGGTTATCTGATTGAGCTGAAATTAATCATAGTATGTAGTTGGGTGACAATGCAATAATGTGGTACCATGGACCTGATCTGATGATGGGAGTCGGAAGTTCCATAGGAACATGTGCACTATACAATGTAATCCCCTCATGTTCAGACGTTTTATATTGGAATCGACAAGTACTATACAACTAGATAGTGTTCAGGGTCGGATGATAAAACCGAAACCCAATAACCACCCAATAACCCTCAATATAACTTGTTTGGGCTTGTTGGATTTGTCATAACGAGTACTTTAGACCCGGATGGTGTCCAGGGTATAATGATGGAGCCATCGTTTTGACCTTTATTTAGTAATTTTTTAGTACGAAAAGACTGGCGTATCAACTCGATAGCGGTACAGTAACGTCAATCTGTTCGTGCTAAGCCCTCAGGACTGTTATTCGCAACGACCAAATGCGGCGCGTTTCGATAACTTTGTGAAATGATCGTGTTATGGTATGCTGTATGCCACTGGAGTACCATAACGCGCTACATTGCGTTTTCAATAGGTCATAGCGAATAAGTACCCTGATTAAACCCTCCCCACTACCTTCCCACAAACGACAATTCTTCCTAAACCATTTTAATCAAACAAATAATTTAACTTACATATCGTTTAAATCCGACAAAGAACCAAAGTTACCGACATAGCTCGCAGACTCAGTAAGCTAAAGTGGCAATGGGCTGGTCACATCTGCAGAAGGACCGACGGCCGATGGAGCAAGAGTGGATACCGCAACTTGGTAAGCGTAAGGTAGGACGGCTCCCAGCTAGATGGACCGACGACCTCAAAAAGGTCGCTGGGACAGACTGGATGCGGAAGGCGGAGGACCGTGTGCAATGGTGCGTGTTAGGAGAGGCCTATGTCCAGCAGTGGACTACGATAGGCTGATTGATTGATCGTTTAAATCGGAAGGGTACGTCAGATCCGGTTCACTCGATCTTGAGTAATGACGGAAGTAATTAAAAATTAAGATGTTTTATTAAGATTTTTTAGGATAAGCCCGAATCTTTAGTTATATTGTTTTTAGCCAAACCGTTAGTTAGCCTACACTCGGAATTATTTCAACGTGAAATTTACATACACAAACACCCAGACTGAAACAAATATGTGTGGGTCAAAGATATGTCACGTGCGGGGATAGAACCCGCAACCACTCAATGCAGTGGGGAATGAACCAAGACTTCGTCCTTTTCGTTGGTGTGAAATTAGGGTTACCGTTCAGTAAAATTTCTTCAACAACTTCCAGAGAAATATTTCAACAGGTGGGTCCGCACGGCTACTAATTAAGAAAGGACTTGGGCAAATTTCATAGCAACTCTGCGCCCATCGAGAAGTGACATTTCTCTTGATGACTGCGTTAGTTCCGAATTTGGCCGCGGGCCAAAAGATCCTTGTGGACGTTAATTTCAAATATACCTTTTCTCTTGGCACACTCAAATTTGAAGTTATTCATAACACACGGAGGTTTGCTGTCAACCACTGAAGCTTTTTACTACGGGGTCTTTATGATTAGATTATCATTAGGACCTCTTAATGATAATCACCTGATCAAACACTCAATATGAAAGGTGTCGAACATAAGGGACTTTAGCGGAAGACATGGCCGAGGAACTTACCGCTGCTATCAAGGAGATTCTAACAAATGATTCGTAAGTTACTTTCACTCCTAGGAGGATTTCCATTAGACTTCGATAGTTTCTTGATTTATGTCACAAAAATTTAAGCCCTGGTGAGCTTCAAGAATTAAATCTTGACTATTCTTTTATTATTTCGGCTAAAATTTATCAATTCAAAAATGCTGATCATAATCGAAATAACGTTTAGCCAGTCACTGCAACTGAATAAAATCACATAGCTATCGTTAAGAACCTTTAAAGTTAAATTGCCACATGAAAACTTGCTGGCGCAACAGATATGTTACAGCGTAAAATTCTTTAGACGAATTTTGTTTTGTTTATTTCTACATAGAGAACAGTGCTTAGTCTTCGCTCTTAATACGAACTCGTCAACTCAACTCCCAAATGAACTTATACACATAAATATACTTTTAGATAGAAAACACGAGCGAAATAATTGTCTCTAATATTCCACGACCGGCCAGTAGCGCCGGGCAAGGAGCTAGTGCACTAGGTGGAGCACGTCGTGAAGACCCGTGGAGCTCTACATCTGCGCTCTCCAGCGCTGCACGTGCCGCTCCATCAGTAGGATTAATTAGATCTGTAAGCAGTTATAGTTTTAATATAGCTTAAGGTTATGCAAATGAGATCAAAAGGGAAGACACAGAAGAAAATGAAGAGTAGTTAGTAAATTGTGAATTTGACGTTAAAATAAAAATAAAAATTGGTGTATGGTGTGTGAGTATTTAAATTTAAATATAGTCAGCCAATTCTAAAAATATCCCATCCAATTTACTTTAATAATGTAGACCTTCATTCTGCAGGTGACTTCTTTCGACTGGAGAAGCTGAGGAAGAGATGTATTCTTTGCGGGGCAGGCTGACTGGGCAATGTTCCTATAGGATCTTTTCTTACAGATCTCTCTGGCTTCCTGCACTCTCCAGTTCGTCACATACACGGCCGCCAGTTAAGAGCGCTCTTGACATACCCTACCGATAAGACACGATTTATTTGGTCACGGTAAGATAGTCTAGGCTTCCCTGGAACCTATATTCTTCTACTTTAAAAAAAAACACAAAATAAGCTTATAATAATTCTACTTAATATTATAAATGTGAAAGTTCATATGTTTAGATGTGACTCAATCACACAAAAACGGCTGAATCAATTTGAGTAAAATTTTACACATAGCTAATAGTTATTACTGGATTAACACATAGGATACTTCTTATCCGGGCAAAAAATTAGGTTCCTGTCTAAAGTCAATGCGTACGAAGTCGCGGACAGAAACTAGTTAGTGATAAGGGTTTGTTTCCTTTTATTTTCGTCTATTGATCGTATAACTTTAACAGAGGTGTTCTATAAATAAAAACTACTATCCAGCCAACTACTAACAGCATATATTTGCGTTTTAATTAAGTACAGAAAATGTTGCCAACTTTTGACATTTCTTACTTTTGATAGTTTCTCAACTATATGATAAAAATGATGTACTAAGTAAACGTTAAGGTAAAAGTGAAGATGGACAGGACACTTGATGAGGCGGGACGACATTAGTTGGACCAAGGCCGTGACAGAGTGGTGGCCCAGAAAACAACGCAGGCCAGACCCACAGCCAGATGGAGCGATGTCATCGTAAAGGTGACCAGAAAATTGTGATATAGACATGCGCAGGACCGGCACGAATGGCGTGATAGGGGAGAGGCCTACACTCAGCAGTGGGTAGATACAAGTTGATTGATGATGGTGATGATGAAGTATACACTTGAGCAAACGTAATTACTCAGATATGTTTATAGATACGGGTGTTACTGTCGATTAGGCTTCATCACACTTTACTCGAGGGTCGTGAAAGAGGCCCTTAGTCTAATATAATATAAACTCAAAACCTCGTCATTAGTAACCACGCTTCATCAACGAGATAGGAAATTATATACCTTACACCCAGTTGCAGATGTTCTTTTTACTTTAAAGATGTCATTAATCGCTAATTTATCATACCGCACTCTATATTACCCTCCATTGCAAAATGTGCAATACGCATAATGACTTTCACATGCTAAAATCCGTTTCTATAGACATTTAGTTACTTAGTCTTAAGAATATACTTACCCGAGTAATGTCATGTGTTAAAAATTCTATACTTAGAATAAAAATTATCACCATCATCATCATCAGCCCTTGTCAGTCCACTGCTGAACGTAGGCCTCTCCCAAGGCACGCCACTGAGCTCGATCTTCGGCTCTCCTCCTCCAATCTCTGCTCGCTGCCTTACGAATATCGTCGCCCCACTTAGCTTCAGTGCGTCCTACACTACGTTTGCCGACACGCGGTCTCCACTCAAGAACCAGTCTGCCCCAACGGCCATCGGTTCTGCGGCATATGTGACCTGCCCACTGCCACTTCAGCTTGCTAATTCGCTGAGCTATGTAACCTTGTTTTTCTGACGAATGGCTTCGTTCCGGATTCAATCCCTAAGAGAAACTCCGAGCATAACTCTTTCCATAGCTCGTTGAGCGACCTTGAACTGGTGGACAAGCCGCACAGTGAGTGGCACATAAAAATTATGCACTAAGTAAATGATTTTTTTTTTAAAAGTCGTCCCATACTACGCTTATTCCTCTGCTGTCGTGGGTTTACAAACATGAAAATTCACATACACAAATACCCAGACCGAAATAAAAAATTGTGGATCACACAAAGTTTTGTCCCGTGCGAACCTGCGATCTTTAGACACAGTGGGCGGAGCGGCTTAAGCTCTTGACCACTGCGCTAAATCGTCCGTCAAATAATACATTAGAATACGTGAGTAAAAGTAACTACATGTTTAAAGATACGGGTATAAATGTACCTATAGTAAGCAAAATGTGCACATTTTGCTCGCCTATTGCAATAGGCGTGATGTACAAACGCAAAATGTCTAATAAGCAAAATGTAATGAACCATAAAATACAACTACAAAATGTAATGAACCATAAAATACAACTACAAAATGTAATGAACCATAAAATGCAACTATAATGTAATGAACCATAAAATACAAGTACTAAGTAATGAACCATAAAATACAACTACAAAATGTAATGAACCATAAAATACAACTACAAAATGTAATGAACCATAAAATACAACTACTAAGCAATCAACAAAAACCTGTCGTCCTATTCCGATCAGCTGAACTGACCAACAAACATATTCCAGTCACCTATTTAATAACAAAATTACATTAAGAACATACAGAACTACTGTAGGATAATGCTGGCACGAGACTATTTAACCTTGCTATTGCGCACAAAAAGAGACCTTGGCAAACACGCCAGATCTAGCCAACGAGATTTTATTGAAAAAAAAATCTTGAATTTAATTACTAACACTAGATAAAAAAATCCGCCATTATTATGTCCATTGTATAGAGGCATGACTATGAGACTTGATATGCTGTCTCGTTCTTCTTTATTTAATAAATTTGGAGTGTGAGAGAGATGACATGGCACAAAAACTACTGTAAGCCAAATAAGTAGATATTGATTAATCCAAAAAAGCGACATTCATCATGTTAATACACGGAAAAAAGTTTCTTGCCGGATCTGCTCAGTGTGAGGCCGCGTTCCGATGCGGTGGCAGTTGTAAAAAATGTAATGATTTTTAACGTTTGTAAGCACTCTTGTTGACCTATAGAAATAAAATATTTTGACTTTGACAAAGAATATACATGGAAAAGATATGATCGTATGTCAATAATATCCAAAACTAAAGTTAATGACGTCACAGCTTGGTTTAGTAATTCATCGGGAGCATCAAATGCGACTCATCAGTGTCCCGTAAACACCCGGGTTATATTCCACTCCATTGTTTCTCGATTTTGGTACTATCCTGCAACCTTGGTGCTAACCTGACCTCACAGAACAAACCTTTGCGTGATTGGCAATTATTTGTTTCTGTCTATGTGTTTGTGTATGTAATACCCCATGACACAGAGTTGTGCAAATATCATTTAAAAAAGGACCTGAGAGCGGAGACCCGAGAGTTCTGTAATTGACGTTATAAAACCTGTTTCAATAAAGGTATGTCCATACTGGTATAATTTTAATTTAAAAAGACCCTTTTATAAAGCTTTTATAGCAAAACACAGCGAATATATCTTACTTAATGAGGAGTTCCTAGGGCATTCTTCCTGCTCCATCATCAGACCTTGGACGTCATCCGAATCTAAAGTACTCGTTAAAACAAGCCAAAACACGACGGGGTTATATTGCGTAATTGGGTGGTTCCTTTTACTACCTTTCGGCTTTATCATCAGACGCTGAACAATATCTGGTTGTATAGTACTTGTCAATACCAATCTAACAAGCCCAAACACGAGGGGGTTACGTTGTGTGGTTCACAAATTCCTATGATCACCTTCCAACTCCAGCATCAGACCAGCTCTATGATACATAAACCATATTATTGAATTGTCACCGACTCTACATACGTATGTCAAATTTCAGCTTAATCGGATATCTGCAAGTGCTTGAAAAATGGATCACAAGATTTGAACCAGAAAGACAGACAGACAAACAGACATACGAACATTGCAAGTTAAATAAAAGCTTGTTATAAGAATGCGAAGTGGTGCACTAACGTGATACATACCGCATCCACGTACATTCGGCATTTTGACATTTATTGGCATCTGCCATTGCCCCCTACAAGGTGGTCAGATAATCTGGGGTAAAAGCTGATGAATATATGCCACATAGGGATCACAAATCGCGTGATATTTTTAGCAACTTTTTAAACCCCTTCTTACTCCTGGTGATACGTGGTAAGGTTTGAGAAAGGCCCCGCACCTAAATTACAACTATTTTTTGGTACAAAGTTTTTAAAAATTTTTAAGGCGAGTCAAGGTCACGTGTCGCTTGAGTTTACAAACCGCGCGTTCAACGAAAAATGAAATACACTTGATATTTCACTACACCCCCTCCCCCCTTGTGATATTTTCCAAAACCCCCCCCCCCCCTTTCGAGCATTAAGTGATTAATGTACGATCCAATATTCATGAGTTAACAACCAAAAGTGTTGTGTATTTGCATTGGATGCGATAATTGTGGTTCATATGCATTCGTTTTCACAGAAAATCAAAAGTCGAATTATATATAGTGTATTAATTAGTCTTTGTCTTGCCTTTACCTTTAAAGGTCCGCTCATATAGACCGGCTCGAAAAGCATCGATAAGGTTTTATTTTTTCACATTTACTGGAAGCAAACTCACCACAATCGAAGGTGGTAAGCTGCTCAAGGACAAAAGAGCGAACATGAGGAGTCGATCAACTGGTTTTAATATTGCACACTGAGCAAGGAACTAGGTCTGAAGCATCCTCTTATCACAAAAAAAGTGAAATGTAAAAGATAATCTTATTTCAAATATCCCGAAACTCTATTTTAAACTAATATCAACATTTGCTCTGCTGTCGGAGCTGATCTATGTAAACGCACCCTACAAATCGCACACACTGTTTCACATAGCTTCTTGCTGTCGCATTCGTCGGCCATCTCGTGAAACAGGTTAGTATCGCTTGAGACCTGCTGTCAATGTCGTCCAAGGGCCAAAAGATCCTTGTCACACTTTAATAGGTATTTCTTACTGACACTAGTATTGACAGGTTTGTCAGATATCTCAAATGGTAATAGAAAAATCTATCCTAGAGTTAAACTGACGTATTGTAGAACACTGAGTAGACACTCATGGCAGGTTTCAATAATAAACTACCTGACAAATGGATTTGCTTACTATCGGAAGTATTTTGGCAGATTTTCCATATAAGCTAATTTTGTCAAGATTCTACTGGTATCAGCATGTGTCCTTTAGTTAAACCGTCAGTGTAGAGTGAACAAATTAAAACCGCGGACGTCATTCATGTTTTGACGTAGGCACACAACGGTAGTGACATAAAAATACAGCTGACATTCAGTCTAACGTTACCTGGACAAGGTTACGCCTGCGTGTGACTCAGTACTATTGTATTTTAAACGTAAGTGACTATTTTATTAAAGTGAACAGTGTAACTATGTTTAAATTGAGACAAAACAAGGATCCGGCTTTTAAATCCTACGTATCTGTTTCCTATAGAAAAAAATTAGCTAGCCCTTTATTACATTGGGACCTAACATGGTTGGCGAAATGTACGTGTACATAGTTTACCTTTATTACCCCTCAATGTAGGTATTGGAATTGTGCCCGATATAGCAATAGGCTCGCCCCCTATTACATGGGACCTAATATCGTCAGCGAAACGTGGGTGTACTCAGTACTCCTCTGTCACCCCTGAATTGGGAATATAGGCGTGACGGTGTAATGTAGGTATGACCGTGTTAAGTTCTTTCAGCCGTACCGCACGTGAACCGAACCGCCCATTTTGTGGTTTGCCTTCCGAAGCAAGGAGGCACTCGAAAATGTAAATGCCCTACGGTCACCAATCTCAAACTGACCGAGCCGAACACTGCTTAACCTTGGTGATTGCTATGAAAACTACAGTGCAATAGTGCTATTTCATTGTGAAATCTAATTATAATTTATTTTCCTTCATAGATGGAGTACAAACTACCAGTGGCTTTAACAATTTTAGGCTTGTTAACGACTAACGAAGCGTTAAGGATATTGATTATATTCCCGATGATGTCAAAAAGCCACAGTATACTGGGCTATGGATTCGCCAATCATCTACTGGAGGCTGGTCATGAGGTACTAAACACATCAATCTTTACTGCTTCTTTGATCTAGTGCGCATAGTGGGGATTACGAGACCCTAGTCAGACAAAATGTGGTTTTTATATACAAAAAAAATATTTAAAAACAGTCTGTAATCTGGATTTGTATCCAGTATTGACAATAATAGCCTCGTCCTATATAGGGGGTAGAATGTTATGTATATCCGGACACATAACAGATATTCCAATATACACGGTGTAATTTTAGTTGTCCTGAAGCGAATGCCCAGGTGATGTATCCAATACGTACTGTTCGATGGTATTAAAAAAAATAAATAAAAAAACAACATTTCGATATGTAACATCTCTATAGCAATACTACTTAAGTGCATTAAAAAACTAACTTTTACCTATACCAAGCGTAAAATGACATTGAGGAGTGGCGTGGCTCGTCAGCTGGCTGGTAGATACCTTCAGTGTTCTGGATTTTTACCCTAGCTATGATATTCGGATAGGTCAGTAGGTAGATGTTACTTATTGAAATGTTCTTTTTATTCATTTTTTTATTATCAATGGACTGTAGACGCTGAATACATCACCTAGGCTTTCGCTCCAGCACGACTTAAATTACATCTTGTATATCTCAATATATAGCAGACGTTAAACGATCAAGGGAGATAACATTTTCTGTGACACTGAATGAGGGACCAATGTAAAATGAGACCTAACATTGTCGGCGAGAAGTGAGTGTACCTACATTTAAAGGAATGTAGGCGCGAGGGTGTCCATTTTTTTATTTTATAATATTCTGATCTGTAGTCATAATAAAAGTAGCTATTCTTAACAGTGTTTTTTACAAGCCATTATTAAACTTGCAATGTTCGTTTATCTGTCTGTCTGCCTTTCCGGTTCAAATCTTGAGATCCATTTTTCAAACACCTACAGATATCCGATTGAGCTGTAATTTGGCATACGTATGTAAGTTATATGACAATGCAATAATATGGTACAATGGAGCTCGTCTGATGATGAAAACAGAAGGTGGCCATATGAACAGGTGAACTATACAACGTGGATTACGTTGGTCAACCTGATGGTGTTTAGGGTCTGTTGATGTAGCCAAAAGATGGCCAATAGAACCACCCAACTAATCAATATAACTCCGCCTTGTCTGGGCTCGTTGGGTTTCCCTTGACGAGTCCAAGATCTGATGATGGAGCCGGAAGGAGGCCATAGGAACTCCTAAACTAAGCAAGATAAACTTCGATGTGGTTTTGCTATAAAAGCTTGTTTTTAAAAAGTTATTTAATAAGGTTATTGTAACATATAATTTAAAATAAATTTCAGGTGGTATATCTCACGGCATATCCAAACGGAAAACCGGTCCCTAATCTGAAGGAAATAGATGTCAGTTCTGTGACAGCCAGGTTCAAAGAAGAAGCCGAAAAGGGTTTGTTAAAGCCGTTTATTTACTTTGCTATCAATGTAGGTACCTTACGCCTGAACAGGCGTAAGGTTGAGGTGTAAGGCTTTTATCCATTTAAGATAATTCTTAAAAGGAAAGCAAGGTATTTACTTGGTAGGTACACTTACATTAGATAAAAAAGGGAGGGAATCTCTATAACGAACACACTAAAAATACTTGTAGTCAAATTACGATGTATAGGCGATATAAATTGGATATTATATTAATGAAAAACCGACACAAAAATCTTTATAAAAGCATAATTAAATAATCAAAATAAGACGAGTAACTTAATCTTACTGCCAATACGTATAAGACATGTCCACTTCTGCTTACCTCTTAGAAAATGAGCACCTTTAAAAATATTCTGGTCACTAAAATAAGAAAACCTATTTAACTTATCAACCTTTTAACCGACTACACGGTATTAAAACGTTCTTAATTCGCCATTTTTTTTCTATCTATCTATCTATCTATAACCTCACGCCAGATCCCTTGCGGGGTAGGCAGAGAGTACAGAGTTCCAACAGGTTCATTGGCCATTTTTTTTGTGAGTGCGTTATCTTGTTGGGAGATTTAGTAAATTCTTTTTCAAAAATATTATCTAACAGCATAGTTCTATATTTTTTATGTCGCGCTGTTAACTTTCTTTAAACACTGCCAAATATATAATGTTTATTTTTTATATATTTTCAGATGGTGCCTTTGATATAAAAAACCTTGACAAGAGCAACCGAGGTGACGCTCTTATATTTGTTTACTTCAGTTACATGATGCACAAAAACTTGTTGGAGAACCCAGTGGTAGTGGAACTCCTCAGCGACCCTGATGAGAAGTTTGATGCTGTTATTCTAGATTGGTTCTTCTCAGAACTCACTGCTGGGTAAGACTTTTTACTTTACGATTTTATTCTAACAGTCAGCTATTTATAAACTAAGATTCCCCTTTGGGAGTAAAGGAAGCCAAACAGGTTCTGTAAGTAAAGAACCTGTTTGAACTCTGTACTCTCTGCTTACTCTGCAAGGGATTTGACTTGATGAGATAGTAATCCCATTAAAGATTTAACTTCCGCCATTATTTTAGGGTTCTGTACCTTAATCATTAAAAACGGCACTCTTATATTTAACCTTCAGAATCTAAGAAATCGTTATAGTGAAAGAGGGGCATTAAAAGGTACGCTCTATCTGGTGAATATTAAAATAGCGGCGTTTTTATGGTAGAATTAAAAAATACGATACTTCGGTCTCTTTCACTCTCCCTTCCTCTACCCGCGCCGCTCGGTTCGAAAGGGACGCGATTAGTTTCCCAAAAATTGTTTTTTTGAGATAAGTCACTAGTGTTCTGAAGGTGCGATATCATTACTTTGTTATTCGACGTTAAGACCCACTTTCAATGAAATTGTGTCAAGTTGACATTTTTGTCAAATACTGAGATTGGGGTTTCTTAGCTATATAAAATATGAAGCTTGTCAGTTTGTGTAATCAAAACACATGGGAAGATCACCCTTTTTTTTCGACGTACGTTTCGAATCCAGGACCTCATGATTGCTACGGGCATTAATCATCACTAGACCAACAAAGGAGTATATTATTGCACATTAAAATGAATAAATAATATGAGTGGCTTTTAGTATAACACTTAAGAAATAATTACAATTTCGTTTCAATGGCTATTACGAAAATTCCCAGGCCACCGCTATCTATGCACAATACAATTCGTTGTTATGGCTATTGACAGTAGATTACTTTAAATTGGACTAAAATATAACTGGATTTCATTTCCAAATAATCCACTTACTAAATATTTTTCTAGGCTGGGCCCCCTTCTTCAGTGTCCATTGATTTGGGCAGTTTCTACGGAACCTCACTGGCAAGCTTTGCGACTGATAGACGATATACCCAACCCTGCATATACTGTTGACATGTTTTCTCATACAAACACCCCGCTCAACTTCTGGGATAGAGCGGCCGAATTGTACAAAATTATGAGAAAATATGTTATGTTGAGGTAAAGAAAAATATTATTTGTTGCATTTTTAAAAATTAAATTTCATTTGCTTTAACGGTGAAAGGAACCATCGTGAGGAAACCTGCATGCCTACGAGATTCTCGAAGGTGTGTAAAGGTTGCCAACCCGCACTTAGCCAGCGTGGTGCGGGCCTCCTCTCAGTTTGGGAGGAGTCCCGTACCCAACGGTGGGACAGTTTCTTAACAAGGCTAATATTATTATTATTATTTTTATAACCGTAACCAGCGAGCATGTATCAGATGAACTATGAGGGTGGAGAAAGCCAGAGAGGTATGTAAGGACAGAATCTGTTGAAATCTGTACTCTCTTCCTACCCCGCAAGGGATCTGGCATGATGATATAGATAGATATATTTTATTTTTAAATGTTGCCTCACAACAGAAAATGTGAGTGTCGTGGATGTGTTTTACATATAGGTCGTTTAATTCATGAAAATACGTCACATCCATTGCTTTATACAACTTTTTTTTCAGTAAATCACATACAGACAGATATTATCATAATATTAAACTTTGTTCTAAGCGCCTTACGGATCTTGTGAGCAAAACTGTTCATTTTGTACACATTAGTTCGATTTCACTAATAGTGTAAGGAGCTAAGGGTTTTCAATAAATTATTTTATGCATGGTTCAAAATATAACGTTTTGAAAAGTAAGCGACCTAAAATAATACTTTAACACCATCACGCATATATTACCTCAGCAGCGTGGCAGAGGCGTACTGTATATGTCGTCGACGGATGTCGTCGACGATTTTAAGTCCTAATGTAACTGGGGGCGAACTTATATATTTATTTATTTATTGCACAAATGTACATAAAGCTACAGACTTAATTGACTTTATTACTTTACAATTATAATTTATGTGAACATGGCCCTGCTAGTGTGTCGCAAAACTGTTATAATTTTACCTTAAATATATAAATAATTCTGTACATATTTCTGGTTTATTACTACTTATTTAAAAAGGTCAGTTCTGGCTTCCACTTATCTTCTATAAATTCTTTTATATTATATTAAATTTTTTTTAGTAATAATGACCTAAGTTTATTTTTGATAGTACTGTTATCATTTGTATTTCTTATATAATCAAGTAACTTATTATACATTTGTATGCTACGATAATGCAGACTATTGTTGTACTTATTTTTTTTTATTTATTCTTTATTGTACACGTTTAATTATAACAACCATAAGATGGGAAAGTTTATGTACAAAGGTGAGTTTAACTCAAAATTAAGGTTTCTTACAGCAAACCTAATAGCTATAGAGAGATGAAAATACAGAGGACAGTACCAAGTGCACAATCGAAGTAAAATGTGCATAAAACTAACTATACATAATTATAAAATATATTACATATACATACAAACCTAACAAAGTAATATATACATACACATTTATCGATACATAAAAAATGCATATATATCAATAGTAATACATGCATATTTACATATAAAATTCATGATGAAAGGAAATGCTCGTTAATTTTCCTCTTAAAGACGTACATTTTTATTCTTGGTGTTGGAAAGACTAATTTGGTTATACGGCGCTCATTTTTATCAAATTCATATAAATGTATGTTTTTCCTGGCGAATGTACTATAATGGCTGGCTTTACTGGCATTATACTATATATAAGCATATTTCGATAGAAAAACCACACTGTTAAACCTAAAATTCGAACACCTCATGATTGCCAGCCACACCACACAGCACTTAAAATATTCCCATCCTACAGTTGTGCAACTAAAAATAAAATAGTCAAAAATTATTTTCAGTGTTGTATATATATTTGAGAGATATGCTTACAACTCAATTTACCCGAAAATGGCGGCTAACAGAGGCGTGGTTATGCCTTCGTACGACGAAACAGTGTACAACGCATCTTTGATGTTCATCAACTCCCATCCGTCTATAGGATCCTCATTTAAACTGCCACAAAACGCTATCAACATCGGCGGATATCACATATGTGATAAAGTACCGACTCTACCAAAGGTAAATACATATATATTTAACTTCATAGTGATTGTAGAGTGATAAATAGACTTAAATAGTATAGTTTTTGATCCCCTACCTCAAGTGTAGCCCATATAAAGGGCTACATCACGTAAGACGTCCAGCTTAGTCAATACACGCAGTACGATAAGGAGAATATATTTTATTTATTGTTACCCCAACAACCCACAGTACAGTATCGGTTATTATGGCCGTCTATGCCAGCGTATCCCATATGGTGGGTCACGACCCGGCACCGGGCCATGAAAATAAAATACCTGGTCGCAGCATTGTCTCTTTGTTTACAATCAATCATACTCGTTCATGATCAAGAGTCGTGTTGCTTTTGTGTTAACACAAACGCTCGCTGCGCTGTTGCGGAGGAGTGAGTGGTGGTCGTCACTGCGCATATACTATTAGTACTATAATCTTTGTTCCTGCCTAACTTTTGTTTTATACATTCCACGCCCCGTGTATTGTTCCCACCCGCTACCACATGGGCATGGACATTGAATGATTAGACATTGAAATGTGTTTTTTATTTACCCTATAAGTACTAGAAGGGTTAAAAAACTTGTGGTGGATCACGATGGGGAAACATTAAAATAATTGGCGCTAATTATAGTTTGGGAAACGCTGGACTATGGCATTCCCAAATTAGAGGCTCTTCGTGCTTTAGAAGCCACGCTAAGCCGTTGGTGTCCGTCATCACTGATAGTCGTTAAGCCAAATTGGAAGGCTTATGGGCGGTTTGATAAGTTCCAATAATAGGTGGCCACAAACCTGTCTACAAAAATCCAGTCTGGGCCCACGTGACTGGTTCTCTCTAACTTAGATTTGTAAGGGAAGTTTTGCCGGGGATAGCACTTAAAGGGTGTGTTTTTACTGTAGGCATAAATGTAAGCTTATGGTTTTATGTAGACAGGTTGGTGCCCATCTGTTGTCTGCAAGCCTACGCTTATGCCCCTTCAGTGATATTATTAACCATAAAAATGACGCATATTCATATTCTTAAATATTCAGAATTTCCAAAAACTTATGGATAAAGCAAAAGAAGGCGTTATATACTTCAGTATGGGATCTATCTCCAACAGCACGGGTATGTCTGACAACATGAAACAAATTTTACTCGATATATTTGGACAGCTAAAGGAAACCGTTATTTGGAAATATGAAGCAGAAATGGATAACGTGCCTACAAACGTTCATCTTGTCAGCTGGGCGCCACAACAGAGTATACTTGGTAAGTAATAATAATAAACTTCCATACTACTGGGCGAAAGCTTTCTCTCAGAAATCTGAAATCAGTGACTATACGCACGGTATACTCCACCATACAGACACAGAGCGGATTTGTAGTGGCAGATTTGTGGGCATTTGCTGTTCTAATAGCAAGTGTTAAAAGTTCTAACTTGTCAAACCGCCTTACAATAATAGTATATAAAAAAATAGCACCGTGACGCCTATATTAACTAAGCGGGGTTGGCAGAGGTATACACCAATAGGAGGCGAGCCTATTGCTATTATGCCGGGCTCAATGCCAGATTCCGGACTAATAATGACAATATTTCCATAAAAAATTACACTTTTTCGGACCTGGGGTTCGAACCGAGGACCTCTTGATCGCTACGTGCATTATTCGTCACTGAACCAACTAGGCAGTCAAACAATAATAGTCGCTTTATAATAGTAATTTGAAAACGTGAAGATGGTTTCTAATTAAAAAAATGTCTATCTATCTATCTATCTATATCATCACGCCAGCTCCCTCGCGGGGTAGGCAGAGAGTACAGAGTTCCAACAGGTTCTTTCCTTACATACCTCTCTGGCTTCCTCCACTCTCATAGTTCGTCTCATACACACTCGCCGGTTACGGAGACTCTTGACTTGCCCTTCAGCTAAGACACGGTCTATTTGGTCATGGTAAGATAGTCTAGGTCTTCCCCGGCACCTACATCCTTCCACTTTCGCATTGTATATCTGTTTTGTCATTCTTTCTTCTGGCATCCTTTCTATATGCCCGAACCAACGGAGCATACCCTTTCTCATCTTTACACCGATACTATCTTTCATACCTACTCGCTTTCTTACTACGCTGTTGCGAATACGGTCGGTCAGCGTGACTCCGCACATCTTCCACAGAGATCGCATTTCGACCGCATTTATCCTGCTTTCGTTCTCCTTCTTACATACCCAACTCTCACTGCCATATAACAGCGTTGGGACAAGCACTCCGTTATGCATGGCCAGCTGCGCCTTTTGGCTTAAGTGCCGGCTCCCAAGTAGCTTTCCCATCGCACCATTCACTCTATTACCTGCATTCACTCTTCTCTCTATATCAGCGGTGTATTTCCCATCCTTACTGAAGGCGCATCCAAGATATACAAACTCATTCACTTGCTCCAGCACATCGTTACCAACCACAATCCTTGCATTCGTTCTGGTTTCTTCCCGTTCAAAAACCATAATTTTGGTTTTCTTCACATTCAAATGTAAGCCATTATTCATGCAGTCGTCTCTCATAACTGTGACTAGTGTTTGCAGATCAGTGGCTGTTGGCGCTATCAAAACCGCGTCATCTGCATACAATAGGTGGTTTATCACTAGATCACCCATTTTTACCCCTTCAGTCATCGCACACAGTCTTTGAAGACTTTTATCCAGATACACTATAAACAGTCTAGCGAACAACACGCAACCCTGCTTGACGCCGATTTTAACGTCAAACTAAGGTGACATGTTACCACCCACCCGTACGCATGCCTTGCTGTCCACGTAGGTGGACTGGACGGCTCGCAACAGGGTGCCGTTTATACCATACTCTGGCAAAATGTCCCAAAGTCTCTTTCGCACGACTCTATCAAACGCCTTCTCCAGGTCCACAAAACCGCAGAAAACCTTCCGGCCTACTGCCAGATGCTTTTCTACGATGTTGCGGAGGGAGAAAACTTGATCCGAACATCCTCTTCCAGACCTGAAACCTCCCTGTGCCTCACACAACACTCCATCGGACTTCTCGCGCATTCTCCGTTCAATAATTTTACCATACACCTTAGCTGCCAAGCTGATCAAATGTGTGCCCTTGCCTTTATACAAGGGTACTATGACTGCGCGGCGCCAATCTGTAGGGACTCTACCGGTCTTCCAGCAAAGATTTGCGAGGACCCAAAAAGCGTCCCGGACGCAAGTTCCACCATATTTAAAAAAATGTCTAGAATGTTTATTTCAGAAATGTTCTAGTTGATATTAAACTAACTTTTCTTTCAGCACATACAAATTTGAAGTTGTTTATAACACACGGAGGTCAGTTATCAACTACAGAAGCTTTATATTACGGAATCCCAATAATAGGCTTGCCAATTGGAGCTGACCAATATCTCAATATGAAAACAGTAGAACGCAAAGGCTTAGGGATAAAGGTGACACTGTCTGAAAATATGGCTGATGAGCTCGCAGCTGCTATTAAAGAGATGCTGACAAATAACTCGTAAGTTTATTTCCATGGAATCCATGTTTCATAATTTTGTTGATATTTTTAGTTCTGGTAAAGTAAAACATAAAATTCTTTGGAGCTCTTTCACGACCCTGCACCAAAAGTATGAAGTAAACTATTTGACCATTAAAGTTGCAAGTAAGTCTGTATACGAATTTCGGAGTAGCCTTATCCGACGGTTTTAATTGACCAGTAACGCTAATCGAGAAGTTACTAACCAGCACTTCACTCGAGGGCGGTGAGAAAGGCCCTAAAGGTAAGTATTTAATTTCATAATCATTATCTGGACAAAAGTACAAGTACACTAAGGTCCACTTGCAAGAACCAACTTGCCAACCCAATTGCCCTTAACTTAAGGTTATAAACTCGAGTTAAACAGTAGGTAACGCTAACCCTGGTTCGAGCAAATGGACCTTAATCTGTAACTGAAATTTTGCAATGTTTTTGGTAAATGTAGCAAACAGATATTTTATGAATCTTCCTTTATTTTTTGACAAATAACAATTGAACGTTGTAAAACGATCGACGTCTAAAAATGTATCTCTGAGAAGATTTGAAACCTATTCAACAAAATACAACCTCGTCAATTTTTACAACAATAATTCATTCCAGGTACAATACAAGAGCGAAGGAACTGTCTCTGATATTCCACGACCGGCCAGTAGCGCCGGGCAAGGAACTGGTGCACTGGGTGGAGCACGTCGTGAACACCCGCGGAGCTCTACATCTGCGCTCTCCAGCGCTGCACGTGCCGCTCTATCAGAAGCTTTACTTAGATCTGTTAGCAGTTTTAGTTTTCATAGTATTAATATTGTATAGAATTATCAGAACGATGATTAAGATCAGAGTAGAAGGAAATATACAGAAGAAAGCTAAGCTAAATTAATTAAATCTGATATTGAAACGAAAGTATTTCAACAAGCTTTTATTTAAATTGCTTTGTTCGCATGTTTGTTTATCTGTCGTCTGTCAGTCTGTGTTTCCGCTACAAAGTTTAAGTACTCGCGGGTATCCGATCGAGCTGAAATTTAGCAAACGTACATATGATCGGTGACAATCACAATGTTCGGACACTATGTGGTGATGGTTGATCTGATGATGGAGTCAAAAATTGCTATAGGGAATACTCAACTTAATAAGATCGCATCATCGTGTTTGATTCGTTGGAATTGTTTTAACAAGTTCTATAGCCCACTGGTGGTCAGAATCTGACGATGAACACAGAAGATGATCAACGGAACTCCATTGGACTTGGACTTTGAAGATACACCACGGCACTCCTTGACGACTCTAAAAAGCAAAACAAAGTCCAAGGTCCTATACCGATAAAATTAAAATGGGACCACCTCGGAGCTATACTGAATCCATTGCAAAAAGAATCATCAAAATCGGTTTATAAGCAAAGAAGTTATAAAAAAACACAGACGAGTTATGAACCGGAAATTTAAAGACGGTTTTCCTTTGCTTTTAAGTTTTTATTTTACAATTTTAAGTGATGAGTGAATTAATTATACATATTTATAAACATTTATTATATTATGTGTTCCGTTTGACGTCCGAAGTCCAATTATGAGAGTACATCGTCTTTTTCTCTGCTTCGTCGCTAGATGGCGCTATTTCCGTCACGTGCTACCGCTTACGGCCAAATCTGGAACTAACTGCATGAAATATAAAAATAAAAAAATTGTCTTAGCGGGTGATCTCAATGTTAACACTATGCAAATTCATAGAAACTCCGTAGAACTAACGAATGTCATAAATAACTTTAACTTAATTTTTCACATTAAAGAAGCAACTCGTCAGAACACGTGTATAGATCACTAAATTAGTAATATTCGTTCAGCCAAGAGTAAACTTTTACATTTAGACCTATCAGACCATAATACAGCCCAGCTATTATACATTCCCGTGAAAAATAAAGAAATGCCTTTAGTGTATTACATCTACAGAAGAGATTACTGCGTTCAGAATATAAAAAAATTCAAACAATGTCTTACAGATCTTTCGTTCTCGGAAGTTTACTGTAATGCGAATATTAATACAGCATATAAAACATTTCATGATCTGGTTTTGATGTTATATGGTTTGTGTTTTCCAATTATAAAAACGAAAATTACAACAAGAACTAAAAGACTCAAATGGATAAGTAAAGGTTTACGTATAAGCTGTAAAACAAAAAGAATACTGCGATACAAATACTATAAAGAAAAATGTAGTACCAATAAACATAAATATAAAACATATTGTAAAATTCTGAAACGATGTATCAATCAGGCTATTAAAAATAATACAAACACCATAATGAAAAAAGCAAAAAACATAGGTAAAACATCATGGCAATTAATTAAACAAGAATCCGTACCCCTGAAACCTATGAATTTTATTACTAAAATTAATGATGGGAAGGTTGAAACCAGTGATCCTAAGCAGATTGCAGAATTGTTTAGTGACTACTGGACAAATTCTACAAACACGCAATGCAACGTACGCAATACGCTTGATTCAAATCTATGCAATACTATTTTCTTAAAACCGTATAATTATAACGAAGTAAAAACAATTATCAAATCCCTTAAAAATACAAAAGCCGTTGGTTACGATGACATTGCGACCAATATTCTAAAAGCAACTTCAAATGAACTGACCCCTATATTGACATATTTAATAAACTTATCCCTTGAAAGTGGGTGTTTTCCTGATGGCCTTAAAAAATCCCTAGTAAAACCGCTATACAAAAAAGATGATCATACTAAGATGCAAAACTACCGACCCATTACCCTTGTACCAATAATCTCAAAGATTTTTGAAATTTGCATGTATAAACGTTTAAGGGATTTTATTGAAAAACACAACATTATAAGAAATGAGCAATTCGGATTTCAAAAAAAGAAATCTACCACACTAGCCTGCTTTCACTTAATGAATAAAGTAATTGACAATCTAGACGATGGTAAATCAGTTACTGCAATATTCTTTGATATGTCAAGGGCGTTTGATTTTGTCTCGCACAAAATATTGTTGGACAAAATTGAAAAATATGGAATCAGAGGACCTGCTCTAAAATGGCTAGAATCCTACTTAAGTGAAAGAATGCAAACCGTTGAAATAATGAGTATAAACAAAAAGAATGAACAAGTCCCAAATAGATCAACCTACAAATCCAACTCTTGGGGTGTGCCACAGGGCAGTGTTCTTGGGCCATTGTTATTTTTATTGTACATTAATGATCTACCCAAAGTTACTCCATATCCATGCATTTTGTTTGCAGATGACATATCTATAATAATTCCCTTAAATAATGACATTATAAATTCTTCCAGGGACATTAACGCTACAATTAAATGCATAATCTCATGGCTTGACATAAATAACTTAAAGGTCAATGTGACAAAAACAAAAATGATACAATTTAGCACATATGGTAAAAAAAGCAAAATATGAATATAAATTATGAGGGACAAAAACTAATAGAAGTAGATGAAACCAAATTTTTGGGCATTATAATTGATAAACACTGTAACTGGAAATCCCATGTTAACCTGGTATGCACTCAATTAAATAAGTTTGTATATGTTCTATATCGCCTCAGTAAAACAGCGAATCAACACACTGTCCTAACCGCATACCATGGCTACGTAGGTGCAATATTAAGTTACGGTCTAATACTATGGGGCAACTCTACTGAAGTACAAAGTGCGTTTCTTGCACAGAAGAAATGTGTTAGAGCGATAGCCGGTATAAGGCCCTGGGAGTCATGTAAGCCCATATTTCTAAAACTAAAAATTTTAACACTGCCCAGCATGTATATATTTGAAGCAGCAAAGTTTGTTAAAGAACATAAACACCTGTTTACTCAAACACATCATAGGTTTCCTAGAAGCACAAGGAATCGTGAAAATATTGTTTTGCCTAAAATACCTAGAATTACTTTGTATCAGAAAAATTGTTATGCAATGTGCGGTCGCATTTACAATAAAATTCCTGGTGATTTTAAAAACCTTCCGACTTCAATGTTTACCAAAAAACTTAAATTGTGGTTATTAGACAAATGCTTCTACTCTGTATCTGACATCCTAACATAATTATTTTTATTTTTTTGCATGGTCTTAAACTTTGCCGTTGACACTTATTTTATTACTTGACATTAATATCGTTGGATTATTTTATTAATGAATTGACAATTTTAATTAGACTAACCGAATTGAATTTCTACTTTTATTTTAGCCATATCTTAGCAAGTAAGACGAATTTTTTGCATGTCAACATGTTGTGACTAAAGTTGTATGAACCTTTTTATACTAAAATAAGACCGCAAATGTACCTACCAACTTTTATGCAAATAAATAAATAAATAAAACTTGTTTACCGCAGAGCAAGCCGCCATACTTTTGTCATTGTTGCGTCGGTTTTCGTACTGCGAAGTCGTTAGATTTTAAAATGTTCCTGATAAATTCGTTATAATTTTCGAGCTTAAAGTAGAAAGTTGTCGTTTTTAACCGACTCCAAAAAGGAGGAGGTTCTATGTTCGGTTGTATGTATGCTTTTTTTTTTCTTTTTTTTTATGTATGTTCTGCGATATTTCCGTCCATTGTGGACCGATTTTGATTATTTTTTTTGCATTGGGTTAATTGGGTCCCATTTTAATTTCATTGGCATTGGACCTTGGGCTTAGAAGATACACCAGGGTACTCCTTATCGACAAACAGTAGGCATGTGTAAATTGTGATATTATGGGTATTACGTCAATCCTATAGGTACCCTACTATAGAACTAAGCAGTATATTAGCCAACTTCAAAAAAGGAGGTTATGAACCTCCTTTTTCGATTCGTCCTTTTTTTATAACTCCTTTGCTTATGAACCGATTTTGATGATTCTTTTTGCATAGTTAGCTTTTTTGGTAGATTTGAGGTGATCCTATTTTAATGTTATTGGTATTGGACCTTGGACTTTGAAGATACAAGAGGGAACTCCTTAACGGTGAACAGCGCGAATGTATAGATTCCGTTATTATAGTCTATTTATCTATATCATCACGCCAGCTCCCTCGCGGGGTAGGCAGAGAGTACAGAGTTCCAACAGGTTCTTTCCTTACATACCTCTCTGGCTTCCTCCACTCTCATAGTTCGACTCATACACACTCGCCGGTTACGGAGGCTCTTGACTTGCCCTTCATGGTAAGATAGTCTAGGTCTTCACCGATACTATCTTTCATACCTACTCGCTTTCTTACTACGCTGTTGCGAATACGGTCGGTCAGCGTGACTCCGCACATCTTCCGCAGAGATCGCATTTCGACCGCATTTATCCTGCTTTCGTTCTCCTTCTTACATACCCAACTCTCACTGCCATATAACAGCGTTGGGACAAGCACTCCGTTATGCATGGCCAGCTGTGCCTTTTGGCTTAAGTGCCGGCTCCCAAGTAGCCTTCCCATCGCACCATTCACTCTATTACCTGCATTCACTCTTCTCTCTATATCAGCGGTGTATTTCCCATCCTTACTGAAGGCGCATCCAAGATATACAAACTCATTCACTTGCTCCAGCACATCGTTACCAACCACAATCCTTGCATTCGTTCTGGTATCTTCCCGTTCAAAAAATAGTTATTACAGTCCGTTCCGTTATTATAGTCATTATATTAATCCTGTAGGTACCTTACTGTACAACTCAGCAAAATAATATAATATCGGTATATAAATATTACTAAGTAATTCACTCGTCACTTAAAATTGTAAAATAAAAATCTTTTAAAAATAAAGGTAAACCGATGCCTAGGTGCTGGTTGGTGCAGTCGGTTATTTGGCACCGACATCAAATATTTATTTTTTGCTTTTTGAAGTCGGTTTACGACTTCAAAAACCTTTTTTCTCAAAAGATTTTTATTTTTTATTTTTCGTTACGTGAAATTGTGAACGTTGGTATTCAAATGATTAATAATGATAAAATTACCGACCCAGTGGGTGAAAATCTTGCAGAAATTCTAAGTGATCATGTCTCCACTCGGAAACAGCCCACGCCTTTGCAAAAAAAGTGTTGATACCCGCGTGGCGTCAAGTGCATTAAGATCCTCGTGCTCAAGTTCGGATATAGAGGATGAACCACCGCCAAAACGACGCCGCCGGAGTAAATCGCGTAATTCATACCGAGAGAGCGACAGAAGGTTTGAAATTTTATCGCAGCAGCTGGTGAGTCACATCAACAATATATTTTACGCAAATTACGCTGCAATGCATCCGAGTACGTCTGCCTCATCCGCGGTACCCGCGCCCGGACTAACAAGTAAAACTTTAGAGGATCCGTGTTTCCGGTCAAGGAATCGCCTGTACCTAAAGCGAACCCCGATCGCGTGGCAAAGTTAGCTGCAATGCAAAGATTTAATTCTTCAGATTGGAACGCTGTACGGTACACGGAGGTGCAGAAGAAATATACTGCATTCCCGGCGTTTACTAAGCTAAAAGTGAACGAAGAATTGAGAGGACGAGGATCCTTTTGCCCCACTTAGATGGTTCCAGATAGAACGTAGCTTTGGTGCTTTATCAAATGCGTTTTTAACCCAAAATGAGTTTGTAAACGGTGCTTTACGAAATTTGATCGACTGGTCGGCAAAACCAGATACTCGTCTTACTTCAACGACGGTCCACCATAAATTGAAAGATTTATTTGGAAATGAGTATGATTACAAAACAGCTTGTCATGACATTTTACAAATGATTTACGGAAAACGCGCGGAGGTTTTAGACTGCATCGTAAAACCTTTAAAAGGAAAATATATCCGTGAAGATATTGGGAAGATACCCCCTTCTTCGGAATATATGTTTATGTACAAAAAATAGGCGGAATCGATAAATTAAATAGGGATACAGTGCCTGGTTCAAAATTTTCTATACGTGCAAAACCTTCGGTTCCTTCAAATTCACCAGACGCTTCTACTTCACGTGAAAAGCCCTTTTGTATCCAACAACAAAATGAATTTAAACATGGCAAGAACAAAAAACGAAACTTCAACGACCAAAAGAAAAGAGGGAGGCATAAGGCTGAGGTTAATAGGAGCGGACGCAAATGACTCGGGATTCAGTGGGGGCCGTCTGATGATTTATGCAGACGCTTGGGCCTAATTCGGGGCGTCCAGGAGGATTCTCAAATTAATTTCTGCTAATCGAATTCCATTGGTCCAGACACCACCACTTATTTTCCCAATGTCAAATATCATGAAAAAACTTCAAACGCCTCAATCTTCAGAAATGTCGTTGGAAATTCAAACCATGATTCGGAGTCAAATACTCGAACCCGCACCATTCCCCCATCTTTCATATCCCCACTTTTTATTATAACAAAAAGCAGCGGCAAGAATCGAGTTATTTTTAATCTAAAGGCATTAAATCGGTTTCTACAGCCAAAACGCTTCCATCTTTTTCATCATCACAAGATACCCAATTTTTTACAAACAGGTGACTGGATGGTCAATTTCGACTTAAGCCAGGCCTATTATCATTTACGGATTTCTCAAGGTCACCGTTGCTTTCTACGCATAAGCTACGAAGGTCGACTGCTACAAATGACATGTCTGCCTTTCGGCCTCGCTGCGGCTCCGAAGATGTTTGCGCTAGTCACAAACTGGACCGCCGAAGTATTACGCAGTAAGGGTCTTCGTCTAGTCCTGTATTTAGACGATTATTTGATAGTCCATCAATGCAGAGAGACGTTAGAGTCTCATGTCAAGCTGGCTATGAAATTTCTCACCTCGCTAGGCTGGAATATCAATATGGAAATATCCGCACTAATCCCAACAAGGTGTACAGAATTCCTAGGAATTGTCTGGGACATACAAACCAATGTCAAGAGTTTGCCTCAAGACAAGGTTCTAAAGATACGTTATTATCTATTATCTCTCACAGAAGCCGGCAGTTGGACCCTCAAGCAGGCGCAACGCCTCTTAGGGTATCTCAACTTTGCGACCTTTCTCACCACCGGGGAAGGTTGCGTTGCCGCCGTTACAGCGCTACAGCAGTGGCCTTTGAAGAAACCCTCGTTATCAGATCCAGTACACAGACGAGGTGCAAGAAGAACTAGAATGGTGGATATACAATATCAATCAGAAATTTTGTATTTACTCCAGGCCGTCACCAACCAATTACCTTGTCAAAGACGCCTCAGATGCCCAGTATACCATCCTGGAGCCATAGTGAACAACAAAACATTATAAGGCACTTGGAACCAAAATCAACGAAAGTGGCACTGCAACCTCAAGGAGATGTATGCGGTGATAGCGGCAATAACTTTGGAAGCAAGGGTTCTAACAAATTCAACTGTAATCTTACAAAGCGACAACAGAACAGTAGCGTCGTATATTGAGTTCTTAGATTTACGCGAATATTACACATGAAATAAAACTATTTTACGGATTTTATCGCGGTTTATTTTTTTTTATTTTTAAATTATGCTATAACACCTCGAAGGATACCGTATGAGGAAATTATCAGCGCCGTTGAAGACGTCCTATCCAAAAATAGCATAGGAAGGGAAGATTCGGAGGCAATACGTCAGGATGTCTCATCCATGTTACGTCGAAGTTCAGTGCCCAAACTAAATCTTCCTAAAAATCAATATTTAGCGTTGAAAACCTTACGCAATAGAAAGGATATTACTGTTCTCCGCGCGGATAAAGGAAATGCTACGGTCATTATGGATACGTCAGATTACAATGTCAAAATACAAGAACTTTTATCGGATGAAAATACATACAAAAAGGTCAAGACAGACCCAACCACCAATATATTAAAACAAACGAGTGATTTAATAAAGAAGTACTCCGAAACATTGAATCGGGACGTCAAATCGCTAATACCTTCGTGCGCAAAACCGCCACAGTTGTATGGGCTCCCAAAAATACATAAACCGAATGCTCCCCTACGTCCAATCGTTAGCCAAATTGACACACCAACCTACAGATTGGCTCAGCACGTAGCGAAAGTGCTCTCGGCACTCAAAGGACACACCAGAGCACATGTTAAGGATTCATACCATTTTGTTAGTGAGATCAAAAATCTACATCTTACTGACAATGAAACTATGGTCAGTTTCGATGTCCAGTCACTATTCACATGCCTACCTGTACAAGACTGTGTCGAAATTGCAGAAAGGAAACTAGCGGAGAACAACATGCCAGCGGAATACTTAGAACTGTTGAGACACTGCCTTACATCTGGCTACTTATTGTGGAAGGAGCAGTTCTACAAGCAAGTAGATGGCGTGGCGATGGGCTCCCCTGTATCTCCCATTGTTGCCGATATATTCATGGAAGACTTTGAGGAGACAGCCCTTCGTACCTCACCTGTAAAGCCAAGTTTCTACAAGCGGTACGTAGATGATACTTTCACAATATTACCATCTGACAAAATTCATGTATTCCTAAATCATCTTAACTCCATTAACCCTAAAATTCAGTTTACAATGGAGTTGGAGGCAAATAATTCCCTAGCTTTCCTAGATGTGTTAGTAATCCGTAACCCCAACAACACCTTAAGCCATACGGTTTATCGTAAAAAGACCCATACTGATAGGTACTTATACGGTGAATCTCACCACCATCCAACACAGTTAGCTACCGTGGGTAAATCTTTGTTTCAGAGAGCACAAGGGATCTGTGACAAGAAACATCTGGCTGCCGAGCTTCAACATGTCAAGCAAGTCCTGCACGACAATAAGCTTCGAGTCCCACGCCAACGTCACAGTGACCGAGTGAAACCAGCCACAGTTGAGCGTCTCCCTGCTGTACTACCTTACATGAGAGGAGTCACGGACAAGATTGGCTACATCTTGAAGCGTGCTTCGATTAAAACATTTTATAAGCCGCCGAAGAAGATCAGTCAATTTTTACCATCTGTCAAGTGTCAGATCCCTCTACAAGATGCAGGAGTTTACAAGCTTGATTGTGAATGTGGTCTCTCTTATATAGGACAAACAAAAAGACCGGTAAAAACTCGGGTTAAAGAACACATAGCTGACCTAAAACACCGTCGCTCAAAGAAGTCTGCAGTCTGTGAACATGTCCTTGACCGCACCCGCCATAACATCAGATTTGATAGACCACAAATCCTCGTGAAAGAACACCGATTCCTACCAAGGATGGTTCGCGAGGCTATTGAAATTAAAAAACATCCTAATTTCAATAGGGAAGATGGCTGGGTGCTTCCATCGTCTTGGGATCCGGTAATTAATATAATCAAATCCAAAACCAAGCATAACACTGCAAGACCTCAAGACACCGTGAGCTCATTCTGCGTAGATCGGACCAACAACAACAAAAATAATTAAGAAGTTTGAGGGTACCCCGGCACAACTATGCCTATTGGACGTCTAACACCTCAGTCCCTCCCGTGACCATGGGTGCTGCAAAGCACTCGAAACGTCGGGAACTAAAAATAAAAAAAAATAAACCGCGATAAAATCCGTAAAATAGTTTTATTTCAGTAGCGTCGTACATAAAAAACGAGGGTAGAACGAAGTCACAAAATCTCCTGATACTGACAAAACAGTTACTGGCGTTGACGGAGAGCCTAAATGTAGTACTAGTCCCTCATCACCTTCCGGGAATGTACAACACGGAGGCCGATCACGTCTCGCGAAATCGAGGCGTTCCGAATGGCACCTACTGAGCGAAGCAACCAACCAAATTTTCACCCAATGGGGAGCTCCAGACATAGACCTGTTCGCGTTGCAAGACGCTCACGTCGTGTGCGACTATGTAACTCTAGATTTATTAGACTCGAGCGCTTGCTATCACGACGAATTCAGCAGGTGCTAGAGTTACGATCTTGCATGGATTTTTCCTCCACCAGCCCTGCTTCCGCGTGTATTATACCACCTCAACTCTGCAAAAGTGATTTTCATAATAATAGCACCCAAGTGGAGGAAACTCTTTTGGCACCCAGATCTAAAAAGTCGCGCCCCAACACTTCCTGCGAAGATCAGACACCTGAATACATCACTAGTGGACACAATGACGGGGCGCCCGCCACCTCAAGTACACAAGCTACACCTGGAAGCCTGGCTCATTTCGGCTGGGATTCTCTAACACAGAATTGGTCACCTGAGGAGAAGCATCTTTTGTTAAAGTGTTAGAGAGGATTTGAGGATAAGGGAGAAACAATAACATTACATCCTGTATTGAGCTCAAAGACTGATTCGATATCATACCAACAATCAAGTTGGACGCTGCTGGCTTCCCCAGATACTAATACAAACCCTATATTTTGGTTAAGAACATTGGTAGACATAACAAAAAAATATTAGAGGTTCCCTGACAAATTTATTTATCACTACTAGAAGACTTCGTAAACTAGCTAGGGATGTAATTATTGGTGGATGGATAAAACGAATCTTATCCGAAGCTGGGATAGACGCTTCACCTGGTAGTTTTAGGTCAGCAGTTTCTTCCCTTAACTGCTTAGAAGAATACCCAGTAAATGATATTTTAGCCAAGGCCAAATGGCGCCATGAAAATACATTTAAAAAATATTATTTTAGAGAAGTACGAAATATAATTCATAATAATAGTATTAAGTAAGAAAAATCACTTTCTCAGTATTTTGTAGCTAATAATCAGAACTCTTCATAGCTCAGAAGCTGAAAACCATAATTAAGCAATGTTGACTGTTTAACCAATTCAAATTACTTGTCATTTTTAATTTTTTTCTTTGATGTTCTCATACCTATTTTTGTCTTTTGATTTTTGTCTTCTTTATATCATTACTATTACACTATTATACAATTAAAGTTTTAATCACATTGTTGCATTTTATTAAGCAAGCCACCAGAAGATAACAAACAGATCTCTCATAATTGGACTTCGGGCGTCAGACGGAACATATAATATAAAAATTTGACCTGAAAATAAAATTTGTATTATATTTCCTGGGACGTCCGAAGTCCATATAATGTCTTCCTAGTGTATGCCATCATCATCATCATCATTATGAGGCAAACAATGACAAAAGTATGGCAGCTTGCTCTGCGGTAAACAAAATAGTTCCAGATTTGGCCGTCAGCGGCGCTGTAGGCGGTGGCACGTGACGGAAATAGCGCCATCTCATCTACCGACGAAGCAGAGGAAAAGTCGACTCTCATAATTGGACGTCCCAGGAAACATAATACTAATTTTATTTTCAGGTGATTTTTTTACATTATTCTACTTAGTTCTACAGTAAGGTACCTACAGGATTGATATAATACTCATAATAACTGAATTTACATATTCGTGCTGTTTGCAGTTAAGGAGTCCTGTGTTGTGTCTTCGAAGTCCAAGCTCCTATACCGATAAAATTAAAATGGGGCCACCTCGGAGCTATACTGAATCCAATTCAAAATGAATCATCAAAATCGGTTTATAAGCAAAGAAGATGTAAAAAACACAGACGAATTATGAACCTCCTCCTTTTTTGAATTCAGTTAACATTTTACTTAGTCCTATAGTAGGGCAGATACCCTAATTTGAGGTACTAGATTGAGATATTATGGGTATTACGTCAATGCTATTGGTAAGGATTGACGTAATACACATAATATCTCAATCTACGCATTCGTATTGTTTGTTGTTAAGGAGTTCCCTGGTGTATCTTCAAAGTCCAAGGTCCAACCAACGAAAATAAAAAAGGACCACCTTGGAGATAGCTCCAAAGTGGTCCTTTTTCCTGAACCCAATGCAAAAAAAAAACCATTAAAATCGGTCCACAATTGACGAAAATATCGGGGAACATTCATAAAAAAAAGCATACATACAGACGGATATAGAACCTCCTCCTTTTTGAAGTCTGTTAATAAATGCAAACAACTAGTACTATGGTGACATTAAAATAACAGTTTTTAATACTAATTGGTGGAATAGGTGTCCAAGTTTTGTATCAACTACCTTTTTTGCTGTGTTCGGAATATTTTAGCCACATGGTAATGACCTCAGTGTTGATAATATGCAAATTTTATATCGAATTTCTTGCATATGTTTTAAATAAAAGTAAAGTTTATTTTTATGCCAAAATACTTAAACTACATTACAATATAAAAAATCGCTAATCCATACTAATATTATAAATAAGAAAATAACCGAATAAATAACGTAACCGGCGAGCGTGTATGAGACGAACTATGAGAGTCGAGGAAGCCAGAGAGGTATGTAAGGAAAGAACCTGTTGGAACTCTGTACCATCTGCCTACCCCGCAAGGGATCTGGCGTGAGGTTATAGATAGATAGATAGATAGAAGAAAATAACTTTGTCTTATCTGAAGGACAAGTCAAGAGTCTTCGTTACCGGCGAGCGTGTATGATACGAACTATGAGAGTGGAGGAAGCCAGAGAGGTATGTATCCCCGCAAGGGATCTGGCGTGATGATATAGATAAATAAAACTTTGTTTGTAAGAAAGTAACTGCGAACAGATTTTGATACAATTTAGCAAGAAAAATAGCTTGTCTCCAAGGCAAGGACACAGGCTACCTGTTGTCTCAAAGAATAGAACTGAAAGGGGTGAAATAGGGGACGAAAGTTTGTATGGGGAGAATTATTATTTAGGTAAGGTGTTCGGACCCGTGTTATGGACCCCTGAGGGCGGTCACAGACGCCGTGGTCGGCCGAGACGAAGATGGCGTAACGACTTGGACACTTATGCGGAAAAGACATGGATATTACAGGCCCAGGATCGATTTGTGTGGAGACGTATAGGGGAGGCCTTGTTTTCGATTATGAGGAAATTGCCTAATAAGCAAGATGATGAAATTCTTAGAAGGCACCATCATCATCGTTTTAATAAACTAAAAAAGATATGTCACGTACCCTCTAAACCACGTGCACTCTAAATTGCACCTTATTACTTCGTAAGCAATAGCAGTTATTTCTTTGTACTGTGTTTCGTTCAGTACTGACCTAATAAGCCACAGCTCGAGAGTTAGGGTTGTCAGCAAAGTAAAATAAAATACCATCCATATTTTTTTAACAATTACAATTCAGTTTGATTGTTTTGTGTTTATATGAATACAGCTTCATGGGGAAAGAGAGCAAGCGTGCAACAACTACGCTCCGGCCAGATAGGCAAGGGGGCAAATAGCTCAAGGGTGCCCCAAGGAAGAACAGCCTCGGCTTGACCTGAAGCTATGGGTATAACATATACTAGGTATCTAGCGGTGGCACCCTGCACTGAGAGGCAGGCGAGAGAATTTCTATTCAAATTTTTATTTATATTCACAAAGTTTGTGAGACAAAGTATTGAAAGATACATATCATGATTTATATATCCCAGGTACGTGTGTAGCATGTGTGCAGACGAGCACGTGGCGGGTCTGATACTTTTGCAACTCCAATGTAGCCCGATTCTGTAGGTTCTTAACCCCATTGGGTATGTGCGGTAGAGTAGACCCCTCCCTCATCTCGATTTGTGAGAGAAGGTCTTTGCCCGGCAGTAGAATTTTACCAGTTGAATAAAATCGTATAACAAATTGGAATACACCGGTATAGTATAATTATTTATTATAATCGACGAGTGTCTGACAGTCACTAAGACATCAAAAAGCGTAGCTGGCCATACATAACGGATTGCTTGTCCTAATGCTGGTATATGGCACGGAAAAGTAGGTTTATAAGAAAAAGAGAATGAATGAAATATAGCATAAATGGGGTTGCGATAAATGCGAGCTCTGCGGAAGGCGTGCAGAGTCAAACTGACCGACCGTGTTCACTACAGCTTGGTAAAAGGCGTAAAGATGAGAAAGCGTATTCTCCAGTGGTTCAGTCACATACTCGTAGAAAAAATGACGGAAGAATGAATAACAAAACACATAGCGAAAATGGAAGGATGTAGGTACCGGGGAAGACCGAGAATAATAACGGGAAATAGACCGTGTCTTATCTGAAGAGCAAGTCAAGGGTCTTCGTAACCGGCGAGCATGTCCAACGACGATGAAAGTCAAGGAAGCCAGAAAGGTCTGTAAAGAAATAACCTGTTAGAATCCTGTACTCTCTCCCTACCTCGCAAGGGATCTGACGTGATGATGTAAATAGTTATTACCCATCCAAAAACCAGTTTTATTCTTATCTTTCTACACAAGTAAGTAATTTAAAAAAGGCAAACAGCTTATATCAAACTGCGCGCACTCGTAAATTTCGTTCGACCGACTTGATCCGTAATCGTCGTAAACACGCATTAAAGTGTATGTGCGTGTATTTTGTATCGATGTATGGAACTGACTTTATATACGAATTAATTTTTTGACTGTTATTCGGACGAACAATGTCATTGCCGTATAAGGTCCCAAAAACATTAATAAAATGAATTTATTTCTGCTTTTTTCATTCGTATCTGCATTCGGGTGCGTGAATTCATATAAAGTGTTTGTTATTTATCCATTACCAATAAGGAGCTTGAGTATATTAGGCCACGGTGTTGCGAGGCATCTGACTAACGCTGGACATGAGGTAAGTCACTCTCTATGTAATCAGTTAAGTGATAGACATTGCTATAACACAAGAAATAGGTATAAAATGAATCAACCGCAGTTTAGACTCCCAAAAATTCGCACATCTTTCAATGGTGGTGTTAGATTTTATAACAAAATTCCCCTTGACAACACTAATCTTAGTAAAAATAATTGAATGCTATCATTAACCGTATACTTCGTAAGCAAGCATATTATAAATAAGACAACTATTTAAATGATAATAATGCTTAGACTGATGATGCCTAGCTCCACTTAAATATGGTTAACTTGTTCAGCTAGTTTTTTCTATTTTTCATTTAATTTATTATTCACACAGAATATGTGTGAAAGTGAAAGTGGTTGCCAAAGTTGACTGGACCGCGACCCACCTACATAAAACTTCCAAATTCGGGACCCTTTTGGTTTTCATGAAGAAAAAGGGGGCATATATGAATGAAGGTCTGTTCAAACAAGAAAAAAAAAACAATCAATTCCAATCGAAAATTTTAATACTTAGAGTGCTATTTTTAAAGAAAGAGATGCATTTGTTTTTTATTTCATATCATTACAGCTTCAGCATCAACTTTAATTTTAGTTACTTTTAATCTCGTTGAGTTGGATACGTCCAATTTATTTCGGTATTTAGTTTTAATATTAACCATAGCCGAAAAGCCCGCGTCACATAGGCATGAAGTACTGAAGGGAAGGAGAGCTTTGGTAGCTTCATCAATCAGAGAAGGATAGTTGACAACAGCTGAGAGCCAAAATTTCGTTAACTGCTTGCGATTGAAATTTATTTTCTCAGTCACTTCTACAGAAGTCGCCCGTCCGTTAGCCGGGGCGTTAGTATCGTGCTTTTTTTCAGGGCCAAACCAATATTCGCTGGTGGGTCTCTGGGAAATGCTGGACTACACACATTATTCTCCCCAAACCCTACAACTAATATGTGCACCCTATATATTAATAAGATATGTACTCTACAACAACAATATACAGATGTAACATCTATGACGCAAGACCTCAGACACTCCTATTATATTATTGCTTTAGGAATTCAATACATAAACTAACTTCCAGTTTTGGAGAGCTAATTACCTATTAGCTATAAGGAACGGCTATTAAGAATTAAGATATCTTAATGAACTACAAAATCAGGCGTATTGAAGAACTGTTAAGATGTTTAATTGAAATCCCTATATTGCTTTTAAACATGGTTGAAAGTATTAAATACTGCGGATCGAGGAACGATTGGATTGAGTTTAAGGAATTTTACCTAATTTAAGTATTTAAAAAGAAATATAACTTATATTAAAAATAGTTGGAATCGATTCAGATGCCGATTTAGAATAAACTACTTTCAGGTCTAGTGATAATTATGTTACACCTTGGATGTAGAAAGAAATAACTAGAAAAGTGCGAATAGGACTTGTGCTCTGACGGTTCCGTATAAGGGCTTCCGTCGATGGCGCTTTTTTAATTTTTCATCGATTTTGAGGATTTTTTCTGTGATATAATTAGAAATTCACAATTTTCGGATTATTTACGTTTACTTGTACTATGGAAGCTTGCTCCTTGCCAAATTTCATGACTAGGTCAACGGGAAATGCCCTACACGTTTTGATGAGTGACTTTAAATAGCCATATGTTATGATTGCATTGACTTAAAATCTGAGTTTTTTACCATAGGAAGGGACCGTAGACCTCCGTGTTTGGCATAAGTGGCAAACGAAATTCACGTACACAATCATCCAGACCGAAACTGAAACCTTTGAGGGTCACATAAATATTTGCGGGAATCGAACCCGCGACAACTCGTTCCAGTGGGACTTAGCCCACTGGATCGAGTTAACCACTGGACCGAGCCATCTACAAATTTCGCTAACTTGTTTAATACACTTCCGAATGTGTCTCGGCTGGGGTGGCACAGGTGTTGCAGGCGCTGTCGTGTTGCTAGAAAGGTTTTTGAATACGATACTCGGCACAATTCCAAACTTCGGATTGTGACTGAAATTTTTATCAATAGAAAAAGTCCCTGTGACCGCATAGTCTGACAACTAAAGGTACGGCGACACCAACGCGTTCAGCCGCGCCGCAGTGGCGTCCCCGGAGGCTATCATGTTAGCGATCAGTATCTCCCTATGCTTGCGAATGCAGACGCCGCCCAGATATGGCGTGCCAGGCGTGCAGGACGCAGTACATGTTGGTGTAAACATTTCCATACCAATATTACGGCAGGATCTGATCGCCATAGTGCACGCCCGCCGTTTAGCCGTACCCTTAGTCCGACCGATCACCGGACCATAGATTTTTTTTCCTTTTAGTGCGAATCACCTCTCGGCCGCTTTAACATGGTATTAAACGCTTTAACAAAGTAATTTTGGGTATTTCCGTAAACTACAGATTAAATAATCAGACTGTGAGGGCTATAGTTTTTTTTAGAACACATGGCACGATCGATTAGAAAGCACACTTTGTCCTACCTAGGATTTGAACACAGGACCTTGTCTTTGCATCTCCCACTTTACGCTTGTGTAAGTGATGGCTAAGCAAAGCCCAATAAGTGATTGTTGTTCTTGTCAAAAACAACTTTTACTTTGGCAACATTTAGCAGAAAGAAAAACAAAATAGTATTTTAATTATTTTTATAAAATATAATTAATATTATATTATTTCGGAAGGGGCCAGGGTGGGCGAGGTCATTCTATGCCGACGTTTGCAAAAAAAATGATAATTCAAATACTATAGTGAATTTTCACTTGAAATAAAAAGTTAACGACTTTATGATAATGGCATGTTTTATTGAGTTACACATTTACAAAGTTTATCACCTAATACTTTTAAAACTCCTACCTCAAACATACGAACCCGAAAAATGCAAAAAATGCAAACGTAAACAAATATTTTTAGGATTATTTTTAGAAAACTGATAAATGATTTCTTGCACTTTCTAATCATAAATAGCTAATAAATAAACCTGCATATCTAATTTTAGGCCATCTAAACAGAAAAAACCATCAAGTACCTCATAAACTACTAAGACTAGTGTTATCGACTAATGGCCACCACTAGTCGCTGCACCGCATGATGAATCACATCCAGACAATAAATACATACTAATACCTACTAAATTGATTATGATTGAACTTTCATATAAAATCAGTACTTAAATAATGAATTTACGTGATTATAATTTTAATATTTAATGTATTTACAAATGGATAATTATTTATAGTTTGTTCAATGGCATACCTGTCTGTGGTATTTTTTTAAATATACCTCCTAGAGATTATAAAATTGTACTGTAACGGCTTTTGGGCCGTATAAAAGTAGGAGCATTGCATTAAAAACCATTCATTGTGATCTGGAACTGTAAGGCGGAAGCTCTGCCCGAATATACATCTGAATATTGAAGACTGAAGTGTTATTCTATCCCACGGTCTGTCACACTAGATTTCGGCCTAGATAGACCGTGAAAAACGAAACAGTTTTTACAATAATGAAAAGGTTTACGGCCTATTTTTGGCAAAAATAGAAAGAATACATCCTATTTTAGCATTATACCCATAAATATACACAAATAAACGTTTATTTTAAGAAATTATAACCTAAAATCACAAAAAGGTGACGTACCGTAGATACGGTTACCTTTTCCGTTGAATCTCAAACAAACACTGGTTATCACTTACATTTTTTAACTAACATAATGAACACAAACGTTTTACTAACAATTTCCAACAAGAATTCTTATATGATTCATTCATCAATAACAATAACACATTTTATTTGTTTACTCTCATGGCACTTGCCAGCCACTTAGCGGGTACGCGCGCTTATCGGATGTTTACGTTATTCCACATATCCGACAGGGCGGGACGGCTACGCGACGACAGCGGGATGTGGGTAGTTGTAATGTACTGAAGTATACAGGAAATCACACGCAGCTCAATGGGGTCTGCTCCAAGATTTCCAAAATTATATTCTCATAAAATTTATTTCAGTGTTCTATCCATTCTCCACGACATCCAAGAAATATAGGGCACAGTCAACATGACTAGAGTGAGAAGGCGTATTGTCAAATACTTAATACGTTATGTTGTTTATAAATAAATAATAAAATAGAACAGTATTACTTCGTGAATTTTGATTAATAATAATTCATTTATTTCAAGCAACTGAAGTTTCACAAAAGTAATTATGTGCAACTTACAGGCCCGTAGAATATATACCTTACAGACTAACATACATATTATACATAAAACCTTATAAACTAAGACACATGTGTTGACGGCGACATGATGCGCTGTGCAGGGCCTTCTCGTAATCTTCCTCGAAATCGCCTGAAGGCTCCAGCTAGGCGGTGGAAACTCACAAAACAAAGGAATTAAATGCCAGCAGCGGGGCGCGGTGCATCGCATGGGGCTGTAGAAACAGCCGGTGACGCATCGGCCGACTCAAAACTGCCGATTGTTTTTAAAAAAACAATGGTTTTGACTGTTTGGAACAACCCCTTGACGAGACGATAACAGTCGAACCCATATAATTCAGTGTATTAAAACTATCACCGTCCCGTCGGACGTAGCATTGCCGTCCCGTTCCGTCCAATAGGTAATAGTCTCGCCCTCTTAAATTGGAACCTAATATTATCGGCGATATGAGGATGTATACAGGTACACAGTTCATCTCTACTATTCCCATTAATTGATGACTATATGGACGTGACAGTGTTGTTGTTTTTAAAGGCAAAACTGAAATTGCAGCTTGAGTAATAAAACAAACTAGTTGTCGCCCATTGGTCGCAATTCGACCATAATTAATTTAAATTATAAGTTTGAACATTGTTAAAGTTCTATTGTCAAAGACTATACTTCTATAATCACAGATTTCGCCAAGGCTACACTGTTAAACTGCCTATATTTTTCAAACAAATTATATGAATTTAAATTTAAAAAAAACTTGATTAAAATAAAGAATACCTTTTTTATGTAAGAAAAGAACCTGTTGGAACTCTGTACTCTTTGCCTACCCCGCAAGAGATCTGGCGTGGTGATATAGATAGATAGATAAAAAGAATACCCTTTTTTTATTTTCTTTAATTGTAACAAAAAACCATGCGATGAAGAAAATGCTGTCCATTGAACTTGACATACATATTTCGATACTTTAATTAATGATACAAAACTTCTTTGTAAGCGATGTTTTTTGTAAAATCGTTTCCTGGTTAAGTTTGACATTCAGTGACACTATAGACAAATAATTTGAAGTGTATTGTGTCAAATACATGGTAGTGTGTGTAATGTTTTTTTCATTGATTTAATGACGGACAATTTAGCGCAGTGGTTAAGAGCTTAAGCCGCTCTGCCCACTGCGTCTAATAGTCGTGGGTTCGAGTCCCGCACGGGACAAATCTTTGTGTGATCCACAATTATTTGTTCCGGTCTGGGTATTTGTGTATGTGAATTTTCATGTTTGTAAACGCACCCACGACACAGGAATAAATCCTAGTGTGGGGCTACGTTTTTAAAAAAAAAAAAAAATGTATATTTTATGCATAATTTTAAAAAAATATTAGCATTCTGCACTCCTTCTCTGTATAAACTATAAGTGTGGGAAATTTCATACTCCTCCGTCCGCGCAATTTTCGTAAAAAGGTGTACAAAGTTTTTGCTTCACGTATTAATATATAGATGAATATAAGTCAGTGTATTTGGTTTTCAGAAATTTGTATCTACATCTTTTTCAGGTGACGTTCGCAACAGTTTTTCCTTCGAAAAATGCACAGAAATATCGCGTAATTGATATCAGTGGGAATACGGCCAGAATAGAGGGTAAGTGTATTTAACTAAACATAAAAATAGGATAAGTATAGTGATGGCCAAGTCGAGAAGAAGAAAAGAGTGAATAGTAATGATTTTCAACAAACAAAATAGTAAAGATACTGAGAACTGTTATGGACTTAAGATTTGTGTTTTAAACGATAAAATTGATGTGTTTTGAGTGAGCACCTGATACCGTGATCTGGATTTACATAGTTTGATCATCTAATCACGCTTTCAGAAAGAGATAGCCTATAGGACACAAAATCATTTAACATCAAACATACATTCCAATATAGTCATCCTTATCAGCTTTCTACAACGCCCTGCAGGTCATAAGCTTCTTGTACCATTCTCTCCTTGTTGTACCATTTCTCGCGGTCTTTTTTTACCTGGGGAAAATCTAGGGCAAGCTCGCGGGGCGTGTTGGATACCTACCGAATAAAACCCCGGGATGTCTGACATTAGAACTTCATCCAAAGTTCTAATGTCAGACATCCCGGGGTCTCAGCATGAAGGCACCAGTGCGGTGCTTACAGCGACGTGGGTGAAAACACGCCGCCGTCTTCATTGGGGCCGTTCGTGAAGGACGTTCAGGGATTCTTCACGGTCCTGTGCCAATCTACCAAAAGCTTTTTCTGACTCTGTCATGTCATCTATCCACCGAGTCATTGGTTAAAATATTCTTGTTAATTATCAATAAAATCTATATGCATATTTCCAGCGAACCCAAATGTAAATAACATATCATATGTTATGGAAGCGGGGGTGGAAAGCAGCGATGCATCATACGTTCAAGAGTTTGCGACCGCAGCAGCAAAATTGACCTTCGAAAACCAGAATATGAAGAAATTCTTAGAAGACAAGAATGAGAAATTCGATGTTGTTATAGCTGACTTGGTCGAAGCTGAGATTTACTCAGCGTAAGTAGGTTTTTACTGAATAAAATACGACCTTTATTTGAACACCTAGCAATCTTTCATACATCCACACAACAAGGCGCTCATAGCGCTGTATTGCCGAAGTGCTCGAAGCGATCATTGAACAACGTTCGACTCGATCAATTTGTGGTATATTGGTTTCCGAACGTCTCCGTGCTTCGAAAGGCACGCCAAGAACACTTCATGATGTAGTCGTTAATAATGGAGTATAACCTAATCTTTCTCAACCCTTGGTTGTTTTGTTTTGACTTACTTTTGATTCTATGGTAGCGGTGAATTTTCCAACCTCTTACAACTTGACAACAAAATATTACTCATTTACTTAATCCTTGACATCATCGTACATATCAGAAATGATTATCATGTTTCAGGTTAGCGATCCTATATGATTGTCCAATGATATGGGCTTATTCAATGGGTGCGCACTGGCACGTATTGCGACTGATCGACGAGCCTTCCAATCCAACTTACAACGCCAATTATTTGACGTTAAACTTGTTTCCATTATCATTCCTGCAGAGAGTGGAAGAATTATGGTTGAGGATGAAACATATGTATCTTAGAAAGTACGTTCTTATCTGTTTACCAAAGTGAATTTGTACGAAAAAAAATCCTTGTAAAACTGGCGACGATAGAGGCAGAAAGTTTTTTGAGTGATAACCGCGTACCAGAAGTCATAAAGTGGGGAGGCTCCACATAATATGAACCTGGTGAAGGTCGCGGATAAGAGTTAGTTGCGTATAAAACAAAACCGGCCTTCATGATTACAGAACCTATAAAACTATCGTGGCGGTCCTTGAGAATACCTATGTCCCACAGTAGATATATCCTTTCACGAAGATGAGAAGATGATGTATGAAAACATAGATAGATATGTAGAATTTTTGTCATAATGATTGTTACCCGAACTTGTCAACAAATACTATAAGCGTGAAGTTCTTTCAGATCAACCCAACCCAAGTCTTTAACGTTGTATTCTCGAATTTATATGCAGCTGTGCATACATAATTCTTAAAGAAACCACGTCTCACAATACGGTTAGCGTGATAAGAATACAAGTGTTGGAGAAGATTATTTAGTTGCAAAGATTTATTTTTTTATCGCAATCCTAATCCTAACACCAACCGTTTTTTAATCCTAACACCATAAACATCTATTGTTGTTTTAGGTTCATTACAAGGCCAAAAGAAGAAGCATTATACAAGAATTATTTCAGACCACTTTTGCAAAACCGTGGTAGGACATTGCCGGATTACGAAAAGATTCTGTATAATACATCATTTATATTTGGCAACGAGCATATCGCGATAAAAAATGTACCGAGCACGCCACAGAATTTTAAGAACATTGGCGGATTTCATATTGAAGAACCCGTGAAACCTTTACCTAAGGTATTGATAGTGATAAAGCACCTAAAATTATATCATTGTAAAGTTTACCAGATCCTAGCTCAGATAGAAAGAAAGGAAGAATAAAATCTTTATTTGGACAAATCACAATAATACACATAACAAAGCAGCAATAACAGTAAAAACATACTTAAGATGTAAAGAGAGCACAATACCTAGGCTGTGTCTTATGGTGGAGCCAAATAGGCAATCAGATCAGCATGATGTCAATCACAAAGATATACTTTACTCTGATTTTCACATGGCCCCTAACCTTTCATAAGCAGTGTGAGAGATAACATAGTATAAAAAAAGATTCCCTAGTAAAGAATCAAATACAGGACCATCATGCATGTAGTGTGTATGTGTTAAACAAATCCATCTAGGAAACTAATCAGCAATATAAATTTTCCTAGTCTTCATTTACAAGCAATCGTTGTCTACAAACTGGCTAAATAATGTTGTCTTAGGTGGTTTTAAGACAATATTATAATCCAAAGCGTTGTTGTTAGCTTTTGTGTAATGCAAAAAGTGTAAACAGATGCTGTATTCTACTCTAATCTATTGGTCAAATTCATTAATGGATTACATTACGCTTTTATTAGTCCGTAGCCAGCGAGCGTCTATTAGACGAACTAGGAGAGTGAAGGAAGACAGATGGTTGGGAAAGAATGAAACTCTGTACTCTCTACCTACCTCACAAGAAGACTGGCGTGATGATACATACATTATGCTTTTAATTTCCCTAAGGGGAATTCAGTACACCGAGAAAAGGATGGCTATCTAGTGTTTACAATACATTCGATTACTATAAACTCTAATAATCGAGTGACCTCTTGCTCGTAAATTTATTTCTTGCACAAAATGAATTCAAGGGCACAATTTAAATCATCCCATATAGCATGATAATTTAACAATCAACCTTATGTTTGTTTCTAGGATCTTCAAGACTTAATGGACAATTCCAAAGAAGGCGTTATATACTTCAGCATGGGATCATACTGGAAAAGCAAAAATATACCCAAGATTCTGATCACAAGGCTTTTAAAAATGTTCGGAAAACTTAAACAGACGGTTATCTGGAAGTTTGAAGAACACCTGCCAAATATACCTAAAAATGTTCATATAGTTCAATGGGCGCCGCAACCCAGCATTTTGGGTAGGAGCCTACTTAAGAACGATGGATAAAGTTGCAATCATTGGAGAGAAAATGAACATTCATATCATCATTCTCTCTGTAGAACGTTTTTGCAACCCCTTGCAACTGCAACGCCCTTTGCATCTTTCCTAAAGATCTACTTAAAATACTCAGCATCTAAACAGTTATATTATGTATTTGCATTATTCACTACATGTGCTTACAAATAAGCATTCTCCATGGTCTCACAAAAATCCGATTTCTTTCTTCATTTATATTTAGTGGCTCATAGTGTTACGAGTATCATCGACGATGATCTTCATTAGTGTGAATGATTCTACTAGGCATTTGAGTAAGCACCGTCACGCCTATATTCCCCAACCGGGGATGGCATAGGTGTACTAAGTACACCCACATTTCGCCAATGATGTTAGGTCCCATGTGATAGGGGGCGATCCTATTGCCATATGGGCACAATTCCGGACTCCAGACTCATACTAAGAAGTTTACGTTAGAAAAACTTCATTTGTCCGACCTAGGATTTTGAACCCAGGACCTCGTGATCACCAAGCAATGCGCTTTGCCACTAGACCAACGAGACATTTGAGTATCTATACGTTAAGCCACAATTATTATACTGGAACCATTAAATTTGTTAAGAACTGTTAAACAAGACCAGTATTGGGCATTTTTAATTGTAAGATCAATCAATTAAAATTTCAGTTAATTCAATTAAATGAATCTGTCTATCGTACTCTGGAATAACAATAACTCTTGGACGTCTTTAGAGCACTCAAAATGTTGAGAACTTAAAAACCAAAAATAAACCACAAAATATTTTGATTGTAATTTAATGTTTTTTCACAATTAATTTTTGCCCAACTCTGTCATTGACCATGGTCCGAATGAAAGTAGAATGCTGTAAATTTAATTCTTATACTATTTCTACACCAACTTTTTACAGCCCATCCTAACTGCCTCTTCTTCATAACACATGGAGGTCTTCTATCCTCGATAGAGGCAATACATTTTGGAGTACCCACAATTGGGATTCCTATTTCCTTCGACCAGTTCATCAACGTTAACAAGGCAGTTGATAATGGGTATTCCTTGAAAGTTAAATTAACTTACGATCTACCAGCCAGCTTAAAAATTGCTATTGACAAGATGCTGAGTGACAACAGGTAAGGATAAAAAAATAATATAATCAGATACTAAGCTTATGGCTGAAGCCAAATCAGATTATAATGCGTAAAGTTTTATACTAAACAATAAAATAGTTTATTTTGTCGCAATACGAAATAATTCAATTTTACAGTGATCGCAGCACTAAGCACAGCTTGTATCGCGGGAAACCTAATAAGAATATCTTTTGTCTTAAAACTTTCGTTTTCTTAACCTGACACTTTGACCACTTTCAATATATTTTCTGAATAGTGCCGTACATCCCCTAGAGGAGGATTTTCAATAGACTTCGATAGCTGAATTCGTGATTCATTTCACATTAAAATTTTATTCTTTTCTGATTTCGGCTAACTTTGATAACAAATTCAAAGATAATCATAATCGCAATAGCGGTTCAGCCAGTCACTGCAACTGAATAAAATTACATGGCTATCTTTAAGGCACCTTAAAAGTTATATTGCTACATGAAAACACACAGGCGTAACAAAGACGTTACAACATAAAATTCCTTATGACCATTTTTTTTTGTTTTTACATAGAGAACAGTGCTTAGTTTTCACTTATTAGACGAACTCGCCAACTCCACTCCCTAATTATACATTAAAATATATTTTTAGGTACACAGCTAGAGCGAAAGAACTGTCTCTAATATTTCACGACCGGCCAGTAGAGCCGGGCAAGGAACTGGTGCACTGGGTGGAGCACGTTGTGAAGACCCGCGGAGCTCTACATCTGCGCTCTCCAGCGCTGCACGTGCCGCTCTATCAGAAGCTTTACTTAGATCTATTAGCGGTCATAGTTTTAATAGTAACAGTATTTTACAAAATAATAGGAAAGGTTATGCAAATGACATTAAGTGGGAAGACACAGAAAAAAATGAAGAGTGATTAGTAAATTATGAATAAGACGTTAAAATAAAAAAATTATGTGTGATGTGTAATCATTTAATATAAATATAGTCAGCCAATTCCAAAAATATTTTTAACTTGTTTAAAATACACCTTTATTCTGCAGTAGACGTCTTTCGGCTATAGAAGTTAAAGAGGAGCTATCTATATTATCACGCCAGATTTCTGGAGGAGCAGGCAGACAATACAGTGTTCGAATAGGGTCTTTCCTTACAGACCTCTCTGGCATCCGCCAATATCCAGTTCGTCTCATACACGCTCGCGAGTTAAGGTTCTTGACTTACCCTTCAGATAAGAAATGGTTTATTTGGTAACAGTATGATAGTGTAGCCATTCCCTGGAAACTATATCCTTCTACTTTCGCATGTGGCGCGTAGAAAAAGACACAAAAACAAGCTTATAATAATCCTACTAATATTATAAATGTGATATTTTGCTTGTTTAGTTATTTGGATGTTTGTTACTTAATCACGCAAAAACGGAATGGGATGAAATTTGACACACAGATAGTTTATGGCCTGAATTATCACATAGGATTTTTATTCCAAAAAATGTTAGGTTCCTGTCTAAAGTCGATGCGGATGAAGTAGCAGGCAAAAACTAGTTAGTAATAAGGGTTTGTTTTCTTTTATTTTCATCTATTGATCATTTGCAGTGCTCTCTTAAGCAGCTTTTGTGCGTCTTGGGATGGCGTGCGAATTATAAACGGGTGCCGTGTTTAATGACTTGATATGCTTTTTTTAATTTCTAAAAAATTTACATCCTTAGTTCCAATAAATATAATTTTCGCACGATGAAAACCTCTGAGGGTTTATGTAAGCGCCGACAAATCGCACATATATACTTATATTTTTTCTTGTGTTGCTGAGATAGGAATCTTTGAAAGAAAAGGATTTTTGTACCTTTACCTAAGGCTAGACAAAATCCTTTGACCAGTGTGTGTTGCCAGTGATGGCTTTACGCTATTGAGACATGTCTATCTATCTCTATCTATCTATAACCTCACGCCAGATCCCTTGCGGGGTAGGCAGAGAGTACAGAGTTCCAACAGGTTCTTTCCTTACATAGTTCTCTGGCTTCCTCGACTCTCATAGTTCGTCTCATACACGCTCGCCGGTTACGGAGACTCTTGACTTTTCCATCAGATAAGACTCTGTTTATTTGGTCGTGGTAAGATAGTCTAGGTCTTCCCCGGTACCTGCATCCTTCCACTTTCACATTGTATATCTGTTTTGTCATTCTTTCCTCTGGCATTCTTTCTATATGCCCGAACCAACGGAGCATGCCCTTTCTCATCTTTACACCGATACTATCTTTCATACCTACTCGCTGTCTTACTATGCTGTTGCTAATGCGGTCGGTCAGCTTCACTCCGCACATCTTCCGCAGAGCTCGCATTTCTACCGCATTTATCCTACTTTCATTCTCCTTCTTACATACCCAGCTCTCGCTACCATATAACAGCGTTGGGACAAGAACTCCGTTATGTATGGCCAGCTGCGCCTTATGGCTTAAGTGCCGGCTCCCGAGTAGCTTTCCCATCGCACCATTCACTCTGTTCCCTGCACTCACTCTTCTCTCTATGTCAGCGGTGTATTTCCCATCCTTACTGAAGGCGTATTGAGACATGGTCGCTCACATTGTATCTCTTACGATTAGCAGGTTACTCACAAGGTAACTATTGAGTTCTTTGATTTACGGTAATATTGAAACACATGAAATATTTGTTTTTTTTTAGATTTAATCGCGGTTTATTTTAGTTTTTAATTCCCGCCATTTAGAGTGCTTTACAGCACCCATGGGGTCACGGGACGGACTGATGTTTAACGTCCAAATGCCATAGTTATTACGAAGTCCCTTAAAACTTCTTAATTATTTTTGTTGATCAAATATACGTGTTATGCTTAGTGTTGGAGTCAATTATATTAATTACAAGATCCCAAGTCGATGGAAGTACCCAGCTTACTGTTGACCTAACAAAAGTCGCGGATAAAAATGCATGCGTAGATTGCAAAGTCAGTTGTTGGGGTGTGAATCAGTATCATAATATTTTTATTCATGTTAACCATTACAGGGGAAAACTAGGGAATGGGCAGCAGCGTTCCCTTAACACTTCTACCATCAAAAACTGCGCTCGCCAACCCGCCTGCCTGTTGGGGTGTGAATCAGTATCATAATATTTTTATTCATGTTAACCATTACAGGGGAAAACTAGGAAATGGGCAGCAGCGTTCCCTTAACACTTCTACCATCAAAAACTGCGCTCGCCAACCCGCCTGCCAAGCGTGGCGAGTATGGCAAACACCCCCAATTTATTAATGGAAGATAAGAATAAAACCAGGCCCCTAGTCCCCGGCGGTCCTGTTCGTCCTGGCCACGGTAGCAGCTATGGTAACGACAGGACAAGGGGTGCTAAGAATCTCCGGCAGAGATTCGGCTACCACCAACATCGAAAATTGGCCCTGGTGACATACAATGCACGCACGTTAAGGACAGATGAGAAGCTTGTTGAGCTGGAAGAAGAGATAAACAAGTTGCGGTGGAATATTGTTGGTTTATCGGAGGTCCGAAGAAAGGGCGAGGACACGATAACCTTAAAATCCGGCAACTTGTTTTACTACCGGGAGGGTAAACAGCAGTCCCAAGGTGGTGTCGGATTTATCGTCCACAAGTCACTCATAGACAACATTGTGTCCATCACTAGTGTGTCGAGCAGGGTAGCGTACCTGATACTCAGAATATCCAAAAGATATTCGCTGAAGGTCATACAGGTCTACGCACCGACCTCGGCATACTCAGATGATGACGTCGAAGTAATGTATGAGGACATTAGTAGAGCCATACATACTTCCAAAGCACACTTTACAGTGGTTATGGGTGACTTCAATGCGCGGCTGGGCAAACGGGGCGATGATGAGTTGAGAGTGGGGCAATTTGGATATGGGCAGCGCAACCCCAGGGGTCAGAGGCTGGCCGAATATCTGGAGAAGGAGGGACTCTTTATGATGAACTCTTTCTTCCGGAAGCCGCCTCATAGAAAATGGACCTGGATGAGCCCTGATGGTTCCACAAAAAATGAGATAGACTTCATCATGAGCACCAGGCGACAAATATTTAATGATGTCTCCGTGATTCACAGGGTAAAAACCGGCAGTGATCACCGAATGGTCAGAGGCACATTAAATATTAATGTCAAAATGGAAAGATCGCGTCTGATGAAGTCTACGCTCCGACCTTCTTATGCACACATCCAAAACCCCGAGAACTTTCAACTCGAATTGGCAAACCGCTTCGAATTGCTAGACAGCAGCGCATCAGTGGACGAAATCAACAACAGGCTGGTAGAGACTGTCCATACGGTCGGGTCCAAGTATTATAAGCCCCACCGTAAAAATAGACCTCAAAAACTATCTAACTCCACCCGAAATCTCATGGCTGAGCGACGTTCCATGACGCTCCAAACCTCCGATGATGCTAAGTCCTATAGGCAGCTCAATGGACAGATACTGAAGTCCTTGCGTCACGATTTACGGTCCTTCAATACAAGGCGTATTGAGGAGACCATAGCACAGAACAAGGGCTCCAAAGTGTTCGCAAGAGACGCGTCTATTGGGCAAAGCCAGTTGACGAAGCTGAAGACGGAGGACGGAAACGTAACGTCGAATAGGTCAGAGGTGCTCAGGGAGATAGAGAGGTTCTATGGGCAGTTGTACACCTCAGTAGCTGAACCTGTTGTTGACTTGGTAAAAGACCCAAGAGCCAAGCTAACCCGACACTACACTGAAGATATCCCGGACATCAGCCTGTACGAGATTACGATGGCTCTCAAACAACTCAAAAATAACAAAGCACCAGGCGAAGACGGAATTACCGCAGAGCTTCTGAAAGCGGGCGGAACGCCGGTACTTAAAGTCCTTCAGAGGCTGTTTAATTCCGTCTTGCTCGAAGAGAAAACGCCGGAAGCATGGAACAGGGGAGTGGTGGTACTGTTTTTCAAGAAAGGTGATAACACTTTACTGAAGAATTATAGGCCCATCACACTGCTGAGCCATGTTTACAAGTTGTTTTCGAGAGTCATCACGAATCGTCTCGAACGCAGGCTTGATGACTTCCAGCCTCCCGAACAAGCCGGTTTCCGGAAAGGCTTTAGTACCATAGACCACATACATACGCTGCGGCAGATTATACAGAAGACCGAGGAGTATAATCGGCCACTATGCTTGGCGTTTGTGGACTATGAGAAAGCCTTCGATTCGATTGAGACTTGGGCGGTTCTTAGATCTCTCCAGCGATGCCGCATTGACTATCGGTACATTGAAGTGTTGAAGTGCTTGTATAATAACGCCACCATGTCAGTCCGAGTACAGGGGCATTGCACGAAGGCGATCCCCATAAAAAGAGGAGTAAGGCAGGGAGACGTCATTTCTCCGAAACTGTTTACGGCCACCTTAGAGGACGCCTTCAAGCTCTTGGAATGGCAAGGACTTGGCATCAACATCAATGGCGAATACATCACACACCTTCGATTTGCCGACGACATTGTGGTCGTGGCGGAGTCGCTGGAAGATCTAGGACGAATGCTCGGTGACCTCAACAGAGTATCTCAACAAGTGGGTCTTAAAATGAACATGGACAAAACGAAAATAATGTGTAACGTCCATGTCGTACCCACCGCACTCACCGTTGGGAACTCTACTCTTGAAGTTGTCGACGAATACATTTACCTGGGACAGGTAGTCCGGTTAGGTAGGTCCAACTTTGAGAGAGAGGTCAATCGACGAATCCAACTCGGCTGGGCAGCGTTCGGGAAACTGCGCAACATCTTCTCATCCAAAATACCTCAGTGCCTTAAGACTAAAGTTTTTAGTCAGTGTGTGTTACCAGTGATGATATATGGATCAGAGACGTGGTCTCTTACTATAGGTCTCATAAAAAAGCTCAGAGTTGCTCAGCGAGCTATGGAGAGAGCTATGCTCGGCGTTTCTCTACGCGATCGAATCAGGAATGAGGAGATTCGTAGAAGAACCAAGGTCACCGACATAGCCGTTAAGATTAGCAAGCTGAAGTGGCAATGGGCGGGCCACATAGCGCGTAGATCGGACGGGCGTTGGGGCAGAAAGATTCTAGAGTGGAGACCACGTATTGGCAAGCGCAGTGTGGGACGACCGCCTGCCAGATGGACCGACGATCTTGTGAAAATCGCAGGAAGTCGTTGGATGCAGGTGGCATCGGACCGGTTACGCTGGAAAGCGATTGGGGAGGCCTATGTTCAGCAGTGGACAAGTATAGGCTGAGATGATGATGATGATGATGATAACCATTACAGTATTTATGAATCGTCAGACAAGTAACAAAGACTCTACCACCACTTCGGAATGTCATCCCTGTGGAGAAGAAGGGCAAGAAACTCGACGGTCACTCTTTTAAAATAGTATTTTTCATTTTTTTTTCATCTACATTTTTCGTAGGTTATGGGTCTATCAGATGGGTCTAAGTTAAATGTTGCTTAATGCGTGCTAAGTTTATTGCGTGCTTTAAAACAGGCCTATGATCTAGACGTCTTTCGGCTGATAATAATTACCTAGCCAGGTTAAAAATACATATTATTGTACAAACATTGTACAATCACACTGGGTACTGATAGTATGAAAGTCACCTTACCCCATGTAACTGCATTGCAAATTGATATGACATTGAGACGAATGGTCAAATGAATCTAGATCAACCGCAATTTGTATTAAAGGGGAACGATTTTTATATGTATACATTATGATTTTTTTGCTCGATGTTATACGATTCTTATACGATAAACAAATCAAGATCAGCCAAAAGACGTTTACTGCAAGGCATGCCTTCTTCAAAATATTGCTACGTTGAACACCTTTATGATTACATATCCAGCTTTCTCCTACGATTTTCATTAATAAACGAATATAACTAATTAATAAAATGAGACTAGATAATTAACTTAAAAAAGGAACCGACTTCATAAAGCAAAAGTTACATATCTAAGTTAGCTAAAAAGCAAACAATTTTAATTTAAAAAGGCCATTTTAAAAACGAAGATATCTTGCTTAGTTGAGCTCCATCATCAGACCGTGGACACCATCCGGGTCTAAAGTACTCGTCAAGACAAATCCAAGGAGTCCAAACACGGGGGTTTGATAGGGCATTGAGTTATTGGCTTTTGGCTTCATCATCAGACCCCGAACGTTATCTGGTTGTATAGTACTTGTAAATACCAATGTAACAAGTCTAAACACGAAAAGGTTACGTTGTATAGTTTACATGTTCCTATGGCCGCCTTCTGACTCCATCATAAAACTAGCTCCATGGTACCATATTATTGGTACCATGGAGCTAGTTTATATGATATGGTATGCCAAATTTCAGCTCAATTGGATACGCGCAAGTGCTTTAAAAATGGATCACAAGATTTGAACCAGAAAGACAGATAAATTAGAAAAAGCGAGATAGGTCTGTATAGTGTCCGACCGAAACTGAACTTTGGCATCTATCTCAGTTTCGGCCGAAACCGAAACCGAAACTTCCTTGTAGGAAAATTATCCTTTAATGTTCATTTTTTGTCAAATTTTAACTTCGTTGTACCACGTGCAGTATTTTTTTATAATATAAGATATTGTACAAATAAGCAGTTCAATTACGCTGTCTAATTACGCGTTTTGTGTTTGAATTCATGATTTTATTGAAGTTAGACTAAAAATATTAGTTAGTAACATGAATTTATGATATACACTGAGTGTATATCATGAGAATAGCAAAGGGCATATGGAGAGATCCTTCTTCAAATCGATCAAATTGTTAACACATATTGCGCAACAATTTAATATACGGGGCGGCAGCTTTGTCGTGATGAACTACTGAAAAACCTAAGTACTGGCAATAACACATCAAATTAACATCTGAAAAATTTTCTTTGTTTTTGTAGGCACCTTCGCCACTAATATAGCAAAAAGTGTTATGATCAATAATGTATCTTCTTAACATATTCGTACAAACATAATGATTGATTAAACCAACAAAATTAAAATTAATAAAGTACACAAATGCATTACCACTCTTTTTTGAGACCGTTCTATCGTTTACCTGAAAAATACCAAAAACGAATTTTACCATACAAGAAAACTTAGGGTAGTTGAAATTAAATAAGTGTATTTAAATTACCTATCAGAGTTCGTGCGGCATATCCACTGTTGACTAGTGATATGTGCTTAACGTCATAGATGCAGTTTATTCTATTAGAAATCAATAATTTCAAGAATATTAACTGCATTCTACAAAATGAATATCACACGACAGTTAACACGGGTGAGGGCGACGTTTGAACGTAATAGGAATGTCGATTTAAAATAGGTTTTTACTAGGACAATAATAGATTGATTTAAATTGATCTGAAGTACTGAATTGATTTAGTGAATCGAGTCGAAAACCTCTGGCATCGGAAAGATTTACGTTACCTACAATGATAAATAGTTATAATATGAAAAGACCTTTTAAAAAACAATATTTTATTACGAAAATACGACGGAAATATATTGCTTAGTTGAGTAGCTTCTATGGCCTTATTTTGGTGAGACTCTGCTCCTTACAAAGGCATGTGGTAGGCACTTGTCAAAATAAATACCACTAGGTTGCGTCGTATGTTTGGCGAATTATTAATGGCCTCCTTCTATATCCATCATTATTAAAAATCATCAAACCCTGACAACTGTGGTCTATAGAACTTATTAAATCAAACTCAACAAGAACAGATATGATGGGGCTATCCTGTTTATCTTCCAGGTTCGTTATCAGATCCCAGAAACTATCTAGAACTAATCAAAATAAACGAAATATGAACCAATACGATGGAATTATATTGCGTAGTTAAAATCGACCTCGATTCCGCGATTAACGATAATGTTTTAGTCTCAATTTGATCAAAAATCGGTTCTAGTGCTTTTGATTAGAATCAATTTAAAATTATGTATTTTTACAATTAATCAACATGCCTAAACCGAAGTTAGTCGCTCCAACCTGCGCTGATTATTTCCGAAGGTCACCCGAACATTCACGAACCTGTTTCGGTTTTGTCCCTAGTTTCGGCCGGTTTTCTGCCAAAACCGAAACTAAACTGAAACTCCAACTTTGCGCCGAAACCGAACAGTTTGTCAGGTCTGTAAGCAAAGAAACTGTTGGAATTTCTTAGTCGCTCCCTCCTCCGCAAGGATTCTGGCGAGACGATTTACAGAATAAAATAATAATGACATAAAATTTATTTAAATTACATTAGTAAAATGGTAAAAATATGTATTCGCCTATGTGTGGAGTTTGTGTTTGAGGTATGTAAGAAGAAATGTGAACATAAATAAATTTTAAAATTATATATTCAAGCACAACTAAAGTCATAAATAAAAACAAAATTTAAAAATAAAACGTGTATGTCTGCGATTTTTTGTTATAATCATGTTCCTATTAATTTTTTTTATCAAGTTAGGTATTATGTGATTATAAAAGACGATACTTATGAGATGTTATAGCCAAATTATATGATCAGACATATTATACGCCTAGAAATAATTCACACCTTCAATTTGCCGACGACATTGTGGTCGTGGCGGAGGAATGAGGAGATTCGTAGAAGAACCAAGGTCACCGACATAGCCCTTAAGATTAGCAAGCTGAAGTGGTAATGGGCGGGCCACATAGCGCGAAGATCGGACGGGCGCTGGGGCAGAAAGATTCTAGAGTGGAGACCACGTATTGGCAAGCGCAGCGTGGGACGACCACCTGCCAGATGGACCGACGATCTTGTGAAAATCGCAGGAAGTCGTTGGATGCAGGTGGCATCGGACCGGTTACGCTGGAAAGCGATTGGGGAGGCCTATGTTCAGCAGTGGACAAGTATAGGCTGAGATGATGATGATGATGATGACGAAAGTATAGATTGAGTTATTATGGGCATTATCAATCTTGTACTTTAAAACATTCGCCTGTGGCATTTAAAATTAGATTTAAGCGCGATCGTGTTAATACACCATGACATACACACATAAATACACACAAAATTACTGTACATAATGTACGCAGAATTAAATCAACTTATGATTACCAGAGGTCAGAGAGGTATGTTAGGAAAGAACCTGTTGGAACTTTGAACTCTCTGCCTATCCCCCAAGGGATCTGGCGTGATGAAGTGTAATATAGATAGATACCACTACCAAGTAAAAGCTGGATGCGTACGGAACAAAGCCGATCATCGTAGCGATCTTTGGGGGTAACCTTTGCCCAGCAGTGGACCTCTTTCGGCTGACGATGATGATGATGATGTTGGTGATGATGATATCATAGTGTCTATAACGAAAGAAATAAAACACCACAACTGTAACATATGGCTATTAAAATACCTTAAATCTCAATCCTTAATTCCGTGTCATGTATCTAACATGATACACTTTTTATCAAATCCTGGTCACTCTGTTCGAGCGCTCTAATCGAACTATCTTAAAAATGGCCGATCTTATAAAATGACATTTATAGTTGAGTCAAATTATATACCATTTAAATTCAGCGTCTCCGTCAAATCAACAAATCAAACCAAGTACTATTTTTTTCTTAAACAATTCAAAGTCAGATAAAATACTCTTAAAATTCAAAATACGTAACCGGAAATCATGACACGTCCAAGATCTCAATTCTAGTAACAACTAGTATTAAGGTCCTGGACACATTAATATACGCGTGATGCTAATGTACAACTTTGGCATTTAATTCCTCGCAGTAAGCTAAGGTAATCATAAAGTTTATTAGCAAACATTATGTACAATGACTTTACAAGTATAAAGGTCAATTAAATATAAATCAACATATTCTTGATGTTTAAGGGCCTGTTACACCACCCTCGAGTAAAGTGCCGGTTAGTTACTTCTTGATTAGCATTACTCGGCAATTAAAACTAGCTAGTTTAGCAGATACAACTACTCAGAGATGGTGAAATTCGTATATGTAGACTAACTTGCAACTTTAATTGACGATAAAATTTTATTTCAGGGTCGTGAAGAGGGCCATAGTGATTATATACTTTTTATTAAGTCAAATATTGGAAGTATAACAAATAAGTCGGTTTTGTAGTAGAATTCTAGAGAAATCTAACACACCTATATTCCAAAATACATTGTTTGTTAATTAAAAACAAAAAAGGTCGCTGAATCAATTATTTTAATAGAAAAAGGGAAATATTTTATTGTTAAGTAGATACGTGGCTAAGAGAAATTGGATAATGACTTGTAAACAAAAGAAAAAAAAAACAAAATCTGAAGCATTGTGATCTAACACAATGAAAATAATGACTAGATACCGATTTCGAAGATAAGAAAATGTTAGAGGGGAGGCCCATTCTGCCAACGATGTTTCACAAAAGGGCACCATCGTAAAATGTAAAATAAATCTTATTTTACACTTTATGATGACTGCCTCTTTGGTCCAGTGGCAAAGCGCATCGCTTTGAGATCACGAGGTCCTGGGTTCAAATCCTAGGTCGGACAAACGTAGTTTTTCTAACGAAAAATTCCCAGCATGAGTCCAAAGACCAGTCTTAGACCACTCTGGAGTGGTGCCCGGTATATGGCAATAGGCTCGCCCCATATCACATATGGGACCTAACATTGTCGGCAAAGAGTGGGTGTACTTAGTACTCCTCTGCCACCCCCTCTTGGGGAATGTCGGCATTACGGTGTTTATAAATCCTATGACTTTGGCCCAAATTTCTTTTTTATGTACGATCAAAATTTTTCTCTTGTCTTCAAACCGGTCTTTGTGAATGGATCTTTGTAAGGCTGATTATCACACGCAGAACATCAACCTATAAGCCTAGATCAACATTGTTTAAGGTATTCCCTCAACAAATTCATTACGTATGTCTTAATAATTCAATGTAAGTTATCTAAAATAATGTTCTCTATAAGAAACAGAAAGGAAACTAAATTAATTTTATCATGATTATCAACACATAGAGTCTTTGATTAGTATCAAAGAAAGATTAAAGTAAAATTTAGTCCAGACACTGGTAGAAAGTTGAATGCTTGCAGGCAATCTTTCGGCTGAAGATAGATTAGAGACGAAGACATACATATATACACACACACACACATAAACGCGCGCACGCACCCAGGCACGGCCGCACCCACGCGCACTCGCACGAGTTGACGTACGCGCCATCGCATACATGCTCGCACACGCATATACACATACCTAATACACAGATTCCTTTCAACAGATAGACTCTTCCAACGTGTAATGACAGTTTCCTTGACCAAAATAAGCACCAATACTTTGGCATATTGGCCAATGTAAAGAAGAGCAGCATATAACGTATAACCAACGTCCCACTCTTCACGTTGGCCAATTCGTTGGCGTATAGTATTGTATTGGCCAATGCATTAGGCCAGCGTGTAGAGGAGGGGCTTCTACAATCCTACTAATATTATAAATGAGAAAGTTTGTATGTTTAGATGTTTGGATGTTTGTTACTCAATCACGCAAAAACGGCTGAACAGATTTGGATAAAATTTGGCACACAGATAGTTTATTACATGCATTACAACATGTAATCTTTTTATCCCGGATAAATGTTTAGTTCCTGTCTAAAATTAACGGATGAAGTCGCGGGCAGAAACTAGTTACTTATAAATTAAATACACCTATAGATAGATGTAGCACTCTGACATTCGCATAACCAATATCATTGCCGTAAGTCGCACAAGATTGCTGCTACAATATTATAAAATGAATTTGTTTGTGATTTTTTCTCTCGTGTTTGCGTTCGGCTGCGCGGAATCGTATAAAGTGTTAGTTATTTATCCATTACCAGTTAAAAGTTTGAGTATATTAGGTCAAGGTATTGCGAGACATCTGACGAACGCTGGCCATGAGGTAAATGATTATATGTTAATCTCAAATCAAATCTCTTTTATGGCGAATAAGGGTACAAAATTGAATAATTTCCTTTAGCATCGGATTGGGTATACAAGTTGTATACCCAATCCGATATCAGTAACTGAATTGATTCCAACAATTTATAATGTACCTTATTTTTTTTTTAATTTTACAAAAAAACCTGTTACTCCTTTAGCGCGCTATAATAAACTAAATTTATTCTTAATTCAAAGCAATACGGAGAATTCAAATGCATTTCTAAAACGTACTTCTTAATATGCACACATACACGTACAAGTTTCATTGTTAATTGGGGTATAAAGTAGTTAGATTTGGAAAACTGGTTTTGGTATATAATTTGTGAAGCGATTATCTAATCGGGGTGTTCGAGGACTTGCGTTATTTACGATAGAACTTGTATTAGTTGGAGTTATGATATAATACGTGCTAGAGACATCTCGACTATTTTTTTGTAGCAAAAGTTAGAGTGCATACACTCTAGCTCACTTTGTGCCAGGTGCTTGCTGCAACGTGACAAGTTCGGGTGCTAAGTTTTACTTTAATAATATACCTTCATGTACACAGAGATACTCTTTAAGCAACTCCAGAAACATTAAATTTTATCTATCGATATCATCACGCCAGATCCCTTGCGGGGTAGGCAGAGAGTACATAGTTCCAACAGGTTATTCCCTTACATACCTCTCTGGCTTCTTCGACTCTCATAGTTCGTCTCATACTCGCTCTCCGGTCAAGGAGACTCTTAACTTATGCCTACACGCTTTTTAACTACACTGTTGCGAATACGGTCGGTCAGCTTTACTCCGCACATCTTCCGCAGAGCTCGCATTTCTACAGCATTTATCATGCTTTCATTCTCCTTCTTACATACCCAGTTCTCTGTACATACCCAATACTGCCATTAAACAGCGTTGGGACAAGCACTCCGTTATGTATGGCCAGTTGCGCCTTTTGGCGTAAGTGCCGGCTCTCAAGTAGCTTTCCCATCGCACTATTCACTCTATTGCCTGCACTCACCCTTCTCTCAATGTCAGCCGTGTATTTTCCATCCTTACTGAAGGCGCATCTAAGATATACAAACTCGTTCACTTGCTCCAGCACACAAGATTTTGTTATCTATGAAAACACTATCATCCCTGATAACCTGCCGGTCATCTAGTTATGCTCCATTTTTTGTTTAAAGTAGCTTTTCTTGTACATAGTAACACACATATCAATATTTTTTTACAAACGTAGGCTCCCACTATGAATTATTCCTTTGTCGTGGATGCGTTTAAACAAATATTTGTGGCGTGGTCACACAAAGATTTATCGCGTGCAGGAATCGAACCCGCGGCTACTCAATCCAGTGGATAGAGCGACTCAAGCTCTTTACCACTGGACCAAGCTGTCCATCGAATTGCTTACAACAATCAAATTTAAGAGGTACTCCCTCCTTTCTGAGCCTCCTTTGTGCCTCAGGTACCAGGTACCTGAGGCAGGAAGGAGGCTTTGATTACCGCGGTATTCCAGTGATCACCAAGGTTAAGTAACGTTCAGCTCGATTGGTCTAAGACATGTGACCGTTCGAGGTAATTCCATATTTGACCGTCAGAAGACATGATCGTTGGTCCCGGCTGCCACTTAATGGGTAATTATTAAGCCAAGTTGGTTGCATTATAAGCAGCTTGATACTTACAAGCCGCCTATACCGGAACCATATAGGAACTTTCCAACAGCAGTGGCTATAAACCTGCCTCCACCAATCCGAACTAGGCCCGCATTGTCCACTATGACCTACGACCTATACTCTCATACCTCGATTTACACGGGTATATATTTTTATGAATTATTCATTTTCAGGTAACATACGTAACAGTGTACCCTTCAAAAACTGCACAGAAATTTCGACAAATTGATATCAGTGGGAATGAGGCCCTATTAGACGGTAAGAGAAAAAAAAAATAGCAATACTACTGCGAACTGATGAACTGGAAAACTGGTGTAACTTTGAACGATAACGTGTAATTTTTATGGAAAATTTACCATTAGCCCGTGTCTAATCTGAAGGACAAGTCAAGAGTCCGTAATCGGTAAGCGTGTATGAGAGAAACTATGGGAGTGAAGAAGCCAGAGGTCTGTAAGAAAATAACCTTTTGGAACTCTATACTCTGTCTACCCCACAAGGGATATGGCGTAATGTTATAGATAGATAGATGTATTCGTATATTTGTGTATCATGTGTGTGCGTGAGTTAATAGTAATAAGGACATGAAACTTGCCGACTTAATTTATGGCTTGGTATGTTCTATAAGCAAATGGCAATCTGCACTGGATATGGTGAAGTATACCCATTTTCTCTTGATTAGTGATAGAATGTGAGACAGCGAAGCTCGTTTACAAGAGGATGTAGTATAGAATTTTTTGCATTTCGGTGTGATAATAATAAATTATTCCCGTAATGAGTCCCACACATAATTAAAATATGCGCACACCTGGTGCAAAAAATAATGTCGGATAACAAATATAGTTTTCTATCTAATGAACTTCTACATAAATCAATGTCACATTCGAAGAGCATATATAATCAGTACGTCACATATATAAACATTACGACGTGTCCAACAAACAGAGTACAGTATTATTATTTGGCATAAATAACTTTATCGTCGGGCACGAAAGTCGCAAATGCCATTTATTTTGTTTGGCATATGTAACTTTGTTCTATGGGGCCGTCGATTAGTATATCTAATTTTTTTCTCTACTCCGCTTATATTAAATGCTTATTGCCAAGATAAGAACAGCTTGGTATTAAAAAAAATGTTGTGTATTTTTCAAGTCAAGATAATGTTGTCCTACTGAAGATTGTTTATATACAAGGTGTAACATAATAATCGCAAGACCTGCAAGTAGTTTGTGCTAAATCGATAGTTGAATTGATTCCAACAATTTATATTGAATTTTACATTTTTGTAATTTGCAAATGATGCTGTTACGTCATTAGTGCGCTATTATAAATTAAATTTATTCTTATGTAAGGAAAGAGCCTGTTGGAACTCTGTACTCTCGGCCTACCCCGTAAGGGATCTGGCGTGATGATATAGATAGATAGATAGAAATGTATTCTTGATTCATATCAATACGGAGAATTTAAATGATTTCTAAAACGTAATTTTCAATCCGCACACATACACGTACAAGTTTAATTATTAATTGGGGTATATAAGTGCTTAAAAAATGGGTAAATAATATTAAATTTGGAAATTTGGTTTTCGTATAGTATTTGTGAAGCAATTATCTAATCAGTGTATCTGAGATACAGCTTGTATAAGATTGTTAACGTTAGTGGTTTGAGGTGTAATTATTACTTTCTAATTTCACTATATAACGTACTTAAGGTACGTAACTTTAATGTTGGGAATATTTCCATTTTAGTTTGTCATGTTTTTTACTAGTAATTCCATAAAAATTGTAAGTTTTCTCGTAAATCAAAGTTTTTGAAAACACAGATCATCATTTTGTATAAGCCCTGCGGAAGCACCTACAAACTCTCAAGTTTACGTTTATTTCTTAAAAAAAATTGTAGCTCTAAACCATGACTTATTCCTGTATCGAGTGCGTTTACAAACATCAAGGTTAGTCTATTAAGTCGGATAAGTTCTTATTGAAAATCAACATCTTAAAGTGTCTTTCATTACAAAACGACTGTACACACTGACAGTTAAACACTTTTACCACGGATAGGAGGTATTTGCATTTCCTGCAAAAAATTTAAGCCGAGCTTCCACTGTGAGCGGAACGGATTCCGTACCACCAAGAAAGAGTTAAGCGGAAAGTGCTCAGCGAATAAAAATGGACTAGCCCGCTTAAGAAAAATGTAGTGGACTCCAAGGCGCTTCCACCGTCAAAGAGGTCAATGAAACAGACCAAACAAGTAAAAACACGAAAAACGAGTTTGCCAGCGACACGATGTTGCCTACGAGTCCCCTCCTGAGCCTCCCGTCGACTGTCACGGCCCTTGCAACTCGCTTGCAATGAAACTCAGACTAATTTGTTATTTCCCGTGTAGATCCCGTTGCTCATTTCTTTTTCTTTCTTTTTTTTTTTAAAAATGTAGCCCTACACAAGGATTTATTCCTGTATCGTGGGTGCGTTTACAAACTTTTAAATTCACATACACAAATACCCAGACCGGAAGAAATAATTGTGGATCACACAAAGATTTGTCCGTTCGGGAATCGAACTATTAGACACAGTGGACGGAGCGACTTAAGCTCTTAACCACTGCGCTTAATCGCCCATCAATTTCCTTTTGCAGTGGAAGGCAAATAATTAAAATAGTGATACCTCTTTTTAGTGGAAAGTAAAACCTATTTTAACTAGTTGTACTCCGTTCCGCTTGACTATTTCCCGCCGATTACCCTTTTGTAGTGGAAACCCACCTTTGGAATCGAAAAAAACATTTAGTAAAATTAATTAGTAATAACTTTTTGGATAGAAGGGTTTTTTGCCGGGAAATCGAAAAGTGATGTCGTCAATTTGTTTTAATTTCAAAAACTTATGTTACTTCGAATTATAATGTGTAATGTTGGTGGAATATTAACCATTATGTATTCCTATAAGTGCACAAGTGTAGATAACTGTAACCAAATGATAAAACGTGCCTTTTCGATTTCCCTCAAAACGGCCGTAGCAATTGGTATGTAAAGTATCCATCACTATACTATCCAGGGTATCCAGCCAAGGCACTTCATCAATTTCATTATCATCTTTGTAATCAAGTTCATTGAGGAGTTAAATTACTTTAGAAATGAAAATTCGTAATACTTGATATTGACAAAATACGCGTCGTCGTGATGCTATAAAAAAAAAAGTTTTGTACAACATTATCAATATTATTGGCCAAGGCGCTGGTAGTACTGTGGCGTCGCGGTTTTTATTGCGAGTTGCTGAGTCGGCTCGGTCACTCTGAGATGGGTGACCGTTTTTAAGAGACTCCGTACTTCAGAAGAATGGTTTCCCTTTAGTCTTGGTTATTACTATATGGGGTAGTTAAGCCCGTTAGAAATATCAAAGACGGCTTTATAAGTTCCAATGGCAGGTGGCCGTAAATCTGCCTCCGGCAATACGCAATAGGTCTGTTTGGTGGAGTGAGATGAAAGAGTATTCTCTTTCATCTCAATTTGTGAGATAAAACCTCTACCCAGCTGTGGGATAGCATATGCTTTTTTATTATATTATCCTTATTCAAATTTTCAGTGGACTCTCCTATAAACAACATATCTTACATAATGGAAAAGGGTGTAGGAAACAACGACCCATTATACCTCCAAGAGCTCGCGATCGAAAACGCCAAGTTAACCTTTGAAAACGAGAATATGAAGACATTATTAGGAGACAGGAATGAGAAATTCGACGTTGTTGTAGCTGACCTGTACGAATCTGAGATTTACTCGGCGTAAGTAGTAGTAGCGACTTTCTCCGCGTTGACTTTAGACAGGAACCTTACATTTTTCCGGACATTTCTATATTTCGATGTTTGTTACTCAATCACGCAAAAATGGCTCAACGGATTTATATGCAATTTGGCACACAAATAGTTTATTACCTGGGTTAACACACAGGATACATTTTATCCCGAAAAAAATGTTAGGTTCCTGTCTAATGTTAACGCAGACGAAGTCGCAGGCAGAAGCTAGTACTTAATCAAATTCAACCTTAGCTCTCAAGCAGGTTAGAAAGAGAATTAAAAAATACAAGAGAAGTAAGAAAATTTACAGGCGGCTTGGTCTAGTGGTTAAGACCTTGAGTCGCTCCGCCCATTGGATCGAGTAGTCGCGGGTTCAATTCCCGAATGGGATAAATCTTTGTGTGGACCACAAATAGTTGTTTCGGTCTGGGTGTTTGTGTATGTAAATTTCGTGTTTGTAAACGCACCCACGACACACAATTTGTGAGGACCCCTACAAAGTTTATCCAACTTAATGGTTTGAGTTTGAACACCTTACAATCGTGCACGCATCCACACAACTATGACAGTCAGTCCATGTGGTCCTACGGCTATATTGTAAATCATAGGGTCTTTTCAGAGTTTTGATGGAGGCAATCGTAAGGTATTTGATCAGTTATAAGAAGTCTCCCTAGAGTCAAAGCAATGTTCTGCAAGAAATTCTCCACGAACTATAAAGATAGTGGTGTAATACTGTATATTTCTATCAATCAATATTGTAAGAATTTTCAGGATTATGTTATAGCAACAGAAAATAATTAGGCACCAAGCTTGTGATTGGTGAAATATTTTTAAGAATTTAATTGTTTTAAAAGAAAATCACATCGCATCTATAACAATTTTGTTACGTACCTACCTTTAGGCTCGATGTAGGTAAGGTGACAAAATAAGCTATGCATAATTTATACAAATAAAACAGATCATACGTATAAAAATTCTTCCAAAGACAGCTTTTTTTTTTTTTTAAATGTAGCCCCTCACTAGGATTTATTCCTGTATCGTGGGTGCGTTTACAAACATGAAAATTCACAAACAAATACCCAGACCGGAACAAATAATTGTGGATGGACAAATAAATGTGGAACACACAAAGATTTGTCCCGTGCGGGAATCGAACCCGCGACTATTAGACACAGTGGGCGGAGCGGCTTAAGCTCTTAACCACTGCGCTAAATCGTCCGTCAAAAGAAACGGTAATGAACGGTAATGTGTAACAGCTAAATGACTAACGCTTATCCCTTAAGGTCTCGCCACGTAGCCGACGCAGCGCGACGGGAGCGCGACGGTGGCGCGGCTTGGGGAGTTATAATGAAATGTACGGGAGACGCCACACAGCGCAGCCCCACTCGGCGTCACAACACGCTGCCGTCGCGCCCGACGCGATTACAAACGAAGGACGGAGGGAGTGCGACGCTAATGCAGGTCGCTAGAGTCGGGCAGCCGCCCGGCCGGCGCGCGGCACCGCGCTGCCGACCGCCGACCAAGCGCTTTCGTCGCGCTCCCGCCGTTCCGTCGGCTATATGATCAAACCTATATTGTCTGCGCCAATTCTCTCCAGTCCCCACTCACTCTTTGGCTGCGGCATACTATTCATCCTCTATAAAAATGGATCCAAATAACCTATTACTACAATTAGTCAATCTTACACAACATCGTACTTATCAGAAATGAAATCATGTTCCAGGTTAGCGGTCTTATACGATTGTCCAATGATATGGGTTTACTCAATGGGTGCGCACTGGCACGTTTTGCAACTGATTGACGAGCCCACCAACCCAGCTTACGACCCCGACTACCTGTCGTCAAACTTGTTTCCATTCTCATTCTTGGAGAGAGTAGAAGAATTGGGGATGAGGATAAAAATCAAGTATTACGAAAGGTACGTTCTAATATGAACTGAGTGTATATTAAAACATAAGATAGCATTTTACAATTGACCGGAACATTTTTTACAATTATTACGGACATAAAATAAGAATAAATCTGTCACATTAGAATTGAATAACCTCACCAAAATCCTTGAAATATTTTATTTTTTAAGACAAAGACACAAATTTACATAATCTATAACAAATAAACTAAAAGTAACCTTTAGAACATGGCACGTCGAAGAAATGTTACAAATATTTATATTACTATTCTTAAGGTAGATTAAGATAACCAATATCCTAATTATTGTACCACTAATGTATCTTATCGTTACAGTTTCATCATTAGGCCAAAAGAAGAAGCATTATACCAGAAACATTTCAAGCCACTTGTACAAAAGCGCGGTAGAACATTGCCGGATTACGAAGACGTCGTATATAACGCATCATTTATATTCGGCAACGACCACAACGCGGTAAAAAATATACCGAGCACGCCGCAGAATTTTAAAAACGTCGGCGGTTTTCATATTGAAGTACCTGTGAAGCCTTTACCTAAGGTAAAATGAAAAAGCAGTCAAAATTGTTCTATTGTGAAGGTTACCAAATCCTAGGTGAGGGACCACACCTTAATGTCTTTTGCAGAATTAATATAATCTTATTTTGCCATCGATATACCGTTTCTTTTTAACGGCATTAAGACTGTGCAAGAAGTTGTTCTAGCCCCAAATTACTTCTAGCGATCTAGAATACTACCAGTTACATGCAAGTAGTCACTTACTATAAATTGGATAAAATAATTTCATTTCAGGTAGTTTAAAGACGGACAGGGGAGGATACACAAAGAAAGAAGAGAAGCATACCCGGTTACTATATTTTGTTCGCTTGTTTGTGAGCCTTAGTGGATAGAATAGATACAAGAATATAGGATAGAATAGAATACACCAAATACATTACAAAGTAGTGATAGTAAAACAATATAAGGTACAATAGTAGTACGCATAAGTAATTTAATAAATATCCTAATGTTTCTTTCCAGGATCTGCAAGATTTGATGGAAAATTCCAAAGAAGGCGTAATATACTTCAGCATGGGAACATTCTGGAAAAGCAAAAATCTACCAAAAGTCTTAGTCACAGGGCTTTTAGAAATGTTCGGAAAACTAAAACAGACCGTCATTTGGAAGTTTGAACAAAAGCTACAAAATGTACCCAAGAATGTTCATATAGTTGAATGGGCACCGCAACCCAGCATTCTAGGTAGGAACCTTAGGTAGGTTAGCAGAGAGAGATAGAGAAATATTTGTTAGCAAGCATTGGAAATTATTAGTAACTATTTAGACATTCATCATACTCTCTGTATGAAGTTGGCACCCTTTTTTAAAATCTCTTAAAAATGAACGCGAAATGCTCAACTTTTGAACACTCATATAGGTATTCCCACTACAAATTACTCCAAATAAACAGAATATGATGATGATGTTTATCCACTTTTTTATACAAGCATATAGCCAATATAAAGTATTTGCACACCTAGCAATCTGTAGCATCAAAATTAGTTTCATTAACTGATTTCAGCTCATCCTAACTGCCTCTTCTTCATTACACACGGAGGTCTTCTATCCTCAATAGAGACAATACATTTTGGAGTACCCACAATTGGGATTCCTATTTACTTAGACCAGTTCATCAACGTTAACAAGGCAGTCGCTAGTGGATACGCCCTAAAAGCTAATCTAGCTTACGATCTACCAGCTAATTTGAAGATCGCTATTGATAAAATGCTGCGTGACAACAGGTATGAATATAAAAATTATCATTGGGTACTAAAGTTACGTACTATTTCTAAAGAAAAATTTTATCGATAGGAATTAAAACAGCTTTGTATTTATTAGTTTGGTCGATCTGGGACTATTGTGTAACCATTTGAGACAATCCAATTCCCGACTATCTTCGCACTTCGAAAAATACGTTAATCAATTGATCCCGGCTCCCACGTAATGTGATAGTTATAAAGCTGAGTTTCATACTTTATAGGTGGCTTGAAAGTTTGGAACACAGGTAACCCCAATTAACCTGCCTCTACCAATCTGCACTGCGTCCACGTGGTAAAATATGAATTATATCTCTAACCTCGACTTGTAAGAGAAGGCTTTAACCTATCAGTGAATCAATGCAGCTTATACACATCTTCCTATAATTACTATTACCATAATTTCTCAATTATTTATTGCATTCCATAATTAATATTTTTTACATAATAAAGATTATATAATATATATAAATATATTATATTAAATATATTAGTTATATTATATAAAATAGGAAAATAGTACAATTATGGACTTCTCTTTCTTCTACTTTAAAGCTATGTTCTCATTTCGACCACTGAGTGGACTGCTATAGTCTGATGATGATGAGACGTGGATTGCGCAGGTCCCCTACAAGATAGAACGATGACCTGGTGAAGGTCGCGGGTAATAGGTAAATGCATACAGCACAAAACCGGTCGTGATGGCGGACCTTGGGTTACGCCTTTGCCCTGCAGTGGATGACTTTCGGCTAAAGACAGATAGATAAATGATGATTTTGACGAAATTACGTAACAATTACAATGTTTCAGCTATAGTAAGAAGGCTAAGGAGTTATCAGCGATATACCACGACCGTATAGTATCACCAGGCGTGGAGTTGGTACATTGGGTACAACACGTAGTCCGCACGAAGGGTGCGACGCATCTCCGCTCGCCAGCGCTTCACATGCCATTCTATCAAAAGCTCTACTTAGATCTCTTAACAGTTGTTGCATCAATATTTATTAGTCTCTTGATACTGATAAAGAAGTTGTTTTCTGTGATATTTAAAAAGAATGTTGTACCGGATAAAAAGAAACTTAATAAATTAGATTAAATAAATATTTTAATGTAGGTTTTATTTTGTTTTAATATGACCACCGATTACAAACTGAACTCGATTTAAAAGTTCCGTTACATATCTGCTGCATGGAATACCTGGATGATATACAAGTATAAGAGAATAGATTTACAATGGCCACAGACCGACGGATCATTTGTTCTAAGGGACATTTCACCAAATAGCCACATGCTCGAACTCCCATGTTACCGGTGACACATTTTTTCAAATGCCACATATACACATACTATTTAAAATAACACAAGTTTTGAGAATTAAATCTAATTAACAACATTTTTTTCCCGCCAAAACCAATTTTTTTAACATACTTTTAATACCATGACCTGTAACTATGTAGGTGGTATTTATGTAACGGAATCTTTCAACGTAATTTTCACCAACTTGAAGGCGTTCCGATTAACTTGAAAATTGGTACACCCATGGTGAACCGATGACAATATAATAATTTTATAATTATGGCCTTATGTCCTGACCAGGATCACCAGGATAAAAAAAAAGATGTATTTTACAGGTAGACACATACTATCTATGTTGTTTCGTACTAACTACTTTACTACTAACTTTTGTTTTAACTGCTTTACTTATGCAGCAAAGCAACGGGTACCGACAAGATTTATCCCGAATTTCTCACACACCTCGGAAAATTGGGCAGGTGGGGACTACTTGACTTCTTTGATGACATTCTAAAATCGAAAAAGCTCCCCAACATCTTCCGTAAAGATAAAATAATATCCATCTTAAAGCCCGGGAAACCAGCTAATTACGCTGCTAACTATAAATCAATAACATACTCCTGAAGGGGATTGTATATCATTGGCTCTCATCGTCCCTCGATCACCTGATTCCCACGGAAGAGGCTGGATTTAGACCAAACCGATGCTGGAACCAAGGACTACTGTACAAAGGAAGCGCTATGGTACCTTGCAAAAGAAATTGGGTGGCAGGGAGAGTAGATTCCATCTGCTCAAAATCGGTTTACCACAGGGTTTGGTGCTTGCTCCCCTGTTGTTTAATATATACACAAATGACATGCCGTCCACACGGTCTGAAAATTTTTTATATGTCGATAACCTGGCAGTAGCATACCAGGGGAAGACGTTTGAAGAGTGTACGTTGTTGATCAAAGGCAAGTGAAACGAACCAAAGGTAATGCTAGACTGTCCTTTATTGAATAGTAGTCGCTCTATATATAATGGTATCTACATACATAGATACTGTTTATTACAGCTACTACAACTCCCACCAAAAAAATAACAAAAAAAATATGATACATTTTTTTAATTCAACATAATAACATTATATTATCATTTTAAATTATTATTATAATTATTGATTACACATGATTATAATAGTACATAAGTTGATACATCTTTTTTAATTCAACGTGATTACATTTCCATTATAATTATTGATTACACGTGATTATAATATAACAAAAGAAAATTAAATATTTATTATCGATGGTAAACTTTAGGCCGATTTTTATGCACTAATTCTGGTTTACCATTCTTATGTATCTGTACATTTCGTGGAATTTCCTTAATAACTATATATAGACCTGAGTAAATGTGGTCCAACTTACTACCAGTTTTATTCCTAATCATACCTAATCATTAACATTATAATTGATAGGATTAGTGATCATACCCTAATTTTCTTTTAATCTTAGATTGGATCAAATTATCTCTTGCCTCTTTTTGTGAACACTGCAAACGATACTTCAATTCAGAAGGATAATTCTCGTAATTATAAAGTGGCTCTAATTCCCTAGTCAAATTAATAGGTAATACACATTTCTTACCAAAAACTAGTTCATATGGTGTAAACTGAATTTTCGAATGAACTGTTGTATTAAATGAAAATGACCAATAGGGTAGCTAACTGCTCCATGTCTCTGGATGATTGTCTGTTAAAATTCGAAGAAAAGAGTTTAAATTTTTGTGACTTACCTCCAACGCTCCTAATCATTGGTGATGGTAGGCAGTAGAATTTAGTTGCTTAATTTGCAATAATTTACTATCTATCTATCTATCTATAACCTCACGCCAGATCCCTTGCGGGGTAGGCAGAGAGTACAGAGTTCCAACAGGTTCTTTCCTTACATACCTCTCTGGCTTCCTCGACTCTCATAGTTCGTCTCATACACGCTCGCCGGTTACGGAGACTCTTGACTTTTCCATCAGATAAGACTCGGTTTATTTGGTCGTGGTAAGATAGTCTAGGTCTTCCCCGGTACCTGCATCCTTCCACTTTCACATTGTATATCTGTTTTGTCATTCTTTCCTCTGGCATTCTTTCTATATGCCCGAACCAACGGAGCATGCCCTTTCTCATCTTTACACCGATACTATCTTTCATACCTACTCGCTGTCTTACTATGCTGTTGCTAATGCGGTCGGTCAGCTTCACTCCGCACATCTTCCGCAGAGCTCGCATTTCTACCGCATTTATCCTACTTTCATTCTCCTTCTTACATACCCAGCTCTCGCTACCATATAACAGCGTTGGGACAAGAACTCCGTTATGTATGGCCAGCTGCGCCTTATGGCTTAAGTGCCGGCTACCGAGTAGCTTTCCCATCGCACCATTCACTCTGTTCCCTGCACTCACTCTTCTCTCTATGTCAGCGGTGTATTTCCCATCCTTACTGAAGGCGCATCCAAGATATACAAACTCATTCACGTGCTCCAGCACATCGTTACCAACCACAATCCTTACAATAATTTACTAGTTTCCTGGAATGTTGCAGCTATAAATTCTTTGCCTCTATCGGTAGCAACTTCTTTCGGTACTCCAACCTACCTGACCTGAGAGTAAAGTTATTAACAAAACTCTTTGCTACTTCCTCTGCTGTATTAGAAATTAAAGGATAGGCTTCAACAGATTTCGTAAGTTTTCTCTGTAACGTCAATATATATGAAAAATTATTATCATCGGTACTTAATGGACCTACTAGATCTAAATAAACTTTCTTTTTTAGAAAACATTATTAGCAGTAGTAATATGCATTGGTTCTTTAATTAGTATTGAATGTTTTTGACGTTGGCAAATGTCACAACGTCGCACATAATCTTATACATCATTATCAAGTCCTGGCCAGTAAAAGTACTTTTTAATATTATTAGTCATTCGTCTCATGCCTGCATGGCCGATGCTAGGCAGGAGATGAAAATCATTTAGTATGACTATTTTTTCATCTTTATCATTTATTACCTCCACATTATTTAATATGCATATTCGTGAACCGTACCAATTTTTATTTTTCTTTACTTCTTCAATTAGTTTTATTATGAAAACCTTATTTTCATCTTTTTTACTATGCACACTTGTTCTACATTAATTGATTTACAAAAATGCTCTAGTTCTATCACAAATTCACATCGAGTCACTTGTGATTCAGAGCTTAGAACTTCAAAAAAATAATCTTTATATCAGATTCTTCTTCCTCGTTCCCTCATTGCTGAGGATCGCGACCACGCACAAACAGTCTCCATTGGGTGCGGTCATATGCGGAGTGTACCGCCCGATGCATGCTGCCACCCACCGCCTTCTTTATTGCGTCAGACCATCTTGCAGGTGCCCTTCCCTGAGTACGTCTACCGTCCATTTTGCCTAAAATAATCTGCTTCTCCAGACAATGCTTTGAAGACCGCATAATGTGTCCGAAGAAGCTGAGGGCTCTTTGTCGGCAGATCGTGGAGAGCCGTGTGGTGATTTTAAGTTCTTTTAGTATGGACTGGTTGGTTCTCATTGCAGTCCAAGGTACACGGAGCAACCTTCGCCAACACCACATCTCAAAGGCATCTAACTTACTGCTATCGCGGCTTTTCACAGTCCAAGTTTCGGCACCATACAAGAATACAGAGAAGACCAGAGCACGAACTAAGCGTACTTTGGTTGTTCGTCGTATACCTCTGTTCTTCCAGATCTTGTCGAGGTTAGCCATAGCGCTTTTGGCCATACCGGCTCTACGGCGAATTTCATTCGTGCAGCTCCCGTCACTGATTATCAATGACCCCAGATACACAAACTCGCTGACTTTTTCATAGCCGTTGAATGCGTCGGTTACCGGGAGTATGTCTGCTCTGTCCACCACCATTATTTTTGTTTTGGAATGGTTGATCTTAAGACCGAGTGTGGCACTTTCTACTTCAACTTTCTTCAGAAGAGTTGCCATCTCCAGTTCACTCGACGCAACAATCTCGTATCGTCTGCATATCTTACGGATACTTATCTTTTGACGGACGATTTAGCGCAGTGGTGAAGAGCTTAAGTCGCTCCGCCCACTGTGTCTAATAGTCACGGGTTCGATTCCCGCACGGAACAAATCTTTGTGTGAACCACAATTATTTGTTTCGGTCTGGGTATTTGTGTGTGTGAACTTTCATGTTTGTAGACGCACCCACAGGAATAAATCCTAGTGTGGGGCTACGTTTTTATAAAAAAAAGAAAAAAAATAAAAAAATATCTTAAATCATTGACCCTGCGACCACCCACTACAACACCGCCATTCCAGCCATCCAGGGCTTTCCTCATGATATATTCTCCGTACAGATTGAACAACTTAGGAGACAGAATGCATCCCTGGCGTACGCCTCGTTCAGTGTGGAAAGCTTTGGATTTCTGGTTTTCCAGTTTCACGAAGCTTGAGCCATCAAGATACAAATTCTGTATAAGAAAAGTAAGGTGTTGAGGTACTCCCATCTCCACGAGCACGTCAAACATCGTTCTCCACTGCACGCAATCAAAGGCCTTTGCATAGTCTATAAAGCACAAGACCAACGGCTTATTAAGTTCGCGACATTTTTCGATGAGAAGACGTACATTCAAAATCTGTTCACGAGAGCCCTTTCCAGTCACAAAACCAGATTGTTCGCACGGTATCTGGTGATCTACAAACGACGAAAGTCTAGTGTTTATAATGCGCAGGAGAATTTTACTAGCATGCGACATAAGTGACAGCGTTCGGTAATTTTCTTGTGGAACCTTTTTTATGTAGTGGTATAACAGCAGATTGTGTCCAGTCAGCTGGCCACTGGCCTGTTCTCCAAATTTCGTTACATATCCGGTGGATGATCTTAGTCCCTTCAGGACCCAGCTGTTGAAGCATTGCTGCTGACACACCGTCAGGACCCACAGCTTTATTTTTCAATCTATTGATCGCGTCTTGAACCTCTGAAAGCAATATATCTGGTTCTCTGGAGTGATCGTCCCATCTTCTTTCCATGCAAAGTCCCTCTTCTTCCCGATAAAGTCCATGGCAGTAGTTTCTCCATCTATCCAGAACATATTCCAGCTCTGTCAAGGTGTTACCCCTACTGTCATCAATTATCCAACTCTTTGGTTTGAAGGTGGGTACAGTCAGTTGCTTTACTTTCAAAAATAGGTCTTTCGTTTGCGCTTTGTTAACATGGCTCTCAATTTCATCGCATATGCTGTTGATGTGCTCGTCTCTGTCACTCCGCGTGGACCTTTGAACTTCGGCATGTAGCTGGTTATAACGATTAATCTTAATTTCAGTCTCCCATGAATGACGGACGATTTAGCGCAGTGGTTAAGAGCTTAAGCTGCTCCGCCCACTGTGTCGAATAGTCGCGGGTTCGATTCCCGCACGGGACAAATCTTTGTGTGATCCACAATTATTTGTTCCGGTCTGGGTATTTGTTTGTGAATTTTCATGTTTGTAAACGCACCCACGACACAGGAATAAATCCTAGTGTGGGGCTACGTTTTTATAAAAAAAAAAAAAAAAAAAAAAAAAAAAAAAAAAAAATGATTCTTTGCTTATCCACTCTTCCTTTCTTGTCACAACTTTAAACAAATTACTACTCTCCTTTGCAGTATCTAAGACTACCTCCTTAAAGGTATTCCAATCTGCTTCACTAGAGTCAAAATGATCCCATTCCCGGGATTTGATCTTATTATCAACTGTTTTGTGAAAATGGTCTAGAGCCGATTTATTAAGTAAAAAGGTCTTTTGAGGTTTTGGTAGCGTACTTTTTAGGCGAAGTCTGAATTCAGCTATTACGAGTTGATGGTCACTGCCGCAATCAGCACCAGGGAGTGTTTTGGCATTAGAAACTGACGATCGCCATCTGGATTTAATTGTTATGAAATCTATCTGGTTTCTATGGCCTTGTGGAGAAGTCCACGTGTACAATCTCCTTGGGTGGTTTTCAAACCATGTGTTTATAATAGTCAGCTGATTTTCCACACAATATTGCAGAAATTTTTCGCCTCTGTCATTACGAACCCCCAGGCCATATCCACCCACAAGTGTGCCTTTGAGTGGATCATCCATAGTGCAGCCAACCTTTGCGTTCCAGTCACCCTGCACGATAGTTACTTCCTTTGATGGTATGGTGCGTAACAAGGTATCAAGATCGGCATAGAATTGGTCTGAAACTTCCTCGTCTGATTGAGAGGTAGGTGCATACACCTGAATAATGTTAATTGGTGCAAGGCTAGCAGCAAGCTTAATAGCGATCATTCTATCATTTGGAGTGACATATCCTTTGACGCTGTTCTGTAATTTCCTCGGTACAATGAAGGCTACCCCATTATTACTATGATCCACAGCACCGATATAATACATCATGTTGCCGTTTCTTGTAGTAAAATGGCCGCTGCCTCGTCGATGCACTTCGCTAAGCCCTAAAATGTCAATATTGCACCTGTTCATCTCTTTCTCTATTACTTCTTACTTCCCTGGCTTTAGGAGACCTCTCACATTCCAAGTCCCCATGCGAAGAAGCTTGCGTAGTGGTTTTTTAATTATATTCGTACTATCACCAGTAACATAATTTCCACTCACTGTCTGGTGGGCCCCAGGTAAGTGGCCGGACGCATATTTCACACCATGCAACCCGGAATCACGATGGCGCCGAGGGTCAGTCGAATCACATGACGTCACACAAGTCTTATTGGAACAGTTCATAGTGGTTTTCTTGGGGATATTAGTGCAGTAGTTCCCCGTGGCTTTCTGCAATATCAGATGCATGGCACAATATTTTACTTTCTTTGGTAATACCACCTAATTTCCTCAATTTATTTAAGGATTTAGCATCAATAGCTCGTATTCAACCAAATCTGACGATTTAAAATGTGTACCCACAATTTTTGGTTGAGCAGGCCTCAAACCTGTGTGTACCATATCATCCGACGTGTTAGGATTATTATTTTTTCTTGCTTGAGCTCGCGTAATGATATTTATTTTAACTTTTAATTCTTTAGATGTTACACAGATTCGAGATCAGGCATCTGCAGCTGTGTTATCTGAACCTTTAACATATTCCACATCAAAGCTATACTCTTCTAGCAAAATTCTAAACTTCATAAGTCTGCTTGAAGGGTCTTTCATACTAAAAAGATATATTAAGGGCTTATGATCTGTTTTAATTTGTCGATCGTACAAATACGGATGAAAATATTTAACTGCTGAAACAATAGCTAATAATTCTTCTTCAATTACTGGGTAATTTACTTCTGCTTTATTTAATTACTCCTACTGCTTTATTCGTAGCATCGGTCTGCAATATAAATTGATCATCCTATATTTACGAGGGCAGTGGATCGTGGGTGTTTTTGCCTAACACGAGCAAACAATATGTACGGCGTGAGAACTGCGCGGTTCCTCGTTCCTCGACTTATCAACAAACTACCCTCCTCTATTAAAGATAATCTAACGCAAAATAATAATAAATCTAAGGTAAAACATGTTATTTCCTAGGTTCTTAGTTTTACTCATTGTGTGTGTGTGTGTGTTGTACCAATTAATGTAATCCTACGTAACTCTTTAGTTAGGTTGATAACAACCGTTTTTCTGAATTACGGACTATGCAAAAAGAAGCACAAACGTCTTGTTATAATTTATATTTAGAAAGGACATTTGGACATAGATCAAATCCAAAATGAACGGTACTCATTTTCCTGACACCGTCTATTTTTCAAATAAATCTGCAACTAAAGGATCTGCGATAGCCACATTGTTCAATGAATATTTTCATACCGTTTTGAGCCAATTAGATACAATCAGACAGTTTCTCATCAATGTGTAATTCCAACTAATAATTTAACTAACATTAACACAGTTTCCATAAATGTACTCATAGTAGAAAAATATTTAAAAAAAATTGAATGTCTCTAAAGTTGCTGGTCCAGACTATATTCATCCCATTTTCTTACGTAATTGTTACAAGACAATAGCTCTTCCTTTATCAATTCTGTTTAATTTCTCTTTGAAACAGGGGTTAATGCCAAGTTACTGGAAAAAGTCATTTGTTGTTCCGCTTTTTAAAAGCGGTGATAGACATAATGTTACGAATTACAGAGGGATTTCAAAACTGTCAGTTATTCCAAAATTGTTTGTAAAAATAATTGATGATGACTTTATCCGCAAGTAAGATCTGTCTTAAGTACATTTCAACACGGTTTTGTTAATACAAGATCAACTGAAACCAATCTTTGTGAGTCGGTTGACGTGAATACCTAAGCTTTAGATGCAGGTGGATGTTGTGTATACCGATTACTCTAAAGCATTTGATAAAATTTTACACCATATGTTAGTCGCGAAATTGGCAAGTATCGGTATATACGGCGATCTCCTTATATGGATTGAATCTTATCTGAGAGATAGAAATCAAGCGGTAACAATCAAAGGCTACACCTACAATTTTCTACCTGTAACTTCCGGCGTCCCTCAAGGATCGCATCTTGGTCCTTTATTATTTAATATTTTCATAAATGATGTGGCTCAAGTGTTTAAGCATTCTAATATTTTATTATATGCTGATGGTAAGAAAAAATTTTAGAAGAATTAATTCATCTAATGACTGCACTTCATTACAAAATGACTTGAATAGTCATTAATGTGAATACTGCATTAATAATGGTTTGAATATTAATATTGATAAATATTGTGTAATTTAGTTTTTTATAGTATAGCAAACCCAATTATATTCGATTATAATATGTTTGGACATAGTTTAAAGAGGGTATCTGAGGTCCGTGATCTGGGAGTGCTTTCAGATAATGAACTTAATTTCAGGAGTCATATTTATCTTATTACCAACAAAGCCTGTAAAATGTTAGGTTTTGTTTTAAGACAAGTTAAAGAATTCAAAGAATTTCATACTTACTTAATAAACGCCTCTATAATGCCTTTATACGTTCACACCATGAGTACGCATCAATCGTCGGGAATCCTAACTACGCAGTTCATAAAGAGTCTATTGAATGTATACAGAACAAATTTCTAAAAAAAGTTCCGAAAAACTCATAGCCAACGAAGTGTTGGCATTTTTACAGCACGCCATCGACACCATGGATAAAGTTAGCATCGAGCAGATATGCATGACTAATATCAAACAGGAAGAGATCTGCAATGCTAAGGTGCTGTTGTACGAATCGCTTGGTAAGAGCGATCAGATGCCGTCTCACAGGAGGGACGAAAAGGGCGAGAGAAGTCTCCGAGACATAATCAGATTGCTGAAGGCGACCGATCCCGACGACGTGCCCGCTTTTGTGGCGAAGCAGCTGCATAGGCTACCCCCCGTCACATTCGACCACGTCGATGTCACCAGGCTGCTGAAGGATATAACCACTCTAAAGCCTGGCCTGGCAGCCTGGCCGAGGTGCAATTTAGGTTAGAGGAAACTACCATCCGCGAACTACGAGAAGAGGTGGCGTCATTGCGTGGCGCCAGCCCGGAAAGTAGGTCGCACGAGGCCTGTAATGTGGCGTCGCAGGGCGCAAAATGCATCCGTCGGCAGTTTCGAGTCGGCCGATGCCTCGCCAGCTGTTGCTACGGGCCCGCGCGATACACCGCGCCCCGCCGCCCGCAGCATACCGCACCCCGCCGTTCGCAGTACACCGCGTCCCGCCACCTGCTCCACGGCCCCGCCGGTGACGTCAAACGTAAACACGGCTTCTCCTCGTCGTGGTTACGCCGCCGCTGCCGCCCGCGCACCAGAGAGGACAACTGGGAAGGTACGTAAGGTGCCTCGGACTACCACAAAGGGTCAAGTTGATGAGGAATGCTTCATCAAGGTGGAAAAAAGAAGAAGAGGCCCCCTTGAAGAAACCGGTGTGGGTCTGCACCGGTCGACGATGGCACACTCCTGCGTTCAGCAGTACCGACGACGCTGCTGTACGTGTCACGGCTACATTACACCTCCAAAGCCGATGGCATTGTGGAGTATGCCCGCAAGAAGTCCTTGTATACTCTGAGGGTCGAGAAGTTGAATTCGCAACACAATGCGGTTTTTAATTCTTTTGTTGTGCGAGTTCCCACTGCCAAATTGGAGACCTTCATAAGCGAGGACTTCTGGCCGAGGGGTGTCGTTTTTAGAAGATTTCGTGGGAGACTGAGAGATACCCCCGTACAGCGCAACATGTGGCCGGCAACACATGTTACTTAGTTTATAAGGTTTTATATATTATATGTATGTTAGTCTGTAAGGTATATATTCTATGGGCCCGTAAGTTTAACAAAATAATTTTGTAAAATTTCAGTTGCCTGGATTAAATGACTTATTATTATTATTGGTTTTGTGTTACGGATTCTCAGCTATTTAGCTGGCAAATTAATGACGGCTACGGGTCGAAACCAAGTAACCATCATTTATATGGGTATTATTGGGTCTAAAGGGTAGTCAGGGCTTTCTAGTGGTATATCATCGCTCTGCATGAACTTTCTTACAGTACGGCAAGTATTCAGGATGGCGGCTTTTTGTATGCTAATGTATGTGTTGGGTGGTAAGTCCAAAAGTTTTAGGCTATGGTGCAAGTGTTTAGGGACCACTCCTGTTGTGGATATGACTATGGGTACTATATATACTTGGTTAAGTTTCCATATTCTCAATATTTCTTCCTTAAGCTCTGTATATTTTTTTTTTCTGTAATAGTTTTGTGTATGTTATGGGTGTTTGGTACGGCAATATCAACTATATATGCTATTTTATTAACTTTAATGAATGGTTTTATCCGTGAGTATAGCACGATCATAATATAGTTTATGAGTGGAGTTTTCTAAAATGGGGTTTGGTGTATATTTGTAATAGGGTATGTGTACGTCTTGAATTAGTTTATATTTATAAGCTAGTTTTTGGTGGATAATATTTGCAATCTGGTTGTGTCTATGCGTGTAATCAGATTGGGTTAGGGTAGGGCATGCTCCTGTGATGTGTTGTATGGTCTCGGGGTGCCTATGGCATTTCCGGCATTTATCATTCATTGCTGTGGGGTCATTAATAATGTGTTTTTTGTATTGATAACCTGATCTTGAATGGCTATTATGAAACCTTCTGTTACCGGAAACAAATTGGCACTAGTGAGCCACCTATTTGAAGCTTGGAGGTCTATATGTGTTTGCTGTAGGTCATGTGGGTGCCGTCCGTGTATAGTTTTTCGTTTCCATTGGTCTTGTTTTTGCGTGTCATAATCTGTCTGTTGCTCTGTTGTGTGTTGTGTTTCGGGTACTTCTGATAGATTTAAGGGGGTGAATTTACTGTCATTATCAACAATTACTCGGTGCAGGTTGCTGGTGATAGCTTTACGATGGAAGAATGATTTAAGACTAGCAATTTGTTTATCCCATAGGGCTCGAATGTCTATGAGACCCCGGCCTCCCTCTTTCCTGCTAATTGATAATCTCTCTATAGCTGACTTAGGGTGAAGATGTTTATGTTTTGTAAGCATGACTCCGGTTTTAATTTCAATGTTGTTAATGTCAGTCTTTGTCTACTTTATTATTCCAAATGAGTACGTTAGGATGGGTATTGCGTATGTATTAATTGCTTTGATTAGATATTTACCACTCAATTGGGTCTTGCAGATTGTGTTAACTCTATTTTTATACTCTGTAGTTGGGCCCAAACCCAATCTGAATGTTTTAAATTTATGTGGTCCAGCTGTTCAGCTTGATAATATCCTAGATATTTGTATAAATCACCAGGCTCCATGGATGATATAATTCTTCCCTCATCTAGTAAGTAGTTGCTTGGCTGTAATTTGCTTTTTTTAATATTTATGCTTTTACATTTATCGAGCCCAAATTGCATCTTTATATCTGTGCTAAATGTATCTGTAATATTTATTAGTTTTTGCATATCTCTTTTGGATTTTGCTTAGAGCTTTATATCGTCCATGTAGATTAGGTGGGAGACTATTATATTTACACCGTCGTTGTTTTTGAGGTGGTATCCTAATCGTTGTTTATTTAATAACGAGGATAAGGGATTAAGGGCAAGGCAGAACCATAGGGGACTCAAGGAGTCACCCTGATAGATACCTTTTTTGATAGTTATTTCTCTGGTTGTCATTGATGCATCTTTATTGCGGATATGTAAGTTAGTTTTTCAGAGCGGCATTATTTGATTCAGAAATTGTATAATAGTTGAATTGATTTTGTATATTTTTAATACTTTTAATAGCCACGAATGCGGTATACTGTCAAAGGCTTTGCGGTGATCTATAAAAGTGCAATGTAAATTTCTTTTCTTGGCATTTGCATGTTTAAGAATTGTCGAGTCAATAACAAGTTGCTCCTTGCATCCCATATGGTTACGCCTGCAGCCTTTCTGTTCTTCTGCAATTATATTATTTCTTTCAATGTGTGCATTAATTTTATGGGTGATGGTTGCTGTTAAGATTTTATAAATAGTAGGGATGATGGGTCTGTACTGCGATGGGTCATCTACATTTCTACTCTTTGGGATCATGTATGTTACACCTCTAGCGATAAAGGCTGGTATAGGTTCATGATTTAATATAAGCCTGTACCTGTACTCTCTGCCTACCCCGTAAGGGATCTGGCGTGATGATATAGATAGATAGATAGATAGATTTAATATAACGGCTGTAAAACTCTTCGCGAGGGATTTATGTAAGACATGGAATTTTTGGAACCAAAAATTATGGACATTATCTATACCCGGTGACTTCCAATTATTTAATCTAGATGTGACGTTTTTTACATCACTTTCTGATATATGAGAAAATTCCATCTCATTCAATTCTGCCCATGTTTCTATTTCTTCTTCTATCCATGGGGCGCCTTCTTTGTGTAAAACTCTATTCTCCCATATTTCGGACCAAAATTCCTCTAGCCGCTCTTTAGAAACGATTCGTGTGGTTTCCTCCCTGTTTTCTGTACTCTTATTCCCTCTAAGCTGTCTATAAAAAATCTTTTCGTTAGTTACAAATAATTTGTTGTCCTGTTTTCTGTTTAATGTTTTCTTGTATCTAGATAATCTATTTGCTTTTAGGGCTAATTTCTGTTTAAGCGTATCGAGATATTCCTCTGGCGTACTATTATTTTTCTCGTGTGTTGTGTGAGTTTTGTGGCTTTTAAATATCTTTTCTACTGTAGCTATTATTTTATTTGTTCGGTTTCCCCTAATATATTGTGTAAGTCTGCCAATATCCGATCGAAGTTGATTTATATCTATCTTTAGTCGTCTTTGCCAAGCGGGTTCAGTATTCTTGTTTCGTGTTAACTGTTGATTGTATTCGAGGATTTTATAGCCGAGTTTTTTTGTTATTACCATAGCACTACAGTATATAAGTGTGTGGATGTCGGTGAGTAAAGCATTATGTGTTAAGCCACGGTTTAGTATATTATCATTAAGCAGTTGTACTAGCTCTGTTAGTCTTTTACTATAATTTAATTTGGGTAATTTTGGTCTGACTGTAGGGTCTGTACCTGCATATTCTAGCAATGTTGTGTTTAGATCATCGTTTAATTCTTGAATATTGTATTCACAGGATGTGGTAATCTCCTGTGTTTCTAATTCTGATTGTAAAATTAAGTTATGTGTATGCGGTGTTTGAGTAAAAGCATCAATGGCTGGTGTTGCACTTTCAGTTGTAAGTATATGTGTTGTATATTGTGGGGAGTCTGAGTAAGATTGTGATTGAGTCCGAGTAATTATTGGGAGATGATTATGAGTATTATTATTTGACGTAACACACATTTCTATGGGAGCTGAAGTTGAAGGCACAGGTGTACTATATTGTTCAATTCTAGTATCCATTAGTCGCAATTTCACTTCCTCTTTAATCTTGTTCAGTGTTTCTTGAGATAAATACCTGTTTTTGACTATCATTCGTCTCTGATCTGAGATTCTTTGTTCAGAAGCATTTATATCTGGGTATTGTTTTGTAAAGAGTTCATGCAGAATTTTCCTATAACAAGTCATATCAGTTTCTAATTTCGTTATTAAATAGTATGTACGCATGATGAATATGTTCACATTAGTTGGCCATTTCATGCGCACTCTAGGTTTTCCCGCCTTAGTGGACGCAGGTAAAAAGGTATTCACCCCCTGGGCAACAGCTGAGGTAGGAGGGCTGATCCGATCACTAGGATCATGGTCTGGGGGAGATATCGGTGAAGGAATGTATGAGGCAGTAGAAGGGCTATTGGTTCTATACATAATGAAAGAGGTGGTGATGAGTTTCTACTCAGATTGTCAGTCTGTCTGTCATTTGTCTGATTGGCTGTAGCATCTTCGGGTGACCCGGAGAGGACCCGCCTATTCAGTCTCTCTCCGCCAACAGTTCGTATGCTGCCGCACCCAGCGTCAGCTCCAGGTGCGCCCCGGCGATCGCCCCCGGGCAGCGGCCCTAATCGTTTACTCTTAGATTTGGTCTCCATGTTGAATGGGTTACCAGACCCGTCTTAGCCGTGCCAGTAATTTAGTGTCACGTGTCCGCCCCCCACGTGAATCAGGTGTTCGATTCGGACGTAAGGTTGGGCTTTAGGGGGCTTATTATTATTATTACGTTCGAATGTTTATTCTTTCTCGAAATTAGAGGAATTTCGGTATTTAAAACAAATCCCACGGGCCTAAGCTAAGTGGATTTTGTTATGAGGATTTTGTTCGATAGATTCCGATGAGTCGTCTTCCTGCAAAAACTTTCTCACGATCCCGCAAGTGTTTAAGATAGCGGCTTTTTGCATGGTCATAAATAAACTAGTAGGCAACTGAATTTGTTGCAGATAATGAAGAAGGTGTTTGGGAATGACACCGGTACTGGACAGTACCAAAGGCACGATATAGACTCTGTTCATTTTCCATATCCTAAGTATTTCTTCTTTCAACTCGGTGTATTTATTTATTTTCTCGGTAATTGTTTTTTGCAAGTTGTGCGTGTTAGGAACAGCTATGTCTATCAGGTATGTATATTTATTAAGTTTATCAATGAAAGTTATATCGGGTCTGTTGTTGTGCACAGTTTTATCAGTTAATATTGCTCTGTCATAGTATAGTTTGTGCCTTTCGTCCTCCAGTACCGGTTTCGGGGTGTACTGGTAGTATGGGACTGGTTTAGGTGGAATTAGCTTATATTTAACGGCTATTTTTTGGTGAACTATATGGGTTATCTGATTATGTCTGTGGGTGTAGTCAGTGGGGGCTAAAGTTGGGCAGGCACTGGTTATGTGTTGGATAGTCTCAGATGCACGATCACATTTTCGGCATTTATCGTTTTGGGTGTTAGGGTCTTTAAGAATGTATTTTTTATAATTTTTAGTATTTATCACTTGATCCTGGACTGCTATCATAAAACCTTCTGTTTCTGGGAAGAGAGAACCTAGCTTAAGCCAAGCATTTGACGCTGTTAAATCTACATGAGCGTGTTCAAGATCATGCAAATGCCGGCCAAGGAGTTCTTTAGAACGCCACCTAAACATTTTTTCGTTTAAGTGTAATTCTGGAGATTTGTGGATTACGTCTTTATTTACTAAATTTAATGGGGTATAATTAGTGTCTAATTTAATAATTGTAGCATGTATATTACTAGTGACCGATTTATCATAAAAGAAATTTCTAAGATTTTGTATCTGTCCTTCCCATAATAACTTTAAATCTATAAGTCCTCTTCCTCCTTTTGGCCTCTTTACCGAAATTCTTTCAATAGCGGATTTAGGGTGTAAATAATTGTGTTTGGTTAATGTGGTTCTTGTCTTAATTTCTAACTTATTAATATCTGTTAGCGTCCATTTTATTATACCAAAGGAATATGTCAACACCGGGACTGCAAAGGATTTTATGGCTTTAAAAAGATTTTTGGAATAGAGTTGCCTTTCACAGATTTAGTTTAGTCTTCTGGTATACTCTAAAAATAATTGTTTTTTAATTTGAATATGGTTGATTGTACTTGACTGATATATTCCTAAATACTTGTATGCATCTGCGGGCTCCATTTGCTCAAATCTATTAGGTTCATCTCTATTTCTATCAACTACAATTTTGCCTCTGTTAATATGGAGGATTCTGCATTTGTCTAAACCAAATGTCATATTTATATCTTGACTGTATTGTGATGTGATGTCTATTAGGTTATTGAGGTCTTTAGCAGTCTTTGCAAATAACTTAATATCGTCCATATACATAAGGTGTGAGATAGATGTATTGGTGTTTAACTTATATCCTCTACATGTGTTATTAAGTAGATTAGATAGTGGATTCAGGGCCAGGCAAAACCATAAAGGACTGAGAGAATCTCCTTGACAAATGCCATTTCCAATGCGGATTTCATCCGTTGTCATTGTGTCAGTACCATTTGATAGGTATAATGAAGTTCTCCAGTCGGACATAGCATTCTTCAAGAAATCTATCACAGTAACGTTAATTTTGTATAAATGTAGGACTCGTATCAACCAAGAATGTGGGGCACTATCCAATGCTTTTTTATAATCTATGTATGATATGTGAAGATTCGTTGTTTTTTACTTGCATGCTTCAAAACTGTAGTATCAATTATAAGCTGTTCTTTGCAACCCTTATGGTTCTGCCTGCATCCTTTTTGCTCCTCTGATAATATTTTATTTTGTTCTAGGTGTAGATTAATATTGCGTGTAATAAGTGATGTAATGAGTTTGTAAATTGTTGGGAGACATGTAATTGGGCGGTATTGTGAAGGATTGGTTGTATCGCTACTTTTAGGTAACATATAAGTAATACCTTTTGTTACAAATTTCGGTAATTCTTGGTCACCTCTAATAATCTCTGTTATGTTTTTGGCTAAAATATCGTGTAGTACAGTAAATTTTTTGTACCAAAAACTGTGTAAGCTATCTATACCTGCCGCTTTCCAGTTTTTCATTCTTCTTGTTACTAATTCTATATCTTGCTGATTTAGATCTTTACATTCCATAGCTTTGACATTTTTCATTCTGTTCTCTTCTTCTACAATCCACTCAGCATTTTCATTGTGAACGTTCTGTTTTTTCCATAATTCAGCCCAGTAGTTTTTGAGGTCATCCGCCTGTGGTACTCCGTTACTTCTATTACATTGGCCCTTATTATTAACTGATCTATAGAAGGATTTTTCGCTTATTGAAAACATTTTGTTATCCTCTTTTCTCTGTAAAGCTTTTAAGTACCTAGCTAACCGTTGTGATTTTAATGTTAATTTTTGTTTTAAGGTGTCTAAAAATTCCTCTGGCCTAATGTTATATTTTTCATGAATTGTATGTACTTTTGCTCTCTTAAAAATTGTCTCCACTGCTGTGACTACTTTTCTGGACCTATTATTATTTATATACTGAGTTAATCTTCCTATATCAGCTCTTAAATTTTTATTATTATTATTATATTTATACCTATTCAAAAAGTCGCGCCCCAGAATTCCATTCGCCTTTATTGGTAACGTTTCAAAAATATGTATCTTAGGACTAATAATTTGATAATCAAACAAAAAAGTAAGTAAATATATCCGATTGCTTTGGACTTTGCCTCCTAATCCGTTTATACTAACACTGTTTCTGGAAAGGAACGTTGCACTCGAACAAATGTTGATACTTTATCGCTGACAAAGATGGACCCGAGTCCACTGAAAAGGAATAAGGTTTATTATCTGAAGATAAATTAATAAAACAACTGTCACTACTATCGGCTAAAATAAAAGGTTCATTATTAATCACTAAAAATTTTTTTCAATCTAGGTTCCGGATCGGTGCTAGAATTTTCCGTTTGATTTAGAGTATGAACGTTATGGTCGCTTATCCTTCGATTTCTATAGTTTCCTCGTGGCGTTTGAACTCGAAAATTCGGTTGGTAGTTCCCGCTTCTTTTTTGATTTCCTAAATAACTAGAACTTTGGCCTCTGCGTGAGGTATAACGATAGGTTTCCTTGCGTACTCTACGCGCGCCTGAATAATCCTGTCGAAGTCTACGAGGATTATAAAAAATATTAGTAGACATACCCAATATCTCGCCTGAAGTCAATGGTATCTCCTCGTTTTGGGCAGCTTGTATGGTGTTGTAGCGCCTGCTATAATTAAAGAGCAACGATTTCTAATTGTAAATATTGTCATGCAAATAAGCCAGTAAAATTTATAATTGTTCACTCTGCTTACTGTCTGTGTTTCAAAATACACGTTTTTATATCGCTAACAGTTTTTCAATCCTATATACACCTGAGGAGATCCAAACATGGTCCTAGCGGCCCGATAATTATTGGAATAAAAAAACCAGCGCAAATCAAGAAATTATTGGAACTATTGGGAAATTGCAACTGGTCAGCACGTAGTTCAACGCAAGAGGTGATTCAAGAAAGTTGATTGGACGTTAATTTCTAAAATGTTGTTAATAACCCAGCACTCTTAAAGGTAGTATATAGGGCAATTGAGTTAGCTAATAAGGTCTGCCATGTTATTGAGCAAAGTAGCTATTAATTAACAATTTATTATTATTTCATTATAATTTTAGTAATTATTCATTGCAATTCAATTAATTTATATTTATATAGATTTTATTGTTTGAATTTAAACATTAAACAACTATTTAATTGGTTATTTTTCGATCTAGCTCATTTTATATTTCGACAGGCAGATAAATGTAGGTAATATTAATTTTTGTGTATGATTGAATAAATCTGCCTTATTGTTTATGTTGTATTTCAATCATTTATTGGTTTAGTTTAAATCAAACTAATCATCATCATCATCTCAGCCTATACTTGTCCACTGCTGAACATAGGCCTCCCCAATCGCTTTCCAGCGTAACCGGTCCGATGCCACCTGCATCCAACGACTTCCTGCGATTTTCACAAGATCGTCGGTCCATCTGGCAGGCGGTCGTCCCACACTGCGCTTGCCAATACGTGGTCTCCACTCTAGAATCTTTCTGCCCCAACGCCCGTCCGATCTACGCGCTATGTGGCCCGCCCATTGCCACTTCAGCTTGCTAATCTTAACGGCTATGTCGGTGACCTTGGTTCTTCTACGAATCTCCTCATTCCTGATTCGATCGCGTAGAGAAACGCCGAGCATAGCTCTCTCCATAGCTCGCTGAGCAACTCTGAGCTTTTTTATGAGACCTATAGTAATAGACCACGTCTCTGATCCATATATCATCACTGGTAACACACACTGACTAAAAACTTTAGTCTTAAGGCACTGAGGTATTTTGGATGAGAAGATGTTGCGCAGTTTCCCGAACGCTGCCCAGCCGAGTTGGATTCGTCGATTGACCTCTCTCTCAAAGTTGGACCTACCTAACCGGACTACCTGTCCCAGGTAAATGTATTCGTCGACAACTTCAAGAGTAGAGTTCCCAACGGTGAGTGCGGTGGGTACGACATGGACGTTACACATTATTTTCGTTTTGTCCATGTTCATTTTAAGACCCACTTGTTGAGATACTCTGTTGAGGTCACCGAGCATTCGTCCTAGATCTTCCAGCGACACCGCCACGACCACAATGTCGTCGGCAAATCGAAGGTGAGTAATGTATTCGCCATTGATGTTGATGCCAAGTCCTTGCCATTCCAAGAGCTTGAAGGCGTCCTCTAAGGTGGCCGTAAACAGTTTCGGAGAAATGACGTCTCCCTGCCTTACTCCTCTTTGTGCAATGCCCCTGTACTCGGACTGACATGGTGGCGTTATTATACAAGCACTTCAACACTTCAATGTACCGATAGTCAATGCGGCATCGCTGGAGAGATCTAAGAACCGCCCAAGTCTCGATCGAATCGAAGGCTTTCTCATAGTCCACAAACGCCAAGCATAGTGGCCGATTATACTCCTCGGTCTTCTGTATAATCTGCCGCAGCGTATGTATGTGGTCTATGGTACTAAAGCCTTTCCGGAAACCGGCTTGTTCGGGAGGCTGGAAGTCATCAAGCCTGCGTTCGAGACGATTCGTGATGACTCTCGAAAACAACTTATAAACATGGCTCAGCAGTGTGATGGGCCTATAATTCTTCAGTAAAGTGTTATCACCTTTCTTGAAAAACAGTACCACCACTCCCCTGTTCCATGCTTCCGGCGTTTTCTCTTCGAGCAAGACGGAATTAAACAGCCTCTAAAGGACTTTAAGTACCGGCGTTCCGCCCGCTTTCAGAAGCTCTGCGGTAATTCCGTCTTCGCCTGGTGCTTTGTTATTTTTGAGTTGTTTGAGAGCCATCGTAATCTCGTACAGGCTGATGTCCGGGATATCTTCAGTGTAGTGTTGGGTTAGCTTGGCTCTTGGGTCTTTTACCAAGTCAACAACAGGTTCAGCTACTGAGGTGTACAACTGCCCATAGAACCTCTCTATCTCCCTGAGCACCTCTGACCTATTCGACGTTACGTTTCCGTCCTCCGTCTTCAGCTTCGTCAACTGGCTTTGCCCAATAGACGCGTCTCTTGCGAACACTTTGGAGCCCTTGTTCTGTGCTATGGTCTCCTCAATACGCCTTGTATTGAAGGACCGTAAGTCTTGTCGCAAGGACTTCAGTATCTGTCCATTGAGCTGCCTATAGGACTTAGCATCATCGGAGGTTTGGAGCGTCATGGAACGTCGCTCAGCCATGAGATTTCGGGTGGAGTTAGATAGTTTTTGAGGTCTATTTTTACGGTGGGGCTTATAATACTTGGACCCGACCGTATGGACAGTCTCTACCAGCCTGTTGTTGATTTCGTCCACTGATGCGCTGCTGTCTAGCAATTCGAAGCGGTTTGCCAATTCGAGTTCAAACTAATAATTATATAAAATTATTTTATTGAGATTAAAAATATTTATTTACAGCAAGTTTTGTAAAAGTTTGTGTACACGTAGTAATTTGTATTGTCATTAAATTCCAGGATTTAACACCTGTTTCCCACGATGGCCACAAAAAGTGATAAACCCGGAACAGATGTGACGAAGGAAGTATCAGACCTTATTAAGAATCGCAGTAGTTATAAAGGTCGCGTTACTATCTTTTCTGGCTATTTGAAATCACTCGATTTGTCGGCTATATCTTCTAAAGATATTAACGAACTTGAGGTCCGCACAGGTAAGCTGGAATCATTGTATGCTCTGTATGACGAGATACAAATGAAATTAGAGTGTATTGCTGATAATTTTGAGGCTCAGATTACAGAGATGGACGAATGTGAATCAAGATACTACCAGATTCTTTGTGAGGCACAGGACATATTGGCAAAACACAAAAATCTCCAGTACCTAGTGAATGTGGTTCTCGTGTGGCTGTCATACCAAGCCCGTCAAATTGCCTACCATCCAGCTCCCTAAATTTAGTGGGTCTTATGACAATTGGCTAGAGTTTCGCAATACGTTTAAAAGCCTCATACACAATAATGACGATATCGATGTAATAAACAAATATCATTACCGGAGAGCATCGGTAGAAAGCTCAGCTGCAGTGGTAATTCAATCCATACAATTTTCTGCGACTAATTATAATATAGCGTGGAAACTACAGTGTGATCGTTTTGACAACAAGCGTTTGGTGATACAAAACCATGTTACAGCCTTATTTAATCTAGAACCGGTCCCAAGGGAGTCATCAGCTACATTGAAGTATGAATCTGCGCGCATTAGAGTTCCTAGGCGAACCTACTCAGCACTGGGACACGCTCCTCATTCACATCATAACACACAAATTAGACACTAAGACGTTTCGTGAATGGGAAAAATAGAAAAGTCGCTTAGACAAGGATAAACCTATTGCTTTGAAACACTTCCTTGAGTTCATGAAAATTCGCACTGATCTTATGGAAACGATTGAATTATCACGTCATACACAGCATAATAACACAAACACCAAATTGACTAAACACAAAACTATGATTTCCATGGACGGTTGTCAGAACAATTCACAGGGTTCATCTAATAGTTTATGTCCTAAATGCAGCAGCGATCACAAGCTAAATCAATGTCCGCAGTTTAAAGCTTTAACTAATGAAGCACGGCTTCAATTATTACCTAGTTTTAAGATTTGCTATAACTGTTTTCGTTCTGGACAGTAGTGTCCAGAACGATCCAGAGCGTAGGCTAATCATTGCAAAAACCTGGTTGCAAGTTATGCAAGCAGCGTCATCATGTTTTAATTCACTCGACAGATAATAATAAACTAAAACCGGTTGTGCATAGCGGACGAGCTGATAACAATAACATCGGCCATCGAATTCCAACTTAACGCTATCGGCGAGCGTCGCGGCCTCCGGTCATCAAAGACACGGTCATCGCATTGACGTTCTGTTATCGACGGCATTAATTTAGTTATACGATTCGCATAATCGCGAGCACATAGCTCGCGTTGTTCTCGATGACAGGTTCTTACAGCGGATAGTGTGAAAAGATAATCCAAAGGAAACGCTTCAGGCATTCGAATTAAACACCGTTACCTATGGTACTCCAAGTGCCCCCTTCCTCGCAACTAGGTGTCTTAGGGATCGAGTGTGAGGACGGAGGGATGGCAGAAGTCATCATGCATGATTTTTATGTAGATGTATGAGTGGTGGGGATGACCTTAACGAATTACGAGACATGCGTCATAAATTGACGTCTGTCCTCGCTGCAGTTCACTTTCCCATTAGGAAATGGAAATCTAATGAGCTTTCGTTAGTCTCAGAATCCACTCAGTCCCCATTTGATTTAAATATAGGTGGTAATGAGCCCAGTAAGACGTTAGGTTTAGGTTGACAAACCGAATCTGATGAACTTTGTTTTCCTATCGGCACGGCGACGTCGGAAACTAAGACAAAGCGTAATATGCTTTCCATAATCTCCCAAATTTTCGATACTTTAGGCCTTGTTTCTCCTGTCGTTATAACAATGAAGGTACTCTTGCAAAAGTTATGGTTGCGTAAGTTGTCGTGGGATGAGCCATTAACGCCAGAGATAGAAGAAATTTGGATTGATGTTACCAGAAATTTAAATTTGCTCAATAATTTACGTATCCCACGCCGTGTAATAGTAGATTCATATGAGCAATTGGAATTTCATGTATTTTTTGATGCATTGGAAAAGGCATATGGTGCATGCCTATACGTTCGTAGCATGAACAAATATGATAGACCTCTAGTCCGATTATTATTAGCCAAGGGTCGTATAGCTCCAATTAAAGCCACGACTATTCCAAGGCTTGAGCTCTGCGGTGCTTTGGTGGCTGTTAGGATTTACGAAAAGGCTATCAGCTCTTTACGTAATGTAATGCCAGTTCGTACCGTATTCTGGACTGACTCCACTATTATCTTAGGTTGGTTAAGGAAGACACCGTGTAAACTGCATACGTAAAAACTGCTATGTGGAAATTCGTCTATAAACTTGATTGCTAATTGTAATGATAATTTGCAACGTAAGTTTCATTGCGTTTTGAAACTGAGTACTAACTAACGGAGAAATATTTAGTTTTTGTCCCTGACTTGCAATAATATTAAATTGATACCACCTGTAACACAATTTATAAAAATCGGATTCAGATGCTTTCGCCTTATTGTTAACTCTGTGTATATATAGGCAGTACCCTGTTATTCGAAAATCACAGTTTATGGAATGACGAGCATTATTTTCATTTTAGTAACGTTTTTATCTTGCCATAGACATAGTCTATGCCTACTGAGTTCTTAGATTTACGCGAATATTACACATGAAATAAAACTATTTTTTCGGATTTTATCGCGGTTTATTTTGATTTTTAAGTTCCCGACGTTTCGAGTGCTTTGCAGCACCCATGGTCACGGGAAGGACTGAGGTGTTAGACGTCCAAAAGGCATAGTTGTTCCGGGGTACCCTCAAACTTCTTAATTATTTTTGTTTTTGTTGGTCCGATCTACGCAGAATGAGCTCACGGTGTCTTGAGGTCTTGCAGTGTTATGCTTGGTTTTAGATTTGATTATATTAATTACTGGATCCCAAGACGATGGAAGCACCCAGCCATCTTCTCTATTGAAATTAGGATGTTTTTTAATTTCAATACCCTCGCGAACCATCCTTGGTAGGAATCGGTGTTCTTTCACGAGAATTTGTGGTCTATCAAATCTGATGTTATGGCGGGTGCGGTCAAGGACATGTTCACAGACTGCAGACTTCTTTGAGGTTAAAGAACACATAGCTGACCTAAAACACCGTCGCTCAAAGAAGTCTGCAGTCTGTGAACATGTCCTTGACCGCACCCGCCATAACATCAGATTTGATAGACCACAAATCCTCGTGAAAGAACACCGATTCCTACCAAGGATGGTTCGCGAGGCTATTGAAATTAAAAAACATCCTAATTTCAATAGAGAAGATGGCTGGGTGCTTCCATCGTCTTGGGATCCAGTAATTAATATAATCAAATCTAAAACCAAGCATAACACTGCAAGACCTCAAGACACCGTAAGCTCATTCTGCGTAGATCGGACCAACAAAAACAAAAATAATTAAGAAGTTTGAGGGTACCCCGGAACAACTATGCCTTTTGGACGTCTAACACCTCAGTCCTTCCCGTGACCATGGGTGCTGCAAAGCACTCGAAACGTCGGGAACTTAAAAATCAAAATAAACCGCGATAAAATCCGAAAAAATAGTTTTATTTCATAGTCTATGCCTTTAATAATTGCTTGAGTGTGTTAAGTTGTGAAGCGATGACAGATGACATCTATCGGATGACGAATCACCGATGACAGTGGTCGATGTAAGATGGCGGACAGCACTGCATTGTTATTCGATTGGTAACGGGGCAAGCGGTCGGACGTATCTCGGAGCAGCTAACCTCACTGCATTCTATATGACTTAATCTACAACTATCGCGCATAGATAGTGCGCATCCTCGGATATCAAGGAAGATCAGTGTACCGAACAAAACCCTAGTGTTATTTAAAGATTCCCTTCATGTTTAGAATAGAATAGAATACACTTTATTGTACACCAACATAAGCAAGAACAACAAACAAAGAAAATAAAATATACACATACAAATGGTAGCACAATTGGCGGCCTTATTACTAACAGCAATCTCTTCCAGGCAACCAACATTCCAAAGAGCTGAAGAGAGAAAAAAGGCAGTTGGTGGCGTACACTATCATTGAATTATTTACATTTAATAAATTTAAATACTAATCTACATACATAGACCTACACTACTTACTACATACATATATATATATATATCATCATCATCATCATCATTTCAGCCTATACTTGTCCACTGCTGAACATAGGCCTCCCCAATCGCTTTCCAGCGTAACCGGTCCGATGCCACCTGCATCCAACGATTTCCTGCGATTTTCACAAGATCGTCGGTCCATCTGGCAGGCGGTCGTCCTACGCTGCGCTTGCCAATACGTGGTCTCCACTCTAGAATCTTTCTGCCCCAACGCCCGTCCGATCTTCGCGCTATGTGGCCAGCCCATTGCCACTTCAGCATGCTAATCCTGAGGGCTATGTCGGTGACCTTGGTTCTTCTACGAATCTCCTCATTCCTGATTCGATCACGTAGAGAAACGCCGAGCATAGCTCTTTCCATAGCTCGCTGAGCAACTTTGAGCTTTTTTATGAGACCTATTGTAAGAGACCACGTCTCTGATCCATATGTCATCACTGGCAACACACATTGACTAAAAACTTTAGTCTTTAGGCACTGAGGTATTTTGGATGAGAAGATGTTGCGCAGTTTCCCGAACGCTGCCCAGCCGAGTTGGATTCGTCGATTGACCTCTCTCTCAAAGTTGGACCTACCTAACCGGACTGCCTGTCCCAGGTAAATGTATTCGTCGACAACTTCAAGAGTAGAGTTCCCAACGGTGAGTGCGGTGGGTACGACATGGACATTGAACATTATTTTTGTTTTGTCCATATTCATTTTAAGACCCACTTGTTGGGATACTCTATTGAGGTCACCGAGCATTCGTCCTAGATCTTCCAGCGACTCCGCCATGACCACAATGTCGTCGGCAAATCGAAGGTGAGTGATGTATTCGCCATTGATGTTGATGCCAAGTCCTTGCCATTCCAAGAGCTTGAAGGCGTCCTCTAAGGTGGCCGTAAACAGTTTCGGAGAAATGACGTCTCCCTGTCTTACTCCTCTTTTTATGGGGATCACCTTCGTGCACTGCCCCTGTACTCGGACTGACATGGTGGCGTTATTATACAAGCACTTCAGCACTTCGATGTACCGATAGTCAATGCGGCATCGCTGGAGAGATCTAAGAACCGCCCAAGTCTCGATCGAATCAAAGGCTTTCTCATAGTCCACAAACGCCAAGCATAGTGGCCGATTATACTCCTCAGTCTTCTGTATAACCTGCCGCAGCGTATGTATGTGGTCTATGGTACTAAAACCTTTCCGGAAACCGGCTTGTTCGGGAGGCTGGAAGTCATCAAGCCTGCGTTCGAGACGATTTGTAATGACTCTCGAAAACAACTTATAAACATGGCTCAGCAGTGTGATGGGCCTATAGTTCTTCAATAAGGTGGTATCACCTTTCTTGAAAAACAGCACCACCACACCCCTGTTCCATGCTTCCGGCGTTTTCCCTTCAAGCAAGACGGAATTAAATAGCCTCTGAAGGACTTTAAGTACCGGCGATCCGCCCGCCTTCAGAAGTTCTGCAGTAATTCCGTCTTCACCCGGCGCTTTGTTGTTTTTTAGTTGTTTGAGAGCCATCCTAATCTCGCACAGGCTGATGTCCGGGATATCTTCAGTGCAGTGTCGGGTTAGCTTGGCTCTTGGGTCTTTTACCAAGTCAATAACAGGTTTAGCTACTGAGGTATATAACTGTCCATAGAACCTCTCTATCTCCCTGAGCACCTCTGACCTATTTGACGTTACGTTTCCGTCCTCCGTCTTCAGCTTCGTCAACTGGCTCTGCCCAATAGACGCGTCTCTTGCGAACACTTTAGAGCCCTTGTTCTGCTCTATGGTCTCCTCAATACGCCTTGCATTGAAGGACCGTAAGTCATGTCGCAAGGACTTCAATATCTGTCCATTTAGCTGCCTATAGGACTTAGCATCATCGGAGGTTTGGAGCGTCATGGAACGTCGTTTAGCCATGAGGTTTCGGGTGTAGTCAGATAGTTTTTGAGGCCTATTTTTACGGTGGGTCTTAAAATACTTGGACCCGACCGTATGAACAGTCTCTACCAGCCTGTTGCTGATTTCGTCCACTGATGCGCTGCTGTCTAGCAATTCGAAGCGGTTTGACAATTCGAGTTGAAAGTTCTCGGGGTTTTGGATATATGCATGAGTAGGTCGGAGCGTAGACTTCATCAGACGCGATCTTTCCATTTTGACATTAATATTTAATGAGCCTCTGACCATTCGGTGATCACTGCCGGTTTTTACCCTATGAATCACGGAGACATCATTAAATATTTGTCGCTTGGTGCTCATGATGAAGTCTATCTCATTTTTTGTGGAACCATCAGGGCTCATCCAGGTCCATTTCCTATGAGGCGGCTTCTGGAAGAAAGAGTTCATCATAAAGAGTCCCTCTTTCTCCAGAAATTCGGCCAGCCTCTGACCCCTGGGGTTGCGCTGCCCATATCCAAATTGCCCCACTCTCAACTCATCATCGCCCCGTTGGCCCAGCCGCGCATTGAAGTCACCCATAACTACTGTAAAGTGTGCTTTGGAAGTATGTATGGCTCTACTAATGTCCTCATACATAACTTCGACCTCATCATCTGAGTATGCCGAGGTCGGTGCGTAGACCTGTATGACCTTCAGCGAATATCTTTTGGATATTCTGAGTATCAGGTACGCTACTCTGCTCGACACACTAGTGATGGACACAACGTTGTTTATGAGTGACTTGTGGACGATAAATCCGACACCACCTTGGGACTGTTGTTCGCCCTCCCGGTAGAAAAACAAATTGCCGGATTTTAAGGTTATCGTGTCCTCGCCCTCTCTTCGGACCTCCGATAAACCAATTATACTCCAGTGCAACTTGTCTATCTCTTCTTCCAGCTCAACTAGCTTCTCATCTGTCCTCAACGTGCGTGCGTTGTATGTCACCAGGGCCAATTTTCGTCGTTTTTGGTGGTAGCCGAATCTCTGCCGGAGATTCTTCGCACCCCTTGTCCTGTCGTTACCATGGCTGCTACCGTGGCCAGGACGAACAGGACCGCCGGGGACTAGGGGCCTGGGTTTGTACTTTTCTTTCATATTGATTGGGGGGATTTGCCTTACTCGCCACGCTTGGCAGGCGGGTTGGCGAGCGCAGTTCAGTGTTCGTGGGAGTATCTAAGAGAACGCTGCTGCCCGTTCCCTAGTTGTCTCTTAGTCGCCTTGTACGACACCCAATGAGATGAGATGGGTTGGTCCAATTCTAAGCCGGGAACCACGTATATATATATATATATATATATATACATATACTTACACACTAATACATACTAATAGGTAAAACACAATAGAAGAATTATGATAGACACGGGCAATGCATTCCACAAACGTACAGCTTGAACTGTAAAGGATTTATTAAAGAAGTTTGTGGAATGCATCGGTGTGTTCAGTTTCAGGTTTTCCGATGACCTTAAGAACCCTGGATGTGTTTCGTGGATGAACTCAAATCGTTTTTTGAGATAAGGAGGAGATGTTGGATTAAACAGAATACTGTATAGAAGTGATAATATGTGAGCGTTCCGGCGAAGTCGAATAGGTAGCCACTTGAGCTTTGCGCGAAAAACAGAGACATGATCATATTTGCGTAGACCAAATATGAACCGTATGCAAAAATTTTGGAGTCGCTCAAGTTTATTCAGTTGTTCTTCTGAAAGATCTAGATAGCTGGTGTCTGCATAGTCGAGGATAGGAAGGAGAAGTGATTGAGCGAGCGCAATTTTAGTGGCAGTAGGGAGAAAATTTCGCAGCCTTCGCAGTGAACCTGCTGAGGCGAAGATTCTCCGACTAATGTCTTGAAGCTGCGGTCTCCAAGTAAAATTAGTATCTATGTAGATACCCAAATTTTTGACTGTTTTACTAAAAGGTATCATAATGCCGTCAAGCACGATCTTAGGAAGATGCAGCCAGTCGATGCGTGTGGTCATTTTGGAACTGCCAACAATGATAACTTGAGTCTTTGATGGATTCACGTTGAGGCCGTACATCTTACTCCATTCGCATATTTTTGCAAGGTCACTATTAATTGAAGTAATAGCCTCCGACAACCTGGGTAATGGAGCTTGACTGTAAATTTGGAGATCATCTGCATATAGGTGGTAGGAAGAATTTAATTGATTGGATATGGTGTTAATAAAAACAGCGAAGAGTAAAGGAGATAGAACGCCACCCTGTGGGACACCAGCATCAGTATCGCACCACGAAGAGTAAGAATCTTCAATGCGAATACGTTGCCGGCGGCCAAACAGGTAATTACGAAACCATTCAATCACCGTTGGAGATATGTTTATAGAGCGTAGCACACCAAGAAGAACATCTAAGTCTACAGTATTGAATGCGTTACTAAAATCAAGCAGTGCTAGTATTGTTAAATTGCCCTTTTCCATAGCTGATCTTATATCATCCGTAATATTAACGAGAGCAGTAACGGTACTATGACCAGGACGGAAACCGGATTGAAAGAGGTTAAGGAGACAATTCTTGTTAAGGAATTTGCTTAATTGATCATGAACAAGACGCTCAAGAACCTTGGACAGGAAGGGTAAGATGGATATAGGACGGTATTCAGCGAAAGATGTGGGATTCGTTTTTTTAGGGAGAGGTATTATATTGGCTAATTTCCACGAAGACGGAAAGTTGCCGCTGGAGATCGAATGGTTTAAGATATGACAAAGGATAGGAAGGATAATATAACGGCTGATACAGTCACTGCCGACTGCATTAGAGGTGATCATTTCTATGCTCTTTTTTACATCACAAGCGGAAAATCGACTAAAGACGAATGGAGAATAATCGGGTGCCGGAATAGATGAAAGATCATTAAGTGTGTTTGACTTCGTAGCCTTATCGAAGCGCGAAGAAGCAGAGAAATGTTTAGCCACCATGCAGATGACTATGAAACGAAGATAAATCCACTGTCATGCCTATATTCCCCAAGCGGGGGTGGCAGAGGTGTACTGAGTACACCCACATTTCGCCGACGTTGTCAGGTCCCATGTAATAGGAGGCGAGCCTATTACCATATACCGGACACAATTCCAGACTCCGGACTCGTACTGGGAAGTTTTCGTTAGAAAAACCACACTTAAATAGATAAATCTACCTTTCACCCTTATCAGTATTGAAACGGCCATCCAGAAAACTTAAGCGCCGACATATATTAAAAGAACTCGTGTGAGACCGCAGGAAACTGTATGTATCGATCCAGTTAAGATAGATACATGTATATTGGATATACTTACTAGTCGTAGTCGCAATACTGCCATTCGTACAACCAATGTGATCGCGTTTAGTCGTATAAGACAATAGCTAAATTATTACAAAATGAATTTGTTTGTGTTTTTATCGCTCATTACTGCATTCGGTTGCGCGAAATCATATAAAGTGTTAATTACTTATGCAATACCAGCGAAAAGTATGAATTTATTAGGTCATAGTATTGCGAAGCATCTAACGGACGCTGGACATGAGGTAAACATTTTAAATTATTTATTATAAGTACATGCACAAAGCTCAAAACCAGTCTGATTAAGTTTTTGAACCATTTGCTATAAATATAATTCACTAAGTGTGAAACGGGAAGTGTATTTGCCAACAAAACTAAAGGCCAATGCACCTTTGTTAAGTCAAAGAGGCTAAATGCTAGATGAGTGCAAATTTAGAAAATGTAAAATTACTAACATATTTAACTATATTAACAGCGTAGTAATAAATAGTATTGGTGTAAAAATGAGAAAGGGTATGCTCCGTTGGTTCGGGCATATAGAAATAATGTCAGAAGAAAGAATGACAAAAGAGATACACAATGCGAAAGTGGAAGGATGTAGGTACCGGGGAAGACCTAGACTATCATGCCATGACCAAATAGACCGAGTCTTATCTGAAGGATAATTCAAGAGTCTCCGTAACCGACGAGCGTGTATGAGACGAACTATGAGAGTGGAGGAAGCCAGAGAGGTATGTAAGGAAAGAACCTATTGGAACTCTGTATTCTCTGCCTACCCCGCAAGGGATCTGGCGTGATAATATAGATAGATAGATAGATACTAATATATTTATGAGTAAAATCTAGTAATAATTTATTATTTAATTAAAAGAAAGATGATTTGATTCGTTCGATTTTGATTTGATCCTCCACCTGTGTGAAAAAGAACCATCGACCCATTGCTCTAGCATAACTATTGTTTAGTTGTAGAGTCATTCGGGGTAATAACACGCGTTGAGCTCTACGATTCATATTACGAAAAAAACGACAAAAATAGTGTAATTGACAATTTATTTCGCTAATTTACGTGGATAAGTTTTTATTGACTGTGAAGATGACCTAAGAACAGTAAGTTTTTTATATTACTATTCTATAGTTACTGTAATTTATATTTCAGTAAAATATTCTCACTTTTATGGATTACTACTTGAGGTAAAAAAGATAATCTGATATTTCAATGTATAGGGTAAGAGCACGAGAAGCAAAGGTGCGCACCTATACTGTATATGCATACTGGCTTTTAAAATATTTTTAATTGCTCCAAAAAACCTAAAAAAATATTAGGAAAGTTTCAGGGAGAACTCGGATTACTCCTGAGTAAATAGCAAGACTTCAAAACCAGTTCCTGCCAATCTTTAAAAACTAATGAGGAATGTTAACCCTAAAAGTTTTAAACCATTACTTTTAAAACTAATTTATTAAACAAATTTGTTTTATTCATAGGTTTTTATTTCTTTTTAATCCGTAATTTTACCCACATAATGGAGCAAAAATACGCACCAAACCAATTTTTATAGTCATATTAAAAAAAAAACCGAAACACTTTATGTAAATAGGTAATAAATAATAAAAATAGATAAAATTTCCTAGACTTCACCTGTTTTAACGCTACTGACATCATAATGCTTATGGCTTTTAAGAGGAAGATAAAGTGCGTGCTCTTGACCCGAATGAATCTACCTCTAATTACGCAACCAATCATCAAACACATCGCAGTAAAAACAGACAGATAATTATGTGTATTCACTTGGGAAGGTCAAAATTCAGTTAGCCTTTTACAAAAAGGACAAGCTAGAAGCATAAATCAATGGGAAGCATAGCTATATTAAGCTACTAAACCAACCTCTATTCTGTACTGAAATAATTTTTGATATCGCTACCGATATGAGAGGAGGTCAGGTTAGGTTATATTGCCAGTTCCTAAAAGATAAGGTCTTTAAGTGTAGATCACAGACATAAGTGTGCGTTTAGATGTGCGTGTGTGGGTGTATGTGTGTGGGTGTGTGAGTTTGTGGGTGTAGGCGTGTGTTAGCGTGTGGGTGTGTAAGTGAGAAAATGTCTGTCATAGGTCAGTCGTCATCTGACTCTGTCATCTGTCATCGCATCACAACTAAACACACTCAAGCAATTATTAAAGGCATATTCTATGTGGAAAGATTCAAGGTTACTAAAATGAGAATCTATACATATAATAAAACTGTAACCGAACCGAATCTGTACATTGAATAATTTTTGGAAATTTTAATTGAGGTATAACTTAAAATCTAAGATACTTTTCATCCCGGAAAATCAAGCAATTCCGTATTATTGCGGGATGAACCATAAAACTTATTATTTTAATGTTGGTTAGTCGCGAGCTGCAATGTTACGATAAATGTGTGATTTCGCCTACTAATATTGCACTCGGGTTTGTCTCCTTACGAAGTAACTCTTCATCTTCTATCTATCTTCTATGCATCTATCTATCTATATCTATAAATTCGGAAAGTAAACAGATTTTATCCAGGAGAAGGACGTACATAGGCTGTCTGTTGTCTCAAAATAAAATCTTAGAAGTGTAAAATACACGCCAAAAAATAACGCGAACGAAGTTGCGGGTACAGCTAGATAATCTATAAAAATGACAATAACTACTTGACATGACATTAACTGCGATCCAACAAATAATACAATCCAACACGTCCATTCTGACATCTCACACGTCCTCGTGTGTATCCTACAAAAAAAACTAAATCTTCTATTGAAATATTAAGTTCGTCAGTCAAAAAGAGCTTCATCGTATTTTGGTATCCTAAACATATTCTTTGCCAGTTGCTGTATCATCTTATCAACATCTACCTCAATCTCACTATCGTCGACAATCGAAGGATTCAAGAGTCAGGCTACCCGTTCCCATCATAAGTACAGTAGAATTAACACGCATTCCAATGAATTTACAACCAACTTGATGAGAGAGCATTTCGCACCAGAATCAAAATAAAAATCACACGTCACACCTGACTGCTATTGCTGTCCGCACATGCTCTCCACTCCGCAGCTCTCCACGCACCGCCTGGCTTGTATGCTGACGCTGCAACTGTCAGCTGTATCGCTTAACCAGCAATACTGACGCTTGACCAGATATAGCCTACAGCTTAGCCAACCAAAACAGAGTGAAAGAGCAACAATTAACGTATAAACATTACAATAGTAAACTAAAACCTTGGCACTCAAAATATACCGTTAACTCAAACGACATGAAAAAGAGCAATGCAACATCACGGTAATCGATCGATCACACTATTTAAAGACATACTGCGCACTCCTATCCATATGAAGGGCAGTTTCAGGTTTAACTTCAAGGTTATCAAATTAAGGGGACTTATAATAACTTATAAAAAGTTTTATAAGGCATTACATACGAAGTTTTATAACTCAACACTAACGTACAGCCTTCTTATCGTAGTCTTATTTGTTAAAGCTATTTGGGCACAATGGTTTACATCCTGACTCTGAGTTCATACTCTTGGTTCAGACTACATTCAGGGTACCAGCAGTCACTGGTATTGACCGATTTACACGAATAAAGCAGTCAAGCAATCAATCAAACCTCAATCCAATCCCAAGCGGCCAAATGCTCGAAAACATTGAACCGAAGTCCGATAGAACAAGGCACCAAGTCTGCTATCACATTTTTTTTTCATAATCTCTACTTTCAATGTTATCCTTATTTCCATAGGCGTAGCACTTTCTACTTTTTTCACTAACATTTTTCGGTATTTGTTAATAAGACCATAAAGAATTTAATAGATTACATACTTTAGGCATAATTGTATTAGACAAATGTTATAGCATGTCATAATTACAAATCATGTACAAATAGCAGATTTGGGGCCCAGAACTACTTAACTCTCCTCCTATCAGCCGCTACCGCCGTCCGACCCTCCCGATGCCCTGACATCCCTTCTTTTGGATACAGATACCACACACACACGATCAGACACCGACCTCGCCGGCGAAGTCGAAGAATCCCTTGCCCGCCGGCCGGTGCAGAGCATCACGGCGAGACACCTAGTATACTCCCTTCCTTCATTGCGACTGCCCAAGCCGAGGCCGTTCCTCCCTGAGGCGCCCTTGAGCTAGTAGCTCCCTTGCCCTTCTGGCTTTGAGCGTAGTGGTTGCACGCTCGCCCTCTTGTCCGGTGTCACACGCACACGTACACGCACACGCACACGTTGGCCTGCGGCGCCTTTAAGGGGGGGTTACTTGCTGAAAGAGTAGAGATTTAAAGAGTAGCCGAAAATGAAGTTACTAAATAAAATAGTATATAAAATAGGTAAAATAAATCCTATGAAAGGATCGACTATGTGTATGGGGTGCGTACACACCGTACTCAATGTATCGTATCATAGGTAATTAAGTATGTAATTGTATTTCTTATATTTATGTATTTAAAACTTGTTAGGGGAAGCCTAATATCAATAGAAAATGTCTTCCCGGTGAGAGATGATAATAATATGAATTTTCGTAGACTCAAGGTTTGGGTCTGCGCGAAACCTACCATGAAGCAAACGATTAAATATTTATTTTATTTAATAATTACTCACACACAATCATCACAAACCAATCACGAGCAACCTATTGTTATTCTTTATTATTATGAACCGACTTCAAAAAGGAGGAGGTTCTATGTTCGGTTGTATGTACGCTTTTTTTTTTTTTTTATGTATGTTCAGCGATATTTCCGTCAATTGTGGACCGATTTTGATGATTTTTTTTTGCATTGGGTTCAGTATAGCTCCGCGGTGGTCCCATTTTAATTTCATTGGCATTGGACCTTGGACTTAGAAGATACACCAGGGAACTCCTTAACGACATACAATAGGCATGTGTAAATTGAGATATTATGGGTATTACGTCAATCCTATAGGTACCCTACTATAGAACCAAGCAGTATATTAGCCAACTTCAAAAAAGGAGGTTCATAATTCGTCCTTTTTTTATAACTCTTTTGCTTATGAACCGATTTTGATCATTCTTTTTGCATTTGATTCAGTATAGTTTTGAGATGGTCCTATTTTATTGTTATTGGTATTGGACCTTGGACTTTGAAGATACAAGAGGGAGCTCCTTAACGGCGAACAGCACGAATGTATAGATTCCGTTATTATAGTCATTATATTAATCCTGTAGGTACCTTACTTTACAACTTAGCAAAATAATATAATATCGGTATATAAATATTACTAAATAATTCACTCGTCACTTAAAATTGTAAAATCAAAATCTTTTAACAAAAAAGGTAAACCGACTACAAAAAGCAAAAAATAAATATTTGAAGTCGGTGCCAAGTAACTGACTGCACCAACCAGCACCGACTTCAAATATTTATTTTTTGCTTTTTGAAGTCGGTTTACCTTTTTTGTTAAAAGATTTTTACCAAAACGTTTGCGTAAAATAGTCCTTAATGTTGCGGCTCAAACATCAAACGCGCCGCCAGAGGATTTGCACGACGTTTTGTGATTCCAGGTGTGCTTGCTATTACGGCATTGAGCAAAGGAGAGCCAACCAAAAGGCACTAATCTGATGGTCATGGACAATTAGTATTTTTTTTTGTTAAATTATTATTTTGCGGGGTAAGCGTCAGCGATAACGCGGCGCGCATAAAATGTACAGGTCGCATTGTAGTTATGGGAATTAATTTTAGTTGTTTTAAATACCTCATAATCTTCACCTGCACGTTTTCTTAACGAAAAATATAAATATAATATCTGGGCTCCAAATTTGTGATAGCGCCCACATATAGAGTACACAATTTCGAGGGTCTTGGCTTGCTGATAATGTTTAGATGAACGTAGGTATAATGAAACCAAGAGCTTTAGATGCTTTATTAACAATAGCCGTAGTATGGTTCCAAAATAATACTATCGAGTCATGTATCACTCCCAGATCCTTTACTTTTTCCACATGTGGACTTTCGTATTTTTGACCGAATATTGAATGCTATAAGGTTTTGTTTTCTTGCAAAAGAGATATTTGTACATTTATTGACATTAAAATCTAGTCTGTTTTTATACAGTAAGAGTCTAAGCGTGATAGATCAATTTGCAAAGCTTCAGCATTTTTGACACATGTTTCTGACTTGAATATTTTCATGTCATCAGCAAAGTTTGTTCGAAATAAATATAAGAAACAGAAGTAGGCCTAAACTGAACCCTGTGGCACCCTACTTGGTATACGCATCCACTCAGACCTATAATTTCCTAAAACGACTGTTTGACTCCTATTATCAATATAAAAACTAAACCATCTCAATAAAGCACACCTTATTCTAACGCATTCGAGTTTACAAATCAATCTTTTGTGGATTATACGGTCGAATGTTTTACTGTAATTAGTATAAATAACGTTAGTTTGATGGTCACTATTCATTGAATCAGTAATAATTTCGTTAAAAAGTTTAAATTTGCTGACAGTTGACATACGTTTCAAGAAACCAAGTTACCAATTTTCGAATACAATAAAATTTTAATAAGCACGTAGAATAGGATTTTCTTATATGGCAATCTAAAAAGTATATTATACATGTTACTAAGAAAAAAAAATACTATGGTTTTGAAGCCCATGTCATGCAAAAATCAACTTTGTGTCCATCCTCAATTGCGACTTAAGTCTTCACCATGTCAAGTCTTTTTTATAGTAACTAAGACCATAACTTTTTCTCGTATTCATTAATGATTAAAATAAAAGCTATTTGACACCTCTGCATTTTAATATCCATCGTTTGATGTCCAGATCCAACGACATGGTTTTGACCATCATCATATTTTATAGCTGAATTGTGCATACATATAAACATTAGACAACAATCACTGTGAATTATTCCAAAAACTGCAAATTTAGTTCTACTAGTGTACATTATTCGTCAAAAGGACGACTAGGTTCTTGTTATCTCAAAATATTGGGTAGATGCCAGCTGCAGATTTATGTCTCTCCAAAGAGTTGACACGCAACATCACTGTCGTCAATGTGCAGGATAAAAAGATGCAGCCGAAATAAAATATCGTGTTCTTCAAAATGACGAACATTAGCTTCCTAGGGTTAAAGATATCTGATGCTTTGATCCTTTTTTATTTATTGGTGTTTTATAGGCACTTTTTCCAAATGTTTGATATATTAACAGTCTAAACGGACTTGCACATTAGGTAAGTAAGACGAAATGAAAGTGAATCAGCACACATAATAAAGACCAAGGGGGGGGTTTATCTGTTTTACAAAAATCTAGGTTTTTTTTCATTTAGACATAAGTGATCGTGTTATTTAAACTGTTGCCATATTCGCATCATCATATATCAAAAGTAAAGTAAGTATTTCGACTGCAGGCGGTTTGGGGTTGGGAAAATGTAATATAAACACAAATAGTAAACCGCTTGTAGATTTCATTTCCAGAAGTTGCCACGACTTCTTCATAATACATGCTGGGAAGAGTTGTAGATCTAGATAATGACTTAAAGTGGAACCAAAACAATTTGGAATAATCTTTAATGAAAATTCCAAATGGCTAAGGGTGAAACAACATTGTACTAATCCAAAATAATATAATGTTTCAGGTTAGCGGTCCTATACGATTGTCCATTGATATGGGCTTACTCAATGGGAGCACATTGGCATGTGTTGAGACTGACTGACGAGTCCACCAATCCTGCTTATGACGTCGATTACTTGTCGTTAAATCTATATCCACTATCATTCCTGCAGAGAGTAGAAGAATTATGGTTGAGAATAAAAAATTTGTATGAAAAACAGTAAGTTCTTATTAGTGTACTCTAGGTTGTTTAGGTTTTACTTATAAATATGAGCAGCAATGTAATGTAAAATCAAAAATTAAGGGTTTTAACTTTAAATGAATCCGATAAGTAATGACCTGACCTAAATCTTTAGTCCTGCTATTCTAGAAGTTAAAGACACAGAGATACAAATTTCGTAAGAAAACCACGTCTATCAATATAGTGAGCCTAATTTAGAAACGAAGAAACGAGACCTAAGAACGATAAAAAAATAAAATGTTAGTAAATATTGTTACTAATTTGTTATTATGCTATTGCTAATCTTAACAAAATTAACGTCGCCTCTCATTACAGATTTGTCATTAGGCCTAAAGAAGTAGCATTATACGAAAAACATTTCAGACCACTTGTACAAAAACGTGGTAGAACATTGCCAAATTACGAAGACATCGTTTATAACGCATCGTTTACATTCGGCAACGAGCATATTGCGAGAAAAAATGTGCCGAGCACGCCGCAGAATTTTAAGAACCTTGGCGGCTATCATGTTGAAGAACCGGTGAAGCCTCTACCTAAGGTACAGTGAAAAAGTAGCTAAACTGTATTACTGTGAAACTTACCAGATGTCGAGGAGCTCGTGTTGCTATGCAACCGCGGTGCTCTTAACGATCACCAAGGTAAAGCAGCTTGGGTAATCGTTTGTGGCATTTTCATATTCAAGCGTCTCTGTGCTTCGGAAAGCACTTTAAGCCGTTAGTCGCGGTTACCACGTTATGTGGTAGTCGTTAGGTCAATTTGGAAGCCTAATAAGCGGCTTGAAAAGTTTCATCAGCCGGTGGCCACAAACCTGTCTCCACCAATCCGCAATGGTTCCGCTTGGTGAAGTAAGACCTTATATCCCGATTTGTGTGGAAAGACTTTTGCCTGTTTCTGTAATATGATTTTTATAACTTGCTTGCTTCTACGACTACAAAGGGGCTAAAATAATTCAGAGCGGTTATATCACAATGTTAAAAATTTGAAGCTATAGGGTAATTAAATACACTATGAAAGTGATAGTTAATGAGTAGCACACTGTGTTCCTCTTGTCTTTTTGTTTGTTATTTCTTGCACAACAAGAACCTAAGATCGCAATTTATGTCACCCTTCGTGTATCTCTACTATCCATTTATATCATCAGGCCAGATCAGAAGAAAGTAGGCAGAGAGAACAGAGTTCCAACAGTTCTGTCCTTGCAGACCTCTCTGGCATCCTTCACTCTCTCAGCATGTATGTGTTATTTAACTTACACCCACCTGATCGACCAGCCTACATTATTCTCCCATATCCCACAACAAAATGTACATGAAAAAAGAAAATGTAAAAATACTATTTTAAAAGAGTAACCGTGGAGTTTCTTGGCCTTCTTCTCCACAGGAATGACATTCCGAAGTGGTGGTAAAGTCTTTGTTACTTTTTTGACGATTCATAAATACTGTGATGGTTTACATGAATTGAATCTGTAAGCTATAAGTATTAAAGTATCAACCTATTTTTTGTTCTAGGATCTTCAAGATCTAATGAATAATGCCAAAGAAGGCGTTATATACTTCAGTATGGGAACATACTTTGCAGGTAAAACTCTACCAGACGTTCTTATCAAAGGACTTTTAGAAGTGTTCGGAAAACTAAAGCAAACCGTTATCTGGAAGTTTGAAGGAAATCTACCGAATGTACCTAAAAATGTTTATATAATTCAATGGGCGCCACAACACAGTATTTTAGGTAAGAACCTACCTTCTTAAAAAGGGATAAATTTGTTAAAATCATTAGACATTATTGGAGAGCATATGAGCATTCTCCAACGATCTCTATCACCTGTCAATAATGGCCATTCTTTACGATACGCGTCGAGGTCATCGCGCTACCGCTTCCTGGGCCTGCCTCGGCAACGATGATCTTATTGGGAAAGAAAAAGATGGAGAAAAGAGGGGGAGACCTTTGCCCAGCAACGGGACATATTTGGTAAATTATAATAATATGAACATTCAACATCCTCTTTAGACGAAATTCAATTCCTTATAAAAGCATTCTTAAAATCGACTGAATGTACTCAGCCTCCGATAACTCATACAAAAATACCACCTTCAAGTACTCGACATAAGCATTTGTAATAGTCGCCCAAAAAACAGAATTTATTACCAGTTCAATCGCTCGTAGCATTATTTAATGCAGGAGTAAACACTTAAGTAAATAAATCTATTAGTCATTTGAGTATAAGTCAAGCCATAATCATAAGTCAAGCAAAGATAAAATTTGTTTGGAAGTATTGAGCAGACCTGACTCCATTCTCCATGGAGTGTGAGAAAGTAGTATATTGTGAATCTAAAATTTTATATGTGTATTACTAAGTTCTACAATGGTCTTTTGGTTAATAATGATCGATATGGTATTATCTTTTTTAACCGACTCCAAAAAGGAGGAGGTTCTATGTTCGGTTGTATGTATGCTTTTTTTTTATGTATGTTTAGCGATATTTCCGTCAATTCTGGACCGATTTTGATATTTTTTTTTTTCATTGGGTTCAGTATATCTCCAAGGTGGTCCCATTTTAATTTTATTGACATTGGACCCTGGACTTAAAAGATACACCAGGGAACTCCTTAACGACAAACAATAGGCATGTGTAAATTGCGATATTATGGGTATTACGTCAATCCTATAGGTACCCTACTATAGAATTCACTGGTCACTTAAAATTGTAAAATAAAAATCTTTTATAAAAAAAGGTAAACCGACTTCAAAAAGCAAAAAAATAAATATTTGAAGTCGGTGCCAAGTAACCGACTGCACCAACCAGCACCGACTTCAAATATTAATTTTTTTGCTTTTTGAAGTCGGTTTACCTTTTTTTATAAAAGATGTTTTAGAAGCGTTTGGTCATAATGAACTACTTATAAATCTAGCGACCACAGTAATATCATATAATTAGTATTGATAACTTCTAATTAACTTTTTTCCAGCTGATCCTAACCTTCTATTCTTCATAACACACGGAGGTCTTCTATCCTCGATAGAGTCAATACATTATGGGGTGCCCACAATTGGAATTCCTATTTCCTTCGACCAGTTCATCAACGTTAACAAGGAGGTCGATAATGGGTATTGCCTGAAAGTCAAACTAGGTTACAATCTACCAGCTAATTTGGAAATTGCTATTAGCAAGATGCTGAGTGACAACAGGTATGAATATAAAAATGATTATGGTATACTAAACTTATGACTCTAAAATAAGGGTGATCACCCTTGACCCCAAACCAGATGATATTACATAAAGTTTGTTCCCAAAAAATAAAATGTTTCGATCACTTTACATAATAGCTCAAAAACAGCAACATTTTATAGTGGATACAGTACAAAGATGAACCATTTATTCCCCTAGGCATAAATTATCCAACTACGTTATCTTAACCTGACACTTTGACTACTACCTATATATTCTCTCAACAACCCTATACCCACCGCAGTCGCAATTAAAATGTTCAAACAGATCTTGATATTACTATTGCTTTATTATTTCAGCAAATATTCGGCAGATGATTATATCTATATCAACGTCGCCAGATGTCAAGTTGTAGCTATGACATGATCTTAAACCAAATATCAGCCCACTGAACAGATTTTAAACCTATTAACTAAAGCATAATCTCGGCTAATTTTTCAATAACTATTTTACAGGTATAAAGTGAGAGCGAAAGAAATGTCTCAAATATACCACGACCGGCTAATATCGCCTGACAAGGAACTGGTGCACTGGGTAGAGCATGTTGTGAAGACCCGCGGAGCTCTACATCTGCGCTCTCCAGCGCTGCACATGCCGTTTTATCAGAAGCTTTACCTAGATCTATTAGCAGTTATAGTTTTAATAGTAATAATATTGTATAGAATTATCAGAATGGTGACGTCAATCAAAGTAGAAGGACAAATACAGCATAAAACTAAACAGAATTAATCAAATCTGAGGTTTGGAACTAAGATAACAGTTAACGTTCACACCGATGATCAATAGATGGTGCCAGAATCGAGCTGTGTTGAAGGTATCGAATCAGATACTTACACGACTTTACTTACTTAACACGAACAGACTGAAGACGAGAAAGCGTGATGTCACGTACAACTTTATTTAGTAAATTTGTTATATGAAAATGATGGAATATGAACTTATTTATTTATTTATTTATTCTTTATGCACATGTACAAAGGCGGACTTAATGCCTGACGCTAACGTCAATCTATTCGTGCTAAGTTATCTAATAAAAATCAAGACAAATTTTATATTCTTATCATTTTTACCTGCTTCTATTTATCATCTATTCATAGGGTAAAGCCACCAAAGAGTACGCACTTTTTTTTTCTTTCATTTTTGAAAAATCAAAGTAGGCGTTAGCCATCGGCCTTTTTTTTTAATTAAACTTTGGTTATTTAGGAACATAAACAAAATGCACACAAGCTAACTAACAATCACAGAAAATTAAAGAACGGATGTCTAAAAATAATCTCATAGTTAACATATCTAAAACCTATATTCAATTTTGTAATAGAGGGGCGAAAAAACAAGACTTAACTTTGAAATATGGTGACCAGCTACTTACTGAAGTAGAGGAGACTTGTTTCCTTGGTATACACACACTTGACGCTAACTATACCTGGAAGGCGCATGTCGCAAAAGTTTGCAAAAAATTAAATAGATTTGTTTATGCCCTATGGCGGCTTACTGTGATTGCGAATAGGCAAACTGCTTTGATAGCATATCACGCCTTTGTTGCTTCAAATCTCAGATATGGTATTGCGTTGTGGGGGAACTCAGCGAAGTTAGTCAGTGTTCATAACACAAAAGCAATGTGTTCTAGCGATCTGTAATGCAGCCCCTTGGGAGAGCTGTAGGCCTCTATTCAAAAATTTGTCGCTACTTCCTGCTCCGTGCTTGTATGTTTTTGAAATTTGCCTTTTCGTCAAAATGAATCCCGACTTGTACACACGTAAAGAAACCATTTGTAAGTTTCTTACAAGGTACCCTGACAGACTAGTGTTGCCTAGCATAAGAACAGAGATATGCAGTAGAAATTGCTATGCTATATCAGTTAGAGTATACAACCACCTACCACAACACATTAAAGACCTCACTGTAAAAGAGTTTAAAATTAAACTAATTAAATTTCTGTCGGAAAATTGCTTTTATTCAGTAGAAGAGTTCATGAAATTCCGATCTGCACCTAATCTGACATAGCTTCGATTATAATATATTTTTAATTTTAATTTTAGTTATAATTATATCATTGAGTGACATAAATTTGATTTTAAGAACGTTAATACAATTTAATGGCATGTAATCTTATTATTATAATTATTGGTTGACATACATAATTAAGTATTGTGCAGTTGTCTTAATATTAGTAATAACATATTTTATGCCTAATTTAGGGTAAATTGTGTTTGACCCGCGGAATAAGACCATAAGACCTGGCATTGTAATACCACAATTTATGCAATAAATACTTTGACTTGACTTGACAAAGGTCCCCCCCAGAGATCGCTATAACGATTTTGTGAGGGGCCTGCCCACTCCACGTCTTCAAATACAAGGTCGCCACTTGAGAACGTTTCGGCCCCAACGTCAGTTCTACGTGCGATGTGCCCCGCCCACTGCCACTTAAGCCTAGCAATTCTGAATTGATTTCAAATATTTTAATGTATTTTATAATTTTTCAGAATTTGCAAAAAATACTGTTTCTCCGTCAGTGCGCTATAACAAATTAAATACATTATTGATTATGATAAGCAATGCGGAGATTTTAAATGCATTTCTAAAACGTATTTCTAAACAAACACATACACGTACAAGTTCCGTTGTTAATTGGGGTATAATAGTAAAAAAAATAAAAAAGGGGTAAAAAACTTTACACTTGTAAATTTGGTTTTCGTATTGAGTTTGTGAAGCAATTAACTAATCGGGGTGTCTGAGGTCTTGCGTTAATTACGATACACCTTGTTGGTGACTTTGTTTCTCCTGCGGATCTCTTCATTTCATTCGATCTCACAAGAGCGTAGCTCTTTCCTTTGACGTTTGGATGACCTTGAGCCTTTTTATGAAGCTGTAATTCGTAAAATTGTCCAATGCCCATGGCCAACCTCTGCACTATATCGTCTGTGGTTACCGCTTAAACAGGCATAGGTCTAGATAAGCGGACCGCTATGTCATTCGCTTAATCGATGTGGTCGCGATTACTCGTCACTGCTAAAATATTACAAAATGAATTTGTTTGTGGTTTTTTCGGTCGTATTTGCATTCGGTTGCGTGGAATCATATAAAGTGTTAGTTGTTTATCCGTTTCCAGTTAGGAGTTTGAATATATTAGGTCATGGTGTTGTGAGGCATCTGGCGAACGCTGGACATGAGGTACCCATTTAAAATATTTTTGCGTTACTTAAATATTTATTTATTATTTATTTATACTTAATGCACTAATGTACATAGGCGGACTAAATGGCTACGGCATTTTCTGCCAGTCTACCTTCGGGTGGTGTGAGACAAGTGTGGTAGGTGCGAGATTATACAAGTGGAAAAAAGTTACATTAATAAATATAAATAACAACTAATTACCTATTTATAACACTTAGTAAATACATATTATATATAACGATCATCATCATCATCATTTCAGCCTATACTTGTCCACTGCTGAACATAGGCCTCCCCAATCGCTTTCCAGCGTAACCGGTCCGATGCCACCTGCATCCAACGATTTCCTGCGATTTTCACAAGATCGTCGGTCCATCTGGCAGGCGGTCGTCCTACGCTGCGCTTGCCAATACGTGGTCTCCACTCTAGAATCTTTCTGCCCCAACGCCCGTCCGATCTTCGCGCTATGTGGCCAGCCCATTGCCACTTCAGCATGCTAATCCTAAGGGCTATGTCGGTGACCTTGGTTCTTCTACGAATCTCCTCATTCCTGATTCGATCACGTAGAGAAACGCCGAGCATAGCTCTTTCCATAGCTCGCTGAGCAACTTTGAGCTTTTTTATGAGACCTATTGTAAGAGACCACGTCTCTGATCCATATGTCATCACTGGTAACACACATTGACTAAAAACTTTAGTCTTTAGGCACTGAGGTATTTTGGATGAGAAGATGTTGCGCAGTTTCCCGAACGCTGCCCAGCCGAGTTGGATTCGTCGATTGACCTCTCTCTCAAAGTTGGACCTACCTAACCGGACTGCCTGTCCCAGGTAAATGTATTCGTCGACAACTTCAAGAGTAGAGTTCCCAACGGTGAGTGCGGTGGGTACGACATGGACATTAAACATTATTTTTGTTTTGTCCATATTCATTTTAAGACCCACTTGTTGGGATACTCTATTGAGGTCACCGAGCATTCGTCCTAGATCTTCCAGCGACTCCGCCATGACCACAATGTCGTCGGCAAATCGAAGGTGAGTGATGTATTCGCCATTGATGTTGATGCCAAGTCCTTGCCATTCCAAGAGCTTGAAGGCGTCCTCTAAGGTGGCCGTAAACAGTTTCGGAGAAATGACGTCTCCCTGTCTTACTCCTCTTTTTATGGGGATCACCTTCGTGCACTGCCCCTGTACTCGGACTGACATGGTGGCGTTATTATACAAGCACTTCAACACTTCGATGTACCGATAGTCAATGCGGCATCGCTGGAGAGATCTAAGAACCGCCCAAGTCTCGATCGAATCAAAGGCTTTCTCATAGTCCACAAACGCCAAGCATAGTGGCCGATTATACTCCTCAGTCTTCTGTATAACCTGCCGCAGCGTATGTATGTGGTCTATGGTACTAAAACCTTTCCGGAAACCGGCTTGTTCGGGAGGCTGGAAGTCATCAAGCCTTCGTTCGAGACGATTCGTAATGACTCTCGAAAACAACTTATAAACATGGCTCAGCAGTGTGATGGGCCTATAGTTCTTCAATAAGGTGTTATCACCTTTCTTGAAAAACAGCACCACCACACCCCTGTTCCATGCTTCCGGCGTTTTCCCTTCAAGCAAGACGGAATTAAATAGCCTCTGAAGGACTTTAAGTACCGGCGATCCGCCCGCCTTCAGAAGTTCTGCAGTAATTCCGTCTTCACCCGGCGCTTTGTTGTTTTTTAGTTGTTTGAGAGCCATCCTAATTTCGCACAGGCTGATATCCGGGATATCTTCAGTGCAGTGTCGGGTTAGCTTGGCTCTTGGGTCTTTTACCAAGTCAACAACAGGTTTAGCTACTGAGGTATATAACTGTCCATAGAACCTCTCTATCTCCCTGAGCACCTCTGACCTATTCGACGTTACGTTTCCGTCCTCCATCTTCAGCTTCGTCAACTGGCTCTGCCCAATAGACGCGTCTCTTGCGAACACTTTAGAGCCCTTGTTCTGCTCTATGGTCTCCTCAATACGCCTTGCATTGAAGGACCGTAAGTCGTGTCGCAAGGACTTCAATATCTGTCCATTAAGCTGCCTATAGGACTTAGCATCATCGGAGGTTTGGAGCGTCATGGAACGTCGCTCAGCCATGAGGTTTCGGGTGTAGTCAGATAGTTTTTGAGGCCTATTTTTACGGTGGGTCTTAAAATACTTGGACCCGACCGTATGAACAGTCTCTACCAGCCTGTTGTTGATTTCGTCCACTGATGCGCTGCTGTCTAGCAATTCGAAGCGGTTTGACAATTCGAGTTGAAAGTTCTCGGGGTTTTGGATATATGCATGAGTAGGTCGGAGCGTAGACCTCATCAGACGCGATCTTTCCATTTTGACATTAATATTTAATGTGCCTCTGACCATTCGGTGATCACTGCCGGTTTTTACCCTATGAATCACGGAGACATCATTAAATATTTGTCGCTTGGTGCTCATGATGAAGTCTATCTCATTTTTTGTGGAACCATCAGGGCTCATCCAGGTCCATTTCCTATGAGGCGGCTTCTGGAAGAAAGAGTTCATCATAAAGAGTCCCTCTTTCTCCAGAAATTCGGCCAGCCTCTGACCCCTGGGGTTGCGCTGCCCATATCCAAATTGCCCCACTCTCAACTCATCATCGCCCCGTTGGCCCAGCCGCGCATTGAAGTCACCCATAACTACTGTAAAATGTGCTTTGGAAGTATGTATGGCTCTACTAATGTCCTCATACATAACTTCGACCTCATCATCTGAGTATGCCGAGGTCGGTGCGTAGACCTGTATGACCTTCAGCGAATATCTTTTGGATATTCTGAGTATCAGGTACGCTACCCTGCTCGACACACTAGTGATGGACACAACGTTGTTTATGAGTGACTTGTGGACGATAAATCCGACACCACCTTGGGACTGCTGTTCGCCCTCCCGGTAGTAAAACAAGTTGCCGGATTTTAAGGTTATCGTGTCCTCGCCCTCTCTTCGGACCTCCGATAAACCAACAATACTCCACCGCAACTTGTTTAACTCTTCTTCCAGCTCAACTAGCTTCTCATCTGTCCTCAATGTGCGTGCGTTGTATGTCACCAGGGCCAATTTTCGGTTTTGGTGGTAGCCGAATCTCTGCCGGAGATTCTTAGCACCCCTTGTCCTGTCGTTACCATGGCTGCTACCGTGGCCAGGACGAACAGGACCGCCGGGGACTAGGGGCCTGGTTTTCCTATTTTCTTCCATAATTGGGGGTGTTTGCCATACTCGCCACGCTTGGCAGGCGGGTTGGCGAGCGCAGTTATTGGTCGTCGAAGTGTTAAGGGAACGCTGCTGCCCATTCCCTAGTTTTCCCTTACATACTTAACGATACATATACATAATATATATACCACAAATATATACATACATATATATTAATACAATATATACATGAACTATAACTGTGCGAGATAACGAGATGGAACAACTAACATTGAGGAGAATCCAGCCTATTATGCAAATAGTCCTGCAGCCTTTTTTTAAAAGAGGGACGGTTGGTTGCCATTCGGAGTTCCAAAGGCAAAGCATTCTAAAGAAGGATAGACTGGACGAAGAAGGAAGAGTGAATGAAATCAGTAGTATGAGGGGGGGCACTGAAGAAGACGATTATCAGAAGAGCGAAGATGTTTATTGTGATTAGAGCATAAATACTGAAATTCAGAAGTAAGTTAAGCGGGCGAGACTGGAGAATAAAGGATAGAAAATAAAGTTGTCAGTGCCCTCAGAGTTCTACGCTTCCGAATAGGCAACCACTTTAATAGTGATCGATGCTCCGACACATGATCATATTTACGCAAATTGAAGACGAATCGAATGCAGTTATTAAGTAGGCGGTCTAGTTTATTGAGGAGATCTGCATTCAGGTCGAAGTAGCACACACCAGCATAGTCGAAGATAGGAAATATCAGGGACTGCACAAGCATTGCTTTCGTGTTGCTAAATGCGAAATATTAGTGCCTCGAAAGCTGAGGCGATAACGGTGGTTGTTGTTCTCACTTGACCTTTGTCAAACTGGTCTTTGGTTGCCCAATATCCGATTTTGATTGAACATATCGCAGTTTTAACACGCTCTTATTAGGTTAAAGAGCGTAATTTGGTACACAAATTAAAATAATTTTATAACCTTGGCTTAACATTCATGATCACCAGGATAAATGATAAATTTTACAGGTTAAGTATGTACCATCTAGGTTGTTTTGTACCAACTACTTTTGATATTGAATTGAGACAAAAAAAGATAAGAAAATAAATTATATTATTAAAAAACATGCTTTGATTGCTATTGGGTTTACTAGGAAAAAGCGAGTTCATACTTAAAACATATTTTCTCCTTTTCAGTTTGGCTTGCTATTAAAACGTGTTTTATTAGTTTTTTTAAATATACACTGACCGTCGTAGAGTAAACACTGATATAGTTACGTGAGCAATTTTAAAATCAAATTCTGTGTTTAAAGTACTTACTATTACGAGTGTTTTATATCTGTGTGAAGCTCTTGTGGTGAGCCGTATGGCTGTGTGATCACCGCAACCAAATATCAACAAACCAAGGAGTAAGGACAAATTTTCATTCTATGAACTAGGTGCAAATTATCTTGCCTACCCACAACCTGCTGTAATCGTGCACTGCAGCGCTGATTTCTATAGCGCCTGAATAAATTACAAGGGCACTTCTATTTAACAACACCCATATTAATTTTTTTCGAAAGGCGTCGTTGTGTCTACAAACCCTGCCAAGATATGGATAAGCAAACTTGTAACGCTTGCAGAGTGGTGATAGCAGAAAAAATGTATATGAGCTGCCTCGGTTGCAAGCAGAAGTATGACCTTCAATGCGCTAATCTCTCACCAAAGCGATACAAAGCGATGAATGATGAGAATAGGCGTAGTTGGAGATGTTTGGAATGCAAGAGCAAATTACCTAAAAAAGATAATACGAACACACCTATACGTTCGCTACATCAGTCGCAGTCTACCTCCGCCGATGATTCGGACAATAACAATGTAACGCTGAGAATAAAACGGAAACCACGTGTGCTTATGTCACAGAAGATAAGCTGAGGGAGGTTTTAGAAGCTGAAACATTGGAAATCAGGACCGTTATTGAGTTGAGCCTGAAAGGATTATCTGAGCAGCTTGTCACAATAAAGGGACAATGCTCAGGGTATCAGGAGTCTACGGAGTTCGTGAGTAGATAGTACGACGAGTTGAGAAAAGATCTTGTGGATTTGAAAAAGCTTCTTACGGTAACTTCTTCTGAATTAAAATGTAACAGGGAAGAAAATAAAACCCTCAAGGATAGCCTTAATGCTCAGGCTGTTAGAATTAAGGCATTGGAAGAGGAGAACTTGAAGCACCAACAGTGGTCAAGAATGCAGAACATTGAGGTGACAGGGATTCCGGAAAATAAGGCAGAGGATACAATAAAAATTGTGATGAAATTGTCAGAACATATTGGAGCTCCTCTTCAGCCGGCGGATATTGAGTTCGCACATCGGGTGCAGCCGCACCGTACCGTGAGTGCTGCTCGCGCACGCCCCATTATTGTCCGTTTAAGACAGCGTGCTATCAAGGACGGTATCGTGGCGGCATCTCGTAAGCATCGCACAATGAATGCTAGGGACTTAGGAATGAGTGACGAGACCAATCGAATTTTCATAAACGAACATCTTACGAAAGAAAACAAAATTCTATTAAATACTTGCAAACAAAGAGCCAGAGAAGCAAATTATAAATTTATCTGGACAAAAAACTGTCGAGTCTTTGTCCGAAAAGACGAGACCTCGCCCCCCATTCCAATATCATCGTCGGCGGATATATCCAGGATTGTTTAAATCGCTTTAAATACAATTACTATTTACAAATTCTTATATTAAAAAGTAAACTGCACACTCAGAGCATTTTTAACACGCCTCATAACACAACATTACACAAATACTTCATATACACATCTTTCTCCGCATCACTCTTTTTTTATTTACGTCACAAATACATTGCCCCTTTTCGCAGAACTCATACTAGTCTCCTAATCTGTTGCAATACAAAGTGCAAGCATTTTATACGCACATATTGTCTAATAAAATCTGCTCTTATGTTTCATTATCAGTTTCAATATAGCTACATCATTGAAAATGGTTAAAACTAGTAATAAACTTACCTTGTTTTATCAAAATGTCCTCGGTTTGAGAACGAAAACTAACACTTTCTATAATAATATGCTATTATCTGAAAATGATATAGTCATGGTTACTGAAACCTGGCTGTGTGATGGTATTTTGGATGCCGAAGTATGTGATGGCAAATATAATATTTTTCGTAAAGACAGAGGGTCCCTTGGAGGAGGTGTCATGTTGTTATGCAAATCAGAATTGCAGGCCCGTCCGAGACTGGAATGGCATCGTAATGAACTTGAATGCATTTGGGTTACAATCCCTGCTAATAATATTGACTCTTTGTATGATATGCATATTGCAGTCGTTTATATACCCCCAAACCGTCAAATACCATTACGAATACATGATTTGATCGATGTACTTTCAGATATTCGTGATAAACATCCAAATGACCATTTGATAGTTACTGGTGATTTTAATTTGCCATGCCTAGATTGGACTTCGGGTGGACCTGCAATTATTAGAAGAGGATCAGTGGATATTCAAACTGCAGCATCTAGTCTCATATCACATAGTACTTTCATAGGTCTCTCTCAATACAATACCCTTTTAAACGGTTGCAATAACACTCTTGACCTGGTGTTTTCAACTTTTCCTCTTAAAACTCAGAAATCTAACTTTATGCTTGTCACCGAGGACTCTTATTATCCTACAATTTTTTTATTTTTTTTTTTAAAACGTAGCCCCACACTAGGATTATTCCTGTGTCGTGGGTGCGTTTACAAACATGAAAATTCACAAACAAATACCCAGACCGGAACAAATAATTGTGGATCACATAAAGATTTGTCCCGTGCGGGAATCGAACCCGCGACTATTCGACACAGTGGGCGGAGCAGCTTAAGCTCTTAACCACTGCGCTAAATCGTCCGTCAAAATAACTGCCACTCAAATTGACATAACTGCCACTGACATATTGGTACCCTTACTCCAGCCTCGTTCCAGGATAAAATATCAGTTTGATCGGGCAGACTACTCTAGTATAAATCACTTACTTATTAAACAGGACTGGTCCTTTATCACAAATGACAACAACCTAGACGATATTGTTAAAAAAATTTACTTGACAATTAATGACTTGATCGATAGGTATGTACCGAAAGTCTGTTGCAGTGGTGTTTGTTCGTATCCAGTCTGGTATAGCAGAGCTCTCATTAAATTAATAAAGAAAAAAATTAAATACACAGTAACTGGAAAAAGTATGGAAATCCGATAGATTATGTAGACTTTTCGGAATTAAGGAAACGGCAGAAAATATTACAAGTAGAATGTTATAAATCGTATTTAGCACACACTCAAGAAAGAATAAAATCCAACCCTAAAGCGTTCTGGAATTTCGTTAAATCTAAACGTAAAAATTGTTCCGATTACCCTTTACATATGACATATGGTGATATGGAACTGAACAACGGGGAAGATATTTCTTCAGCTTTTAACCAGTTTTTTAAGACAAATTTTAGTTTACCAAATAATAATTATTCATCTGTGCATAATGATTATACACATTCATACAATACTATACATGATATTCAAATTACTTTAGAGGAAATCGAAAAGCTAATGAGTAAGCTAGATACTACAAAAGGAGCTGGACATGATAAACTACCACCCATATTATTTGTTAAGTGCGCAAAATCTTTGTCTTTCCCGATAGCATTACTCTTCAACAGATGTCTTCGTGATGGTTTCTTTCCGAATATTAGAAGAAAGCACATATTGTTCCTATACATAAGAAAGGGCTCAGGACCGGTATTGAGAACTACCGGCCGATATCAATACTCAACGTCCTTAGTAAATTATTAGAGAAAGTTGTTCACACTCACGTATATCCCATTGTATCGCCTTCAATACCCTCAGAATAACATGGATTCATTAAAGGACGTTCGACAGCATCAAAATTGGGTACATTAATTGATTACGTAGCCACGAACATGGACGGTGGTTCTCAAGTGGATGTGGTCTACACTGATTTTGAGAAAGCTTTTGATCGCGTAGACCACATCATACTATTACGTAAGCTACATGAACTGGGCATACGAGGTAATCTGTTGAGGTGGATGGAATCATATCTACAAAAACGGTCTCAAGCAGTAGTTGTGGGAGGATTTTGTTCTAACTTTGTGGAAATTACCTCTGGAGTCCCTCAAGGCTCCATTTTGGGCCCCTTTCTGTACGCGTGTTACTTATATGACGTAAAAAAGTGTTTTCATCATGCTAGGTTCCTAATGTACGCTGATGACACCAAAATTTTTATGAAAATCAAGGATCACTCTGACTGTAGAAAACTTCAGGCCGATCTTAATAGGCTTGGAAATTATTACATAGATAATCGTATAGGAATTAATGTTAGTAAATATCATTATATCTCTTTCACAAGAAAGATGCAACCGATTAAATTTGAATATCAAATAAATCAATTTAATATAAATAAAGAAAAGCTAGTAAAAGATCTAGGAATCCTACTCGATGTTAAATTAACATTCTCTGACCATATCGATGCTATAACGCGCTCAGCCTACAAAAGCCTTGGTTTTATCTTGCGTGTTAGCAAATCTTTCTCTGATATTAACTGCATAAAACTACTTTATTGCTCGTATGACAGAAGTATTATCGAATATTGCTGTACGATATGGAATCCTCATTACATAACGCATGTCAACGATTTGGAAAAAATTCAACATAAGTTTATAAAATACTTAAACTTTAAAAAGTTCAAAAATTCCAAAGACTACGAAGCATCATGGAGGTATCACAATCTCACAACGCTGGAGAACCGCCGTACATTACTGGATATGGTTTTCTTACATGGATTGTGTAATGGGCACATTGATTGTGCAGAGTTGATTGATAGAGTCCTCTGTTTCTGTGCTCCTAAAACTCGAACTAAGCACACAATTTTGTTTGCTGTTGCTAGATCATCAACACATTATGCACATAATTCTGTAATTAACCGCTTACAAAAAGTCTTTAATAAGAAATTTCACTTCACTGATATATTCCACAGTAATAAGAGTGCATTTAAAGGAGATATTATGCAGTTTTTAAAGTGGGAGGGCAAATAATAACGATACATATATACGCGACCAATACACGCACACGCACACACACACACGCACACACTCACACGCGCATTCGCACACACATACGCACACACACGCGCGCGCACACACACACGCGCGCACACACACACGCGCGCACACACACACGCGCTCACACACACACACACACATATGTAATTTTTTCTTATAGATATTTAATATTCGTTCACAAAGATATTTTCTTATTTAGTTTATAATGTTTTGTATTACTCTACTGGCTATTCGATTATGAAAAAAAATAAAAGTTAAAAAATGTAAATCCTTTCTTGGCTGTAAGCTTAGAGCATAAGTTGTGATTGTAATATATTTAAGAGCTGTGGATTTTGTATAAATAAAAAAATAAAATAAAACTATAATTTAGTAAGTCTTTTGTCTTCTTTATCTTAATCAATACATGACGTGATGCCAAAAAATATGTACGTAGAAATTGGAAAGGAGAGATTTTTGTTTTTATTAAACGTAGTCCTACACTAGAATTTACTCCTGTGTCGTGCGTACGTTTACAAACATGAAAATTCACATACACAAATATCCAGACCGAAAATTCACATACCCAGACCGACCTAAAATCAATGTATGGACTAATGTGCAGAATCACGGAATACACAAGAATCGAAAAAAACTTAATAAAACCACAAAGTTCTGTATTGTTCACATATTTGCCCATTTTCCTACATTAGATCTATACTCGGCAGCGATCGATCTAGTACGGGCTGACCACCGAGCTATTATCTTTACATACGTAAATGAAGAAGCACAAAAATGTATACAGATGGAGTCAAAACAAATTATTAATTACAAAATTATTTTCGAAGAACTAAATAAAATATAATGGAATGTAACTAATAACATGAATAATCCAAATCAGATTTATGACTTCATCCGTGATTCATTTGATCACGCTCAAAAGATGTCATGCTCAAATAGATAAGATCAAATCAAATCTCAAAAAAAGAAAACCCGTCCGTGTACCCTGGATGAACGGTAATATTGCTTAATTATGTGAGAAGCGTGATAAAATATTTACCCTTTGAAAAAAAAGTCCCGATAACCCCCAGCTAAGGCTCCAGTTCAATAAAATTCGTAACAAGGTACATCACATTTTAGAACATCGAAGGAACTCACACTACGCAACCTTTATTGGAAACAATTCAAATACCTCTAAAAAGCTGTGGTATATTTTTAATCAAATATTGGGTCGAATAACATTGTCCATTGATAAAGCTATAATGAATGCCTTCGATTCACAAGGGTTGACAGCAAAATGCTGATAATTTTGCAACTGTATTCGACAACGAGGTTAAAAATATAATTCCAATATGTAGCACTAAATTTCTCAACGCAAACCCATAGAATAACAATGATCTAGAAGCCGCGTTCAGTCGTAATTACATGACGCGTGGTGAAGCCAAAAATTCAAAAAACGCACTCACCGCACTTCCCACCCGCGTAATGTTGCTAGTTAAAAATGTTTTACCACGTTTTGGGGTAAATGTTCAGTAAGAGATTATAAAATCATTATTATTTGTAGCGGTAACATGTATCTTTATACATATTAACAAAATAAATAGACGTAATAAGCAGGTTCTTAAAATAAAACGCGATTCCATTAGCAGTAAGTTAATAACGTTTATTTTTTTTAAAGTTAATTATAATTTTTTTATTTGTGTCGTTGCGTTACAATTTGACGAACAATTATGCGCAGTGGTTAAGAGCTTAAGCTGGAGCAGCTATATCTTATAGTCGCGGGTTCCATTCCCGCATGGGACAAATTTTTGTGTGACCCACAATTATTTGTTTCGGTCTGGGTATTTGTGTATGTGAATTTTCATATTTGTAAACGCATCCACGACACAGGAATTAATCCTAATATGTTTAAAAAAAAGAAACAATTACAAAGTTTTAGGATCGATTCTTAGGACGGAAAAAGTGTAAAATTGTTTTAATATTCCTTTTGTTGATTTTTTTTAATTATTGCCTGAAATGTGGGTGCACGCGGTAAACCTCTGCTACCGCTATTTGGAGAATATGTGTATAGTATCTAACATCGTCGGCAAAATGTTTGCCTATGATTCATCCGGCTTATCATTATACTACTAGGGATAAATTTATATCCCGACTTTAACTATCTACTACTGCATCATACATATAAAAGCTTCATTCCATACAGCTTTTAGTAATTAAAAGTCATCGTAACTAAGTAGATGAATCATTATGTAATAAGTAACTAAATTAATAAAAGTTAGTACTATAACAACTAAGGTCCATAGTAAAAAAAGAAGGGAACAATTACACTGTTGTATTGGCAACACAGACAAAATGGGCGCATCATTTTCGGTGACAATTATGAACGGAACATTTAATTCAATATTTAATACGATGTCCGATTGCGCTACTTACACATGGAATGTAATCTCATCCCGTTTCTTTTTGAGCTTGACGGAATTGTTACAGGTAGGAACACCATAATTAAATTTAATTTGACAAGCGTAGAGCACGTTCATCTACTCATCTAATAAGCGTAAACGTGTGACTACTTGCTTTGCAGATACTAATTGTTGCTTCAACGCGATGCGCGACCGCGGCTTCTAGATTATTGTTATTCTATGCGCAAACCAAAATGTGAAGTCAATAAACTCTAGTATATACTTCCAAAAAGCGACAAGTAATAAAATATATAAATGCATAAAAAATCTTAACTTTAAGCTAAAGCAGTAGGTGAATATATCACTTATATATCAGTAGCCCTAGCAAACCTCATCAATATTGTCTGTTCTTATTGTTTCTTGATATTTCCCGAGTTTTAAATGTTTGGTCACCCTGGTGGGCTACGAAATCCTTCTATATTTAAATTTAAGTCGATAAAACAACTTCCTTTACAAATAAATTTCCTTTGTTTAAGCTATATGGTGTCAATTATAGAAAAGAAACATATACTAGGTGTCCATTCAATTTAGTGGTATTTTAAGTATTGTCAAAAATTGTACGCTCTGATTTGAAAATTTGTAAATGGTGTAAAAATAAAGTGTACATCGTTTCTATAGTGGTGTATATAGATTCTGCAGGGCTTAATTGTTGTTTGAGTGAAATTGCATACGTGGTTTTGAGTTCTAAATCCCAAACGTCACGTAAAGAAAAATATGAATGTGTTATTGTTGTTTCATTGGTGAGTTTTTTTATACATTTTACATGTTTAAGGTTTATTAACTTACTGATATTATAAAACACTGAGGGTGATTCATCCTTATTCTCATTTATAACTAAATAGTGGCTTATATTATTGTATTTTCATTAATTTTGGATTGATGGTAATTGAGGTTATTAGTGATGTATATTATCGATAACCAAATGCTGAGGCGCTCGTAGCGCTGTGCGACGGCAGTGTTCTTATCGATCACCAAGGTTAAGCAGCGTTCGACTCAGTCGGCCTGAGATGGGTAACCGTTTGTGGAATTTTCATATTCGAGCGTCTCCGTACTTCGAAAGGCACGTTAAGCCGTTGGTCCCGGTTACCACTTAATGTGGTAGTCGTTAAGCTGAGTTGGAAGCATTAAAGGCGGCTTGATAAGTTCCAACTGCAGGTGGCCAACTCGCACTGGGTCCGCGTCGTGGAACCGAATCTCTCTCACCTCGATTTGTGAGAGAAGGCCTTTGCCCAGCAGTGGGCAGTAAAGGCTGATATTATTATTTTACAAATGCTAACACTTTTTTCACGAGGTCAATAGTCTTATTATTGTAAATTATTAAAACACTGACAAGCCTATATTCCCCAAGTGGGTGTGCCAGAGTTGTAGTGAGTACACCTACTTTTTGCCGACGATCCCATGTAATAGGGATGAGCCTATTGTCATATACCGGGCACAATTCCAGACTCCGGACTCATACAGGATTTTTTTCTTTACTAAAACTACATTTGTCCGCCCTAGGATTTGAACCTCGTGATCACAAAGCGATGTGATTTGCCACTAAACCAACGAGGCAGTCTTGTAGTCAGTTTACAGTTGATTCATTTGTGTTAAGAGAGTGTTACTTTTGTTATATTTATCCAATATAGCCAAGTCAATAATATATTATACTCATATTTATAGTTCTTGTTGTTAGTATTATTATTATCTTCATAATGTAAAGTCACAATTATTTCTAAAATCAGATGACAATTTAATAATGTTTATTACTATCTATCTATCTATATCATCACGCCAGATCCCTTGCGGGGTAGGCAGAGAGTACAGAGTTCCAACAGGTTCTTTCTTTACATACCTCTCTGGCTTCCTCCACTCTCATAATTCGTCTCATACACGCTCGCCGGCTACGGAGACTCGTGACTTTTCCATCAGAAAAGACTCTGATTATTTGGTCGTGGTAAGATAGTCTAGGTCTTCCCCGGTACCTGCATCCTTCCACTTTCACATTGTATATCTGTTTTGTCATTCTTTCATCTGGCATTCTTTCTATATGCCCGAACCAACGGAGCATGCCCTTTTTCATCTTTACACCGATACTATCTTTTATACCTACTCGCTTTCTTACTACGCTGTTGCTAATGCGGTCGGTCAGCTTCACTCCGCAAATCTTCTGCAGAGCTCGCATTTCTACCGCATTTATCCTACTTTCATTCTCCTTCTTACATACCCACCTCACTCTACCATATAACAGCGTTGGGACAAGAACTCCGTTATGTATGGCCAGCTGCGCCTTATGGCCACGCCTTACTATAATAATCTTAAATTATTTAATTTCAGGCAATGGATTTTGATGTTGAAAGAAATATTCTAGGGTCACATGTTTCGGTTAGCTTCCCATTTACAAGCAATTCATAAAAATATCGAGGACAATAGCTTGAGCATGCAGCACTCCCACAGTACCTATTTTTTAACCCACTTCAAAAAGGAGGAGGTTCTCTGTTCGGTTGTATGTATGTTTTTTTTTAATGTATGTTCAGCGACATTTCCGTCAATTGTGGACCGATTTTGCATTGGGTTCAGTATATCTCCAAGGTGGTCCCATATTCATTTTATTGACATTGGACCTTGGACTTAGAAGATACACCAGGGAACTCCTTAACGACAAACAATAGGCATGTGTAAATTGAGATATTATGGGTATTACGTCAATCCTATAGGTACCCTACTATAGAATAATTCACTGGTCACTTAAAATTGTAAATTAAAAATCTTTTATAAAAAAAGGTAAACCGACTTCAAAAAGCAAAAAATAAATATTTGAAGTCGGTGCCAAGTAACCGACTGCACCAACCAGCACCGACTTGAAATATTTATTTTTTTGCTTTTTGAAGTCGGTTTACCTGTTTTTATAAAAGATTTTTTCAACAGCTTTCAGTGAGTTATTTACTTTGTCATGCTAGTTTATTCACTCAATAGGTTTATTATTTTATGTACCAAACCAAAAATAATTTTGGCATTGAATAAATTCCGTTGGACGAATTTGTAGAATTATTGATGTACGAACTATTAGCGCGATACGTAGATTACAATTGCTTGATAAGTGAAGCTCAGTGGCATATTTGATAATGAAATTAGGTTATTCACTGATATAAAAACAACAAAATTTGTTTATTTGTGATATTCCACAGAATTTGTGTATGTATTCACTTGTCGTTTTTCAGCAAGGAGTTGTTCATGGAATCTACAATTAGGTCCGAGATCTCTTTTTAACAAAAATTCTACTAAATAAATATTCTAATTGATGTCTAACGATTTTTATTTGAATATCAAATATATTAAAAGAATATTAGCAAATTTAAAGAATATGATTATGTCATTAAAAAAAATTAAAGTGATTCTACAATATCTTGCATGACTTATTAAAAGGCCCATTTCCTAAAAGTGCCTTTTATAAAGTTCAAAAAGTCTATCGAAACTGAATTATATTAAACATACTTCAAAATTTCAGATAACCTGAACTGAACAGGAAAACTGATTGGATTTGAGCAGCACTTAACAACAATTCCAAAACATATGATGTGAAATATATTTTGTTAAAAAATGACATAATTAGCCGTAAGATTTCTAGAAATAAGCAATTTATGTCAAAGAAAGTTTATTGCCGGATTTTCTCAAAGGTTGTAACGTTTGACGTGTATAAGAGGATTTTATTAGCCTGTATAAATAGCCTATATAAATTGATTATTATTGACTTTTGTACACCTTGTACCTTTTGTACTTTTTTATGCATAAAAACTTGAATCTTATAATGTGTGGTTTTATTTTCTTAGTATCACAATGTTTTTATCGCAGCACACACGACGAAAATAACATAAAATTAAAAGTACTTCAAAGCAAAAGAAAATTACGAAAACGTTTTAAGAACACATAGACCCACATACATACGCCCACAATACCAGCGAGACCATTTTTAAGTTATATTAGTTCAACAACAAACAGTTTTAATTTGGTTTATTATCGATATTACGACTATACATACACCTCACTGGCTCTTACGAAGCTTGGGAATTTTGTTTTGTAAAATCAGGTTTCTATTGTTTCAAACTTCTTTGACTCAACCAAACATACTTAAGCAAAGTACTCAAGCAATTGTTTATAGACAAGATTAAAATGATATGCGAACTATGAGAGCGGAGTAAGCCAGAGAGGTATGTAAGGAAATAACCTGTTGGAACTGTGTACAGTTCCAACAGGTTATTTTCTTACATACCTCTCTTGCGAGGTAGGCAGTGAGTACACTCACTGCCTACCTCGCAAGGGATCTGGCGTGATGATCATATAGATGAAAATAAATATTTGTCCATTCCATTAGCTATAATTTTCAAATAATAGGATACAACATGTATGTGACCGACATTTACTTAGTGATGTTGCTTCTTTTAAAAAATCCGTATTATTTTCAGGTGACATTTGTAACAGTGTACCCTATAAAAAATGCACAGAAATATCGTCAAATTGATATCAGTGGCAATACAGTCTTATCAGACGGTAAGTGCATTCAAAATGCATAGTTACCTTAAGTAGAGTGATAGCTCAGTTGTGAAGAAGAGAAAGAGAACTTCACAATATAAAACTTTTTGCATGTATGTATGCTCTTGTGGTTCGGGCATATACAAAAAATATCGGAAGAGAGAATGAAAAAACAGGCATACAATGCAAAAGTCAAAGGATGTAAGTACCAGGGAAGACCTAAACTATCTTACAATGGACACATAGACCGTGTCTTATCTGAAGGGTAAGCCAAGAGTATCCGTAACCGGCGAACTTAAATGAGACGAACTATGAGAGTGGAGGACGGCCCTGTGTGCACCCTGCCGACTTTGCGAGCGGTTAGGCCTGTGATTATATTATATTATACAATTACCCATTGATCAATTACCCATCGACGGACGATTTAGCGCAGTGGTTAAGAGCTTAAGCCGCTCTGCCCAGTGTGTCTAATAGTCGCGGGTTCGAGTCCCGCACGGGACAAATCTTTGTGTGATCCACAATTATTTGTTCCGGTCTGGGTATTTGCGTATGTGAATTTTCATGTTTGTAAACGCACCCACGACACAGGAATAAATCTTAGTGTGGGGCTACGTTTTTTAAAGAAAAAGAAAAAAAAAATAAGATTCCTTAGGAACACGGACGGGCGCTTGTATAGGACGCCACGTGCGTCGATACTAGCACCGTCCCATCTTAGGGAGTATGTATGTACTGCGGAAGCTGTGGCGCAAAAAGAGAATCTGGGCACGCGGCGCAATTACAATTGTATTAGTACTAATTACGTATTTGTACCGTTCGCCGTAGAGACGCTGGTTCCATGGAGTTCCAACAAAATAAATTTGTAATAAATAGCACCTGGACTGATCGCCTCCTCGGGTGACAAGAGGGCTAGGCTCTTTCCTCGTTTTAAAAAATAATTTGACAATCTAGCAAGGCAATGCAGCCAGCGTTCTTGCCACCATTCCGCGTGGACAGGATTTATATGGTTAGGTTTTTGACTTTAAATATCTTACTAATATCATAAATGAGAAAGTTTGTATGTTGAGATGTTTGGATGTTTGTTACTCAATCACGCAAAACGACTGGACGGATTTGAATGAAATTTCGCACACAGTGGAACTACCTGGATTAACATATAGGATACTTCTATCCCGGAAAAAATGTTAGATTCCGGTCTAATGTCCACGCGGACAAAGTCGCGGGCAGAGAATAGTATTTAGTATTAGTATTTTATAAATTACATTATATTTAAGTCCGTTTGTTTTTACTTCTCATAAACGCTGTATTAATTAATTCACAATTAAATAATTCTAATAGCGAATAATGCGCGTAGCAATCACGAGATTTGAAGTTTAGGTTAGACAAAGCATAATTTTTCGATAGAAAATTTCCCAGTATTAGTCCAGAGTCTGACTTTGGTATAATGGCAATAGGTTCACAGATGCCATCGCTAAGAGAAAGTGGGTGTATACAGTACTCCACAGTCATAACAGGTAGGACGCATTGGTATAGACTAAAGTCTATATGCGTACCAATGCGTCCTACCTGTTATGACTTACGGGGCCGAGACGTGGCCACTCATAGTGGGACTAGTTCACAATTCAAAGTCGCACAGCGGGCTATGGAGCGAGCTATGCTCGGCGTCTCTTTGAAGGATAAAATTCGTAACGACGTAATCCGACAAAGAACCAAAGTTACCGACATAGCTCGCAGACTCAGTAAGCTAAAGTGGCAATGGGCTGGTTACATCTGCAGAACGACCGACGGCCGATGAAGCAAGCGTGTCCTAGAGTGGAGACCGCGACTTGGTAAGCGTAAGGTAGGACGGCCCCCAGCTAGATGGACTGACGACCTCAAGAAGGTCGCTGGGACAGACTGGATGCGGAAGGCGCAGGACCGTGTGCAATGGCGCGTGTTTGGAGAGGCCTATGTCCAGCAGTAGACTGCGATAGGCTGATTGATTGACACAGTACTCCTCCACTACCCAGGGGGGATATAGGCGTGACCGTATTTATATTTTTGACGACGGCTTCGTTCAGTGGTTAAGAGCTTAATACACTCCGCCCACTAGATAAAGAAGTCGCGGGTTCACCGCCTAGAACAAATCTTTGTGTGACCCAAAAATATTTGTTTCGGTCTAGTTGTTTGCGTATGTAAATTTCATGTTCGTGTATGTTAAATTCAATGGTAATATGGTTGCGCCAACTAGTCAGAAGGCGTCATGGCTTTTCTTTATTGCCACAATGCGGTGTGGTCGTATAGCATGAAAGCCATGATACGGGTTTCGCTATGAGGTCCGTCTGCGATTGCATTGCAATACTAGTATTGACTAGTATCGCGTCATGGACGTTTTCATAAGAGCCATAATACGAACTTAGCTATGTGGATGTTTTACAATGACTCATTGAGCGTTTTCAGTCGTTGAGCGTAACATATATATGTTTGTAAACATTTTCTCAGTCCTGAAGCCTTATTTAAACTCGTAACATTATCCTCGTTATGATATCCTCATGAAATGATCGCTTAAGGTTTCGCCACATAGCCAACGCAGCGCGTCGCGCGCCCGTCGCGTTCCGTCGGCTAATTGACCAGAACTTTAGGGCCGGTTGTAATAACTAACTCAAGGATAGATTTGCCTACTACGGATAGAATTTTGACATATTTTGTATGGAAAATCTGTCAGAATTCTACTGCCACTAAGAAAATCTAACCATGAGTTAAATATTAAAACCGGCCATTAATGACACTCCAGTGGCATAAAGGATACCACTACACGATCATTTTACAAAGTTATCGTAACGCGCCGCGTTTGGTCATAGCGAAGAAACGCCCTGTTAACTCCGAAGCGTCGCGTCGTCGAAGTACACTCGCATACAAATACTTAAAGACAAGTCTTGCCATTTTAGGGCACAAGATTTCACAGTAGAAGGATTCAGTTACTGGGGAAGACTTAGACTATCTTACCATAACCAAATAGACCGTGTCTTATCTGCAGAGCAAGTCAAGAGTCTCCGTAACCGGCGAGCGTGTATGAGACGAACTATGAGAGTGGAGGAAGCCAGACAGGTCTGTAAGGAAAGAACCTGTTGGAACTCTGTAAAAAGTAAAAGCCAAAAATTATTTATTTGTTTAGGCCAATAGATAAGCACTTAAAAACGTCAAGACGTACTCTCTGCCTAACCCGCGAGGGAGCTAGCATGATGATATAGATAGATAGATAGATTTCACAAGTCATTTGGAAACTTTGCTAAGTTTGAGCTTGTTTTCGTTAGGAGCGAAGTTTTCTTTAGCTAATAAGGGGTTTACTAACAAGAATGACCTTGAGAATTTTCATTTTTCAAAATTCCTCTTGCTTGCTGATAACAGTGAAAATGTGCCCGAACGGCCTAAGATGCAGTTTTTTTAAATTATTAAGATATAATTAATCCCAATAAAAACGTTATAAATACAATTTGTAGCGCATATCTTTAACTTTCTTTTCGTATAAATTCTATACTAATCCTCTTAGCTGTCAAATGGAGAATTTAGAATTTATATTAAAAAAAAGGTTTTTAAGATGTATTTTTTTTTCGAAATTTGATTTAATATCGTCATCAATCAGTATGTATCTACCCGCTGCTAAGTGTAGGCCTCATCTCTATCACGCCATTCGTTCCGGGCCTGTGTTAATGTATTTCACAATTTTCCTGCCCCATTAGCAATGTCATCACTCCATCTGGCCGATGGTCTGCCTTTAAGCCTGCCTCCATTTCTGGGCCACACCACTCTGTCACGGCCTTAGTCCACCTGTTGTCATAACGCCGCATTAAATGTCCTGCCCTCTCCACTTTGACTTCGAAAACCGATTACCATACTAGGTAATTAATAAAATAATCTAATTATTAGAAAATTGCTAGACAAAAATGCAAAATATCTATTTTTAATTCATCCAACTCAACATAACGAATTAAAATAATGCCTATTTTAAGGTGCTCCTTTAACTTTATTTTTTGATATTTGAACGTCTCGCAAAGGACGGTTATCAAGTAGCATTCATTTTGGTTATTCCAGAGTTTTTAACCCATAACTCGAAACTTGATGTTTGCATTTAACAGCACTATAGCGATAGAACAGCAGTACAAAAACATGCACACAAATTCATCACAGATTCAAGGAAGAAAAAAACTCTCAGCTGAAATAGAAGAGATTCGGATGTAGCTATAACATGGCAGAACACTGTGAAAACAGAGAGCTGAGCACGAAAAGATTGACGTTAGCGTGACGCTAGCGAGTCGATATGCCATCCTTGTCACTTTAAAATTTACTTAATAAACATAAATGTGACAGCACGCTTACTCGCTAGCGTCACTGACGTACACAACAGCTAACACAAAGAGTTGACATTTTTTTTTTGTGCTAAGCCCTTTGACTTTCAACCATCAGACTCAATGACGTACGAACGGTAAAAAATTTCGTCCAACATCGGTCAAACACTCTCGGATACTGGGACTTAGCATGAAGACATCGACGTTAGCGTAACGCTATCTTACCGTACTGTCACGTTCGTCTGTATTTGTTCATTTGTTGAGTGAAAAAGATGGCACATCAACTCGAAAGCATCACGCTCATGTCAATGTATTCATGCCTAACCCTCTGATCTCGACATTTATCGACATATTCCATATTCATATTTCCAGCGGACTCTCCTAAAAACAACATCACCTACTGAATAGAATCGGGCATGGAAAGCAATAATGTATCATACATCCAAGAGTTTGCGGCCGAAACCGCAAGGTTAACCTTCGAAAATGAGAACATGAAGAGATTCTTAGAAGACAAGAATGAGAAATTCGATGTTGCTATAGCTGACCTGTGTGAAACTGAGATTTTCTCCGCGTAAGTAATTTTTCACTTAATATATTCAACCTATACTCCCAAACAGAAAAGAAAGAGAACAAATCGAAAACAGAACGCATGCGAGTAGGACTTGCGCTTTGGCGGTTCCGTTTAAAGTACGCTAGTTCTAGGTACTACATCATTTTTTTATTTATTTCAAGGAGAAAAAATCTGAGATATATTTACAAATTGTCAATTTTCGGATTTTATCCTTTACTACTTCTATTACTTAGCTTCTTTCCAAATTTCGTGATTTTAAAATGAATGTAAAATTGACAATTGTTAAACATATGATTCGACATGGATCTTTTGTTCCGTGTATTGGTATGAAATAAGGGTTAATTAAGTAAATTTTTTCTACTTCCAAGGGGATAATTCAACAGGCGAGTTCGCACGATACAAATAAAAACAAACCTTGGGTAAACTTCAAAGCAAACTGCATAGATATGGTCAAGATATGGTCAAGATATGTTACTAATACTACAAGCTGTAACATAATAAACGCAAGACCTGAAAGTATTTTGTTCTAATTCGGTAACTGAATCGATTCCAACAATTTTTAATGTATTTTTTTTTATATTGGCAAAAAATGCTTTTACTCCTTTAGTGCGCTATAAAAAAAAAATTATTCTTGATTCATAGCAAGAAGAAGATTCCAAACGCATTCCTAAAACGTATTTCTCAAAACGCACACATACACGTACAAGTTTCATTGTTAATTGGGGTATAAAAGTGCTTTAAAAGAGGGTTAAATCCTTTAAATTTGAAAATTTGGTTTTCGTTTTGACTTTATGAAGCAATTCTCTAATCGGGGTGTCTGAGGTCTTGCGTTTATTATGTTACACCTTGTATATTTATGGCAAACTGCAACTCTGTGACTGTCATGCAGTGACACTTCACTTGATGACCGCGTTAGTTCCGATTTTGGCCATGGGCCAAAAAATCCTTGTGGGACTGTACGTACCTCTGCTGGGTTTATACAAAATAAATGATTTGAGTTGGAACACCCCGCAGTCGTACGTGCTTTCACCCAAGTCTGTCATTAGGGGAGATCTTAGACTCTCTTTAAAGTGTCGATGCAGGGTATGGTTTCAACACTTTCATGTTTGAGCTCCAAACCTCGATTAGTAAAAACGGAACCCTTATAGGATCACTTTGCTGTCCGCCTGTAAGTCTGTGTGTCTGTCTGTCTGACGGTTAAGGCTTTTTTTCTAAGGAACGGAAAGGGGTATTAAATAGAAATTTATGTCAAATACCAAAGATCTTATTTTAAAAATTAAAGGTTCTAAGTCTATTCAATCAAAACATATGACTATTTTAACTCACTCACCAAAAACCTAGAATCATAAGATCAAGACGCAAGCTTTTGTAGAACAAGTTTCAAACAAACTCCTTTCTAAAAGCGTAACCAAAATATTACTTGTTTACTCAAACCGCCACATCTTAGTACTTATCAGAAATGAAATCATGTTTCAGGTTAGCAGTTCTATATGATTGTCCAATGATATGGGTTTACTCAATGGGTGCCCACTGGCACGTTTTGCGACTGATAGACGAGCCCACCAATCCAGCTTACGACCCTGACCACTTGTCGTTAAACTTGTTTCCATTCTCTTTCATGCAGAGAGCAGAAGAATTGTGGACGAGAATGAAAATTAAGTATTATAGAAAGTACGTTCTCAATTTTGTACTTAAGTGAGTGTGAATGGCGTTAAAAGATGGCATATTTGTTAAATATTACAGTAGCCAACATTATTATAGGCACAAAGTATGAATAAGTCATCAAATAACCTGACCTAATATTTTAGTATTTTACTCACGAAGATAAAGCACAATTGTACAACGTACTTAAATAAACCACATGCCCCAAATAGTGAGCCTATATAAAGCATAGCACGTTGGAGAAGTTTAAATGCAAGAATTACAAATGTCTTCTCTTATTACAGTTTCTTCTTTAAGCCAAACGAAGAAGCATTATACATGAAATATTTCAGCCCACTTGTACAAAGACGTGGTAAAAAATTGCCGGATTACGAAGACATCCTGTATAACGCATCATTTATACTGGGCAATGAGCACAACGCGATAAGAAACGTACCAAGCACGCCGCAAAATTTTAAGAACGTTGGTGGATTGCACATTGAAGTACCTGTGAAGCCTTTACCGAAGGTAAAATAAAACAAGCAGCTATAATTGTATTTAAGGTTGCCAGATTAAATCACTACGAAACAACATGATCTAGAAAACAGTAATATGACTTTTTTTACTAGTCTAGTCTTCCTAGGTCGGACAATTGTAGATTTTCTAACGAAAAATTCCCAGTATGAGTCCGGAGTCTGGAATTGTGCCCGGTATATGGCAATAGGCTCGCCCCCTATTACATGGGACCTAACATCGTCGGCGAAACGTGGGTGTACTCAGTACACCTCTGCCACCCCCTCTGGGGAATATAGGCGTGACGGTGTGTTCTAGTCTTCAATAACTAAGTTAAGGTATAATAAAGGTAAATATAGTGATATCCCCACTATTGCAATTCAAAAAATGTGAACAGAGTAATTAAACACACTAGAAAAGTATGGCTGTCGAGGAACTCTTTTGTTTATTTATAGGATCTTCAAGATTTAATGGACAATACCAAAGAAGGCGTTATATACTTCAGCATGGGTTCCTACTGGAAAAGCAAAAATCTACCAAAAGTTCTGATCACAGGGCTTTTAGAACTATTCAGAAAACTAAGGCAGACCATCATCTGGAAGTTTGAAGAAAATCTACCGAATTTACCTAAGAATGTCCATATAGTTCATTGGGCGCCACAACCCAGCATTTTAGGTAGGCACTTCTTAAAAGCAACATTTTTTTAGCAGGAATTGGAAATCATAATCTCTCTGTAGGACGTTCGTACCATTATCAAATCTTCGTAAAAATCGACTGAAAGTACTCCGGGTCCAAAAACTCAAAGAAACACTCGTTATGAATGCATAATAAACAGAATTTACTTTCTAATATCTTTCTTCGGTTATGTTCAGTCACTTGTAGCATTAACTAATTGGTATATTAGTATCTATGGTATCTAAGGAATGAGTCTTCTAGTTATGTGAGATACGCCAAGGCACAATATTACTTTACTGGAATAATTAATTATGAAATTTATATGAAAGTGTTAATAAGTCTAGTACCAGATTGACCATTGGCTGAGCAAAAGGTTATTAATCGCAAATTTTATAAGAGATTAGATATTTACGATTCAAGTTTACAGCAATGATAAACTACTTAAAGTCAATGTCAAAGTATATTTATTTGCCAAAACATGTGTAAATACATAGGAAGTAAATACTGATAACAGAATCAACATGTTTAGCAATATCAGGCGTACCTACAAATATAAAATGATCATTATATTTAACAGCAAATTCAAAATCAAATGTTTTATATTCAAGCAGACCGTGAAGTACTTATTAATAGTCAAGAAAGAAAAGTTAATGATTAATTAAGACTATCACCCGTTCGGAATGTCATTCCTGTGGAGAAAAGGACAAAAAACTCCAAGCTTACTCTTTTAAAATGAGAGTTTTACACACCGTCACGCCTATATCCCCAAGCGGTGGTGGCAGAGATGTACTGAGTATACCCACATTTTGCCAATGATGTTAAGTCCCATGTAATAGGGGGCGAGCCTATTGCCATATACTGGGCACAATTCCAGACTCCAGACTCATACTGGGAATTTTTCGTTAGAAAAACTACATATGTTCGACCTAGGATTTGAACCCAGGACGCTTTGCCACTAGACCAACGAGGCAGAGTAGAGAGTTTTACAAGTCTTTATATATACATTGCGTATATATATATATAAGCTATATTTAAAAAAAAATTATATATATAGTAAGAAAAATAAAACTGCTTAATATAAAATATATAATAAGTACGAACAAAATACTTGGTTATAGCTCCAGTGTGTTGGCGAACGAGCCAAAGTTCAACAGACCTACTGGTTTAATCAGTCAAAGGAGAGAGGACGGACCAGTCTCCACCAGCAGCATCTGTTCACGAGTATGATTTGAGAACAGATTACGTAACATCTCTCGTCCCAAATACCGCAGTGTCTAAACCAAAAGTCTTTGACCATTGTGTGTTGCCTGTGATGACTTACGGCACTGAGACATGGTCGCTTACGATGAGCCTCATAAGAAGGCTCAAAATCACCCAAAAGGCAATGGAGAGAGCTATGTTAGGAAATACCCTGCGGGATCAAATCAGAAACGTGGAGATCCACAGGAGGACCAAAGTCACTGACATAGCACTCAGAATTGCTAAACTTAAGTGGCAGTGGGCACATCGCTCGCAGAACTGACGGCCGTTGGGGCAGAAAGGTTCTCGAGTGGCCACCACGTACCGAAAGACGTGGAGTGGGCAAGCCCCCTACAAGATCGGCCGATGACCTGGTGAAGGTCGCAGGTAGAAGCTGGATGCGTACAGCACAAAGCCAGTCGTTGTGGCGATCTTTAGGGGAGGCCTTCGTCCTGCAGTGGACGTCTTTCGTCTGAAGATTTTTAGTGAAAAAAAATACATTTAACAATTCTTAATTGTGTAGAAAAATTTCTACACAATTAAGAATTGTTAAATGTATTTTTTAGATTGGGGTCATGGTAGAATCATTTAAAAAAGTCATTTAAATTATAGTAATACTGTAAAGCAGTGATAGCCTAGTGGTTAAACCGTTGGGACTGAAAAATCAGAGGTCTCGGGTTCAAACCTAGGCACACACCTCTGCCTTTTCGAAAGCATGAGCGTATTAAATTAAATATCACTGGCTTTATCGGTAAACATCGTGAAGAGACCTGCATGCCTAAGAAGTTGTGTGAAGTTCGCCAACTCGCACTGGGCCAGCGTGGTGGACTATGGCCTAAGCCCTCTCAGTTTGAGAGGAGGCCCATGCCCAACGGTGGGGCAGTTTCTTAACAGGGCTAATATTATTATTATTAATACTTTGATATAAGAATGTCTTTTTATTTATTTGGTATTTTGTTGTAAACTTTTGGTACATCTAACATCGATAATAAAGATACATCTGACGATTATTCATAATATCATATTTAGGATTATTAAGTTTTTACATTAACTTTTTCCAGCTCATCCCAACCTTCTCTTCTTCATAACACACGGAGGTCTTCTATCCTCGATAGAGTCAATGCATTTCGTATACCTATTTTCTACGATCAGTTCGTCAACGTTAACAAAGCTGTCGCTAATGGCTATGCTTTGAAAGCTAATCTAGATTACGATCTACCAATTAATTTGAAGACTGCTATTGACAGGATGCTAAGTGACAACAGGTAGTTATGATTTGTTTTTTTATTGTGGACTGGTCAGCAATTGATCCCTAGCTTGCTGGCTTAATGATAGCCTATTTACTCTGAAATAGGCAAAGAGACGGAAGTTAGACCGAATCAAGTGATGCGCTTACCAACGAACAGTACTTATTTTTTACTAGTTTCTGCCCGCTAGTTTAGGAACCTTAGAATAAAAATAATCCATATGCCGCGGGCGCGTATCAAATTGAAGCAACAATTACTAGTAGGTACAGGTAGTCACACGTTCACACGAGTAGTCACTCTGTGACCGTCGTGCCTAACCTAACAATATCCAATAATCCAATAAACTATGTGTGCCACATTTCATCGAAATCCATTCAGCCGACTTTACGTGATTGAGTAACAAAAAATCTAAGCATACAAACATTTACATGTATAATATTAGTAGGAAGTAGGATTATAGAGATAAGTTGAGAAGGTTGTTTTTAAAACTGATTTTTTCTGGAGAATTATGAACCAATTTGTGTCAGTCCGACTTCTGAGAATATATGCCATGGCCTAGCAGTGGATCAATATAAGCTGGTTTTCTTCCTATATCCAGTGGGATTGGCTCCAATAGATTGGCATTAGCTTGATGCCGTCGAGAAAGCTTGCTGTCACGTTCTTCATTTCCGCTTTTTTTCTCTTAATTCTTACATTTCTAATGTGAAAAGGATGGCATATCAACTCGATAGCGTTACGCTAACGTCAAACTTTCGAGGGACGATTTGGCATTGTGGTTAAGAAGTTAAGCCGCTCCGCCCTCTGGGTCGAATGGTTACGGGTTCGATTCCCGCACAAGACAAATCTTAGTGTGATTTACAATTATTTATTTCTTTGTAGGTGTATGTGAATGTAAATTACACGACACAGAAATACATCCTAATGTGGAGCTACGTTTTATAAAAAAAAAAAGGAAAAATCTGTGTTCATGTGAAAACCCCTTCGATACCTCAGTTGCTGGTCCTGAGTTTTCTATCGGTTAGATTTGGGAGTCCAGGCACCGCAATCCCCAAATACAAGGTGAACCACTCACCTTGACTCGTCTCGCGAAGGTAGCTCCGCCGTGCACGGCTGCCTGGTTGTTTCAATCCTTTTATATTGATGTCTTTAGCATACCACCTTATTGTCCGAAATCTCACAAGTTGTTTTGCACAAATAAACCGACGAATAATGTAGTAATTTAAATATTTCCGGTAATCGATCAACACCCTTGCACCCGAATTCAATGTTGTAGTTTTCCAACTACCCTCATATTCCGAGTCGCAGTTTTTGCGGTCCACCCACATAATTGGTGAATCACAATGCCCGAACATCCCCCCGCCTAACCAAGACCCGTCTTGGTTCCTAATTATCTATGGGTAACCTACACAATTTAGAAATGGGCCTCATCAGGACACCGTTTTGAGTTTTCACTTCTGCAACCCGTACAACCCCGTCTTTACCTGGTAAAAGTTTGACTAACCGTCCGCGTTTCCAATATAAAGGAGCTAAATTATCTTCTTTAATCAAAACCAAGTCATTGAGTTTAGGAGGTTCCGTCTGTGAGGTCTATTTGAACCGCTGTTGAAGAGTGTGTAGGTATTCATTTTTCCACCGAGACCAAAAGTGTTGAGACATCTTTTGAATTTGTTGAAACCGAGACAGCCGGTGCACACTGACATCGGTGTAAGGGTATTCAGGGAGAGCCACCAGTGGTTGTCCAATCAAAAGGTGCCCCGGAGTTAATACATCCAGATCCGCCGGATCCGTACTAAGCGGATATAACGGGCGAGAGTTCATGACGGCCTCCACCTTGGTGAAGAACGTGGTGAGCCCTTCGAACGTTAAACGTGCTTCGCCGAGCACACGCTTGACGTGTGTTTTTGCAGATTTAACCGCCGCCTCAAATAAACCGCCGTGGTTTGGACTCGAGGGCGCATTAAATAGCCATTTAATGTGATTCTTCGTCAAGTTCCGTTCAATTTCAGATTGGTTGTCCCGCAAGAAAACATACAATTCTTTTAAATATTTATCCGTGCCCGTATAATTTGTGCCACAATCCGACCGCACTAGTGAGGGTAGTCCTCGACGAGAAATAAATCGCGTAAACGCCGCTATAAAGGCTTCAACCGATAGTTGACTGACTACTTCCAAATGAACACATTTAGTACTTAAACATACGAAAATGCACAAAAAACATTTTTCTATCTTCGCGTTCCGTAGCGAGCTAGATTTAATATAAAATGGTCCGGCAAAGTCCGTACCGACTCCGAGAAACGGACGAACACCCTGTACACGATCTGCGGGCAGATCCGCCATGAAGGGTTGGACAGGTCGCGCCCGGGACCGGTAGCACTGTACGCATTTAAAGGTGATATGACGCGTCACGCGTCGAGCCGAAACAATCCAATAGGTCCGAGATAAAATGGCCGAAAGTGTATTTGCACCGACGTGACAAAATATTTTATGATAATGAGTTACCAATAGTTCCGTGAAGCGACCTTTGCCCGGTAGTAAAACAGGATGCCGCGCAGCGTACGGCAGCTCCGACGCACCTATTCTGCCGCCGACACGAAGCAACTGATCGTTATCAATGAATAAATTCAACCGCCGAAGTGAGCCCTTAATTGATTTCTTTGACTGAAGGGCCGAAATTTCTTCGTGAAAATATGTATTTTGTACAATTCGTATTAAATGTATGGTCGCGTTTCTACGTTCCGCAACTGAGAGATTACCGCCGAGTTTACATGTATTTTTACAATTATTAGCGAACCGTAGTGTGTACGCCGTTACATTTATTAATTTATCGTACGAACTGTACCGATCCAATAAATCGAATTCTGAATCGACGGTATTAAGGTTAACAACTTTAGCTTTCATGCCCGGTAACATGTCCGCCGGAAAGTCCGAGCACTCGCCGGGCCACCGGGCCGGGGGGTCCCGCAACCAGCGCGGCCCCCACCACAGCGGGTGCTGCAGCAGCTCGTCGGCTGTCGCGCCGCGCGACGCCACGTCCGCGCAGTTCATCTCGCCGGGGACATGTCTCCATAAAATATCTACTTTAGATGAAATAATTTGAGATACCCGATTTCCTTCAAACACTTGTAATTTATGTGGTGATGTTTTTAGCCACGCCAATACAATGGTACTATCACACCAACACACGACATCATCAATCGCAATGTCACTCTGCAGGGAGGGGACTATGTGGTTGATAAGCGTAGTCAATAGGGTCGCACCACTCAGCTCTAACTTAGGGATGGTCCGCTTTGTGTTTAATGGTGCCACCCGAGACTTAGCCATAAGCAACCGCATAAAGACATTACCGGCCTCATCCACCGACCGCAAATATACGACCGCAGAAAATCCTACCGATGATCCGTCACAAAACCCATGAACCGAATAACTGCTATTTTTATCCGGTTTCAGACATCTAGGTATTGTAATCTTTTGTAGATTAGGCAAATCCGAAACGATATCGCGCCACGCTCGCACTATATCCTGCGGCGCGGGAGCGTCCCAGTCTACCTTCCGTGAATTATCACCAGTGCTAAGCAATCGTTGTAGTAATAATTTAATTTTGAAAACAACCGGACACACCCATCCGAGAGGGTCGTAAAGGCGAGCCGTCAATGATAAAATACTGCGCCGAGTGACAGTAGTGTCCGTTGGTAGATTCAACTTATACGAAAAACTGTCTGACCTTGGGTTCCACTGTATACCTAAAACCTTCATAAATTCCGATCCGTCGGTATCCATGTTAAATGACTGAGCCGTCTCCAAATGATCCGCCGGCAAGTCGTCCAACAGTTCCGGTGCGTTCGACGACCACTTCCTGAGCTCGTAGCCCGCCGTGTGCATGAGCGCCACGAGCTCGTCCTTCAGATGCCGCGCGTCGCGCAGCGTGTCCGCGCCGCCGTTCAGATCGTCCACGTAACTGTTGTGACGCAGCAGCCGGGCCGCCCGCGGGAACCGGTGCTCCTCGTCACTCGCCAACTGATGTAAACACCGTATAGCGACGAATGGACTGGACTTTAACCCGTATGTGTTTGTGGTCAGCTCATAAACTACCAACGGTTCATCGGGTGACGAGCGCCAATATATTAATTGGTATTTCCGATCGTCCGGATGTATCCAGGTTTGCCGGAACATCATTTTCACATCCGTAGTGAACACAAACAGAGGCAACCGAAAATTAATTATAATTTGTGTGATGTCATTTTGAAGTCGTTCACCCGTGAACAAACAATCGTTGATGGACGCACCGGTGCTGGTGGGTACACTTCCGTCGAAAACTACCCGAATTTTTCCGACGTCGCCTAATTTTTTAAAAACACCGTGATGCGCAAGAAAATAATGTTCCTGTCCTGACGAAACATCAAATTTGGAAACCGTCATATGACCGAGTCTTAAATATTCCGACATAAATTCCACATATTTTTTTTTAAATTCTGGTAGCCGTTTCATTTTTCGTTCTAAGGCCGTAAATCGACGCAGGGCCGTCTCCTTAGATTCTCCCAACCGCTGTCGATCTGGCAACAGTGGTAATCTGACAACATATTTTCCGTCCGAGCCGCGTGAGGTAGTTGTAGAAAACAAATGTTCACATTCTAAGTCCGCCGGGTCCTTGATTTTCAGCCTGGGTGGTTCTTCCGATCGCCAAAATCTCTCGACCGCTTCAATTAATGTAACACCAACATTAACATTTGATTCCGAGTTATCATTTTTTAATGGTTGCGCCGGACCGAAAATCGCAAAATCAAAAATGGTGCCTAAAGCATACGGTCCATCAGTACCGAAATTCACCTTTTCACCATTTAAAATTTGACCTAATATGTCACATCCGAAAATTATGTCAACATTTGACATATTAAATGAACCGTCATCCGAAAATTTTATATGAGCAATTTGTTTACTAAACCTACGCGCTAAATATGAAGTTGGTTTCTTCAAAACCACCGCCGTAACCGATAACAAATAACTCGAATTTACCGGTTTAAAATAAAATTTAACAACATGACAACATTCATTGTTATTAAATCCGCCGACGCCTGTTAACGGTGTTTGGTTGTAATGTCGCCTTAAACCCAAACTTGCTACCAAATCACTCTTAATTATAGTGACTTGACTACCCAGGTCTAGCAGGCCTCTGGATTTGATAAAATCCCCCCGATTGGATTTTACTTCTACAATGACCGTGGGTAAGATGACATTATCCGCTAGCCGAGGTACCGAGGCGACATTACACGACTGTAATTGCTATTCCTGTGGCACACGCGGCACCACAGGACTCGACTGCCGCCCACCCCAATCAGTCCGCTCCCGGCGGTGTCGGGTCTCCCAGTCCCGCTGTTCCCGTGGGTCCGAATCACGCCCATAACCATCCTTTAACTCGCGTACCCGGTCCATAGATCCCGCGGAACTATCACCACGCCGTGGATAACGCGAGTCTCGAACCGACGACCTAGGAGACGCGTGCCGTGACCGCCGCGACTGAGTAATAGGTGAGCGCCGCCGACCGCCCGTCGCTCTATCGCATTGCGCCGTAACAAATGCGCGCCGTGTATACGGCTCGCCGTCCGCCGGTGAGTCAGAGCGCGCAATGGACGTTGTACAAATTAGTTTGTTATGTCCGATATTTCCGCACCGACTGCATGGTACCTTGCGGGTACACGATGCCGCCAAATGAGTACCGAAGCACCGAAAGCATAAGAATTGTCTTTTAACCCAATCCTTACGTTTAGACCTGGACATGTCAGCAAATTTATAACAGCTGTCTATACCGTGCCCCGACCTCTGACAATAGCCACAGTCTTTAATACGGCCGTAGTTGTTCGCCCGTTCCCGCTGGTCCTGTGCTGGTGGTTCCGTCACAATATTATGCACCCTGCGCTCGGGCCTGTTGTGAGTGCGATCCGCGTAATAAGAAACCGGTTCCGCAGTGGCCGTGTCTATAAGTCTACATTCATGTTGTAGGAATTCTATGAGCTGATCAAAAGTGGGTAAACTTATATTATTGCCACCGTGTTTTTGCTCAAACCGTGTTCTGACGTCAATTGGTAATTTTTGTAGACTTACATGCAATAAAATGTAGCTCCACTCGTTAATTGGAAAACCTAAATTAGCTAATGCCCGCGAAGATTCCAATAACGGGTTCAATATTTTAGTTCGAAGCCCAGCACACTTATTCAACACCGGCAAATGTAAAATCCGCGCAATCAGTGAATCCGCCAACAATCTTTTATTTTCATACCGGCCTTTTAGGATATCCAATGCCGTGTCTAACGACCCGTCCACCATCGGCAGATGTTTAATAAGTGCTTTAGGCTCCTTTTCCACGTGCGAAATAAGATAATGAAATTTTTCCGTTTTAGTGATATCTTTCCGTGTTAAAACCAATGATGTAAACAGACTAATGAAGCTACACCATGAAAAAACGTCCCCGTCAAACGTACTAGGCACAATCCGCGGTAGCCGCGGCGTTGACGCGCCCTCCGTGGGCATGTGGGTGCCGTCAAGGTTCGGATAGGCCGCCGAGACCGCATCCAACTGGTTGTATAACTCCGTGGCCTCTTTGTATTTTACCTCATATCTACCGATTATTTCTTCATCTTCTGAAGAAGTATTGGTCAGTATGCCCTCGTATGACTCCGTTAAAACATTGAAATAGTCATGCAGTTTTTTGAACCGAGCTGATAAAACACCCGAACTACAAGTTTTACTATTTACTAATTTTGACGAATCTACAAACCAGTCGTATTTAATTTTAAATTTGCTTTCAAAAGATTTTGCCATCTTTGGAAAACAATAGAACCTCTAAACACAATGCCTATTACAATTTAAATAATTATTTCTATGCCAAAAGTAGGTACCCCGTTTGTAACCGTTATAAATAAATGAAACCCCTATCTAACCAACTAATTTACGAAAACCCAATCCGGCTCGGGGACCAAAATTATGTTCATGTGAAAACCCCTTCGATACCTCAGTTGCTGGTCCTGAGTTTTCTATCGGTTAGATTTGGGAGTCCAGGCACCGCAATCCCCAAATACAAGGTGAACCACTCACCTTGACTCGTCTCGCGAAGGTAGCTCCGCCGTGCACGGCTGCCTGGTTGTTTCAATCCTTTTATATTGATGTCTTTAGCATACCACCTTATTGTCCGAAATCTCACAAGTTGTTTTGCACAAATAAACCGACGAATAATGTAGTAATTTAAATATTTCCGGTAATCGATCAACACCCTTGCACCCGAATTCAATGTTGTAGTTTTCCAACTACCCTCATATTCCGAGTCGCAGTTTTTGCGGTCCACCCACATAATTGGTGAATCACAATGCCCGAACAATCTGTTTCTGGCAAGCTGTCTGATATAGTGATATGAGCGTAGGTTAGTTCGTGCTTCTGAAATACAAATGGAAGTATAATTTGTGCATGTATTCCGGCCGAATGTTTTTTATTAAGACCGTCATACGTCACTATCGCTATCATCAACCAATGATTTTTTTATCTTAACCTCTCTGTAGTAACTTTACGATCGTTTTCCCTTCTCCTCCAAAATTAACCAATAATTTCAATGTTTCAGCAACAGTAACAAGGCTAAGGAGCTATCGGCGATATCCCACGACCGTATAGTACCACCAGGCGTGGAGCTGGTACATTGGGTACAACACGTAGTCCGCACGAGGGGTGCGACGCATCTGCGCTCGCCAGCGCTTCACATGCCATTCTACCAAAAGCTCTACTTAGATCTCTTAGCAGTTGTTGCATTATTATTCATTAGTCTCTTGATACTAATGAAAAAATTGTTTTCTGTGATATTTAAAAGGAATGTTGTACCGGATAAAAAGACACGTAGGTAATTAGACTAAATAAATTTTTTAATGTTGTTTATATTTTATTTTAACATGACCACTGATTCCAAAATTAAGTCGATTTAGAAGTTCTGGCACATATCTGCTTCATATCTGAATGAAATGCAAATTTAAGAGATTAGCTTTACGATGAAAAAGCGTGGGGTGCTTTTTAACCGACCTCTAAAAAGGAGGAGGTTTTCAATTCGACTGTATGTTTTTTTTCTTGTATGTATGTTACGCGATCATTCCGCCAAGTATGAATCGATTTTGATGATTCTTTTCGTATTGGGTACCCGCCATAACATCAGATTTGATAGACCACAAATCCTTGTGAAAAAACACCGATTCCTACCAAGGATGGTTCGCGAGGCTATTGAAATTAAAAAACATCCTAATTTCATTAGAGAAGATGGCTGCGTGGTTTCATCGACTTGGGATCCGGTGATTAATATAATCAAATCCAAAACCAAGCATAACACTGCAAAACCTAAAGATACCGTGAGCTAATTCTGCGTAGATCGGATCAACAAAAATAATTAAGAAGTTTGAGGGTAGCCCGGAACAACTATTCCTTTTGGACGTCTAACACCTCAGTCCTTCCCGTGACGATGGGTGCTGCAAAGCACTTGAAACGTCGGGAACTTAAAAATCAAAATAAACCGTTGAACTATTTATAACATTTGATGTCGAGCACCCCATGCATTTAGCCACACAGCCACAGTCGAGCATCTCCCTGCTGCCTTACATGAGAGGAGTCACGGACAAGATTGGCTACATCTTGAAGCGTGCTTCAATTAAAACATTTTAAAGGCCGCCGAAGAAGATCAGTCAATTTTCACCATATTTCAAGAGTCACATCCCTCTACAAGATGCAGGAGTATACAAGCTTGATTGTGAATGAGGTCTCTCTTATATAAGACAAACAAACGATCAGTAAAAACTATATAAAGATAAAATACCGTCGGTCAAAGAAGTCTGCAGTCTATGAACATGTCCTTGACCGCATCAAATCCGAAAAATAGTTATATTTTAACCGTTATAATGTCACTTTAGAGCCTCTCACTAAATATAGATAATAAATGAGAAAAAAAACATGATGTGTGTTAGATTAATCTAAAACTTATATAAATATGTAAAAGATTATATATAAAAAAAGCATAAAAAATATATACTTTGGAAGCCTATATTGCGTGTGATATCTTGTGGCAAATATGCAAATTTGTGTAAGCAGAAAAACAGGGGAGTGAGAGTATTATATGTAATTTGTAGAGTGAGGTGTGGGTGGCTTTGGGGCGTGTAATTTTATGTTGGGCATGTGTTATGTGTGTAGAGTATATGTTGTTTATGGTGTGTGTTGTATGAGGGGGTAAGTGAAAGAAGTGTTTGATAGCTTTATACACAATTTATGTGATCACTAGGCACCTGAAGTACGAGAAACAAGGTCCTCAGTCTGTTCATACGTGAGTGATTTAAGATAAATTGTTGATTTTAATTAAAGTTTATATTAATTTGTGACATTAAATATGTTTAAATGTTTATTAAGGGTATTTTATAGGTGTCGACTGGAAATAGGATACTGACGCTTAGCAAAAGTTGTACGATGCGACTCCAAGGGAAACACCCTGTATTTGATTCTTGCTGAAGGCTGGGCTGCAGGGCGTATGGAGTGTTTGCGGAGAGTAGTTCAATTTGTCTTATTGTCAAGAAAGTGGACTCAGAGTAGAGTTAAACTGTGGGATACCTAATCGGTTTTAAAAACATACCTTCAGGACGGCCCGTAGAGCACGTTCTAGTCTAAGGAATTCGCTTTTGAACGCGCCGCCCCAGACAGGAATACAAAAGGCAATAAAGATTTGCAAAGAGAGCAATAAACTAGATCTAAGGCTTTGCGATCAGCTATTTTACGTAATTTTCCAAATATGTAGATAATTTCACGTAATGGAACCACTAGCGAGTCATTATGTTTATGCCAATTTAAGTGCTGATCAATAATAATAGTACACTTTATTGTACATCAGCAAAACATTAAATTACAAACAATTTATAAACAGTAAATAAGTACAAATAGAGGCCCTATTGCTCAACGATAGAAAGGGGCAGTTAGTGGCGTACATTATTAGTGATATACGATACATACATATATATATATATATATATATATATATATATATATATATATATATATATATATATATATATATATATATATATATATATATATATATATATATATATATATAGTAATGATTGGAGTTAAAACATGACGCGAGGCTTGATTATAGAAGCCGGTATACCGTACTAACCAACAGAACAATTCGTATTTAAACCCAAGATTAATGAGTCAACAATACTCAGTACCTTTCATGACCACCATTGAGCTAGAGTGATTGGTATGGAAGGTTCTAGGCGGACGAGAAAATGGTGAAATATCAGCGGCAAGATTTTCACCGACAGTCGCAAAGTACCTACTTATAAAATTGAGGGACGACACTGGGGAGCTGTGTGGGCTTAGAAGATCAGAAGATAACTTAAATTGGGTATGCATATCAAAAACATTTTAAATTACGTCCCAAGTGGCTTTAATGTTATTCTTTGCTTTAGCAAATTCTTGTTTCTCATAAGGACACTTGAGCTTACGAAGCAAAGAATTCCAGTAATTACGATAGCGGGTATAACTAATTTTATGTATATCATTGTTTCTAGTTTTTTTATTTAGCCTGCATACGATTACTGTGGCATTTCAAGCTTCTTCTAGGTATAGTGCAAATTAGCGTATTTTGATTAATGATAGAGAAAAGGTTGTTCACTAATGTATTTACGGCCTCATTGGGGTTAGTAATCGTTTGTATGGGGGACCAGTCAGTACATTCTATAGAATTTATGACAGAACTATGATTGATTTTGCATTTAGTACTCACCACGCCATATTTTGGGTTATAGGATTCAAGAACAAGTAACAAGGGTAAGTGATCGGTGATCGCGGTCTAAATGACAAGGGTTGTAGCTAGCAATTTAGTTTTTAAAAGAATATGATCTAGACAGTTGTTAATACGTGTGGAAAATAGATGAGCTGGGAGGAGCCCGTGTAAACCCGCACAGTTAAAGTATTCATCAGAACAACTGTCTAGGTTGCCATTCTTGATGTCAAGATCTTGATGTCATCTCCTATTAAGATTGCCTTGTTAGTCGATGCTGAAAGAATATTGTTTCAGCTATCAATAAAAGTGTGGATGTCTTTATAAAAAGGCGAACGGTAAAGAATAATGAGTGTGATCTCATTACCGATATAGCAGATTAATGAATTGGCACCTTCGAAGTGAGGCTCAGATACATTGCACTTAACAGTTATTTTAATATACATTGCACAACAATCGTTTTGGTGTTAGATTTTTTTGTGTAGAAGGATATAGTGCCCTGGAGCACGGGTATAAAAGAAATTTTACACAACCAGCTTTCGGTTAATGTAACTAAGATGTCACATTGGAAGCCAATTTGATGCATAAGAACGGGAACTTCGTCAAAATCTTACAGATACTACGTTTGTTAAAGTAAATAATTTATATCCTCCAGAGGGATTAGAAATGCATTGTAAATAATTTTGTGATTTGCATTCGAATGATTTGGAGACACTAAACGGGTCAATATCGTTTTGTATATTCACTATGTTAGCCATTTGTAAATGAAAACGTAACAAGAGAACAAATGTACGCAACTAGAGGAAAGAAATGTAATATTTTATTTATTTTATTTTATTTAGGAGGCTTATAGCTGAAATTTCAAAGTAGGTATAGATAAAAAAAAGTCAGAGAGCCATTAACAAGCCTCCGCATTTAGAAATGAGGTATATAAACATGATGCTTAAGTAGGTAAGTTGACAATATTCGTTAATAGCAAAAAACTGTTAGAGAGATGAGAAGTATTTGATAAACACACTGCTCAGGGTTGACAAACTACTTGTGACTAAAATCTATACTAGAGTTGGGATGCTCAGACCGCATAATTGAATTAAACATAATACTCGTACACAAGAGATAGGAATTACGACGAAACATAGTGCGTGAGACTGGAGAGTGGAGTAAGTCTCTAGCCCAAGAGTGTCTTGGTGGCACGCTTAAACATATTTTGGAGGCTAGTTCGGGGCATTCAACCTTAGATTGTGCAACCTTAAACAGATAGCGCATGTCAGAGATTTTCTTGACATGTAATGGAAGTAAATGGAAGCGACTATAACGGTTTTTATAATTAAGTGAAGGAATTTTGTATTTATAATTTAATCCTCCAGTGTAATAATAATATGTAATAATTTAGTAATATGTGAATGAGAGCTTTGTGGATTAAAATTAGAATAGTGTTTTTATTGTGAATTAGAGTGATTTTTATTGTAATTTCTAACACTCTTCAGGACCATATTTTTCTTTGAAACAGATTTTGTAATTATTGGCCCATTTGGCTCAGGTTTACCCGGTAAACGATAGGTGTCCCTGATTTCACTGGGATCTAGCTTTACCTGGAGAGTTTTGCACGTATTCGTGACCACCATCATAACGTCTTCAGAGCTTTCATTTTCCGAGTGCGGGACGTTTCTAATTTCTATACTGGAAGATCTTTAACTTTGTTTTAAGTGATTCAACTGAGTCTCCAAGTGTAGTATATAATTTTGTTGTTTTTGTCGTTCAGATTACAATTTACTGACCTTAGACTCTCACTTTATATTCTTATAATTTTTATTTATAAACTCCATAGATCTTTCTATCACAGTACACGATTTCTGTATGAGTGTATTTTGTTGTTTTACTTCGGCGATATCGTTCTCCAATCGGTTTAGTACGGCATCTTGGTCTGTCTTCCACGTAGATTTTAGGACCATGAATTATTTTTTGAATGAACTGAAGTCATTATTATTAGGCGAGGAATCGAGGCGTGGTCGTTTAGACCTAGAAGAAACAATATAGCTATCGAATTCTTTGTATCGAAAAATATCTAATATAAAAAAAAGTGTGGGGGCTGGCGAAGCAATTGCACTATTTGGCGGTGAGCGATTAACTCTGGGCATATTGCTTAGCAGTGATAGCCAAATGGTTAGACCGTTGGACTGCAAAGTTAGAGGTCTCGGGTTTAAACCCAGGCACGCACCTCTGTCTTTTCGAAAGCATGTGTGTATTAAAAAATAATTATCACCTGCTTTAACGGTTAAGGAAAACATCGTGAGGAAACCTGCATGCCTAAGAGTTTCTCGAAGGTGTGTGAAGTTCGCCAACCCGCACTGGGCCAGCGTAGTAGACTACGGCCTAAGCCCTCTCAGATAGAGAGCAAGCCCGTGCCCAACGGTGGGACAGTTTCTTAACAGGGCTAATATTATTTATTTATTTTGCTTAAATTTTTATTGTAATTAACAATTTTTAAAATTCACAAAAAGCGAATCTTTTGATTGGGCTTAATCCTGCAGTCTCTGCGTGTCCGTGCGCCTTTAGCGTACACAGTGCTCCAGGCCAGTAAGTTACTTTTCTATGTGGCGAATATTAGTAGCCCATTCTAGTAAACTTCGTGATGTAAGATGACAACATTTCACTGCTAATGAGTCTATTGTTAATTTTTTTTACACTGTTGATCGATAAATCTAAAAACACAGATGTGAGATAAAGAATGGTGTGTTCACTTACCATTTAATTAACGCATGTAATTTATCATAATTCGTAAATATATTGCTTATCATCGATATAGGCAAATAAATTATTTTCTTTATCGTGAGCAAGCGACGAACCACGAAGCAAATATTAAGAGGAGTTGGCCTAAGCAATTGTGTACTGTCTCTTCCAACTAGGCCCTGACGTCATCGCGGTAGGCGTGGTTTACGGCAGTCTGTCGTCACCACTTGCTCTTATAATACTACGCTCGTGTTGACTTACACTTTATTTTTTTAATGAATGAGAAAACTATTATGAATTGACATCTTAATTATGCTTCTGACGACAAGAATGGCTCCAAATTCAAATTAATTTACTACTTTGTAAACATAGCTATTTTATGCATATATTGTCAAATTACAATAATAGGTTCTATGTTTTGATCTTTAAAGGCATACAAAGACATGCATGTATAGTTATAATAATGACTGTAAGTAATAAATATTATTGTGGTTACAAATTACAATATCAATATTAATAAAAATAATTATATGTCATTTTATTTTACTTGTAAGTAAATAATCACATCTAACTTGTAAGTATTTGTTCGTATTTTTTTTCCTTTTCATTTTTAAAAAACGTAGCGCCACACTTCTCCTCTTTATAATTACTTCGTGCGACAAACAAAATATTAAAGAGGATGTAACATCGAGAAATGTCAGTATGAGAACCTCTGAAACTAAGGATAGAAAAATATGAAAAGAAAATATCTATCTATCTATCTATAACCTCACGCCAGATCCCTTGCGGGGTAGGCAGAGAGTACAGAGTTCCAACAGGTTCTTTCCTTACATACCTCTCTGGCTTCCTCGACTCTCATAGTTCGTCTCATACACGCTCGCCGGTTACGGAGACTCTTGACTTTTCCATCAGATAAGACTCGGTTTATTTGGTCGTGGTAAGATAGTCTAGGTCTTCCCCGGTACCTGCATCCTTCCACTTTCACATTGTATATCTGTTTTGTCATTCTTTCCTCTGGCATTCTTTCTATATGCCCGAACCAACGGAGCATGCCCTTTCTCATCTTTACACAAAAAGAAAATAATACCTATATTCCCCAAGCGGTTGGCACAGGTGTACTGTACCCACTTTTCGTGGACTATGTTAGGCCCCATGTACTAGTGAGCGAGCCTATTACCATATACCGGGCTCAATTCCAGTCCCCGGTCTGATGGAAATATTTCGATAGAAAAACTACATTTGTCCGACCTTGGGACATCACGACTCGGGACATCGGGCAACGGGACCTAAAATTATCGGTGTACTGTTGGTATATACAGTATCTGTACCATTTTTAGGAGCTTGGAAACTATAGATCGATTGGTATCTTTGTGAAATAATCAAGTGACCAAGTGACTCTACATAATAAAAGTTCTATATGCTGTAATATTGATTGTTCTGAAAGAAAAAGAGGTCTGCAGTCTGTGGGCATGTTCTTGACTGCACCTACCATAACATCAGACTTGCTAAATCACAAATCCTCGTAAGAAGAACACCGATTCCTGCCAACCACCCTCGGTTTGCGAGGCTATTGAAGTTTAAAAACGTCCTATTTTCAATAGAGTAGATGGATGGGTGCTTCAAACGACTTAGGATCAAGTAATTAATAAAATTAAATCCAAAACTAAGTATAACACTGCAAGACCTCATGACACCGTAAGATCATACTGCGTAGATCGTACCAACATTTTATTAAGAAGTTTGAGGGTACCTCGGGATAACTATGCCTTTTGGACGTCAAACACTTCAGTCAGGGTGCTGCAAAGAACTCTAAAGGTCGGGAACTTAAAAATCGAAAATAAACCGCGATAAAATCCGATAAATATTTTTATTTAATGTCTGTCTGTCTGTTTACAATAATAACTCACTAATCGCCTTATCGTACTGTAAATATTTAAATCGTATTTTATCAAGGGGCGCGACAGTGTAGGGCATATAAGGCAAATGGGGCAAAAAGTGCATGGATCAGGGTTGCCAGTGGAGATTCCAAATTATTAACTACACGCAACATTTTAACGAGCCAAAAAACATCAAAAATCTAACTCTTGCGATGTACGCATTCTTGTACAACTTGTATGGTTGTCGGGCAACGTATTGAGGAATAAATCGAGTTAAGGTAATGATGCACATCTTGTAGTCATTATCTTCATCTACCTTTAGTCTAAAGGCGTTCACTTCAGCACAAAGGCCTTCCTCAAAGACTGCCACGAAGAAGAAGAAAGAAGCAAGGAAGAAAGAGATTTTTTCCTATCGAGAAAATTTCGTTTACTCTCATATTTATTCCTTTTACCAGGTTTTAAAATATACATTCAAAAATTATATTTTTGAGCCCTTAATATACTTCTTGTGTGTGGGCTACCGCGAAAAAAACCTGTTTTTGTATGTATACAAAAACAGGTTTTTTTCGCGGTAGCCTCTTAATAATACCGCACGTATCAACTCAGATCTGCAATAGAGTTAGGATGTGTCAAGTCTTAATGCGAGGACTAGGCTGCATATTCAGATTGCTACCGCGGCTACGGCTGTCGCGAAAAATATGTGTTTTTATATTTAATGCACTTCAATAAGTATATGGATTAGAGACTTATTATTAAGAAATATGATTTTTGACAGTATATTTTAGAATCTGGTAAAAGAAACGATAGGAAACATAATCTAAAGTCATCTCTATCGCTTTACATTTTCTGATTCCAACGCGAAACGCTTAAGAACTAGTCAACGGAATTAGCTTAAACATAGCAAATAATTGTAGCAAAGTCCCCTTGTTAGGCCGTTTTTCATTTCATAATGTAGTCTTTTTAGAATCTGTAATGGTTTACATGAATATTTTTTATTCATGTAAACCATTACAGTATTTATGAATCGTCAGAAAAGTAACAAAGACTCTACCACCAATTCGGAATGTCATTCCTGTGGAGAAGAAGGGCAAGAAACTCCACGGTTACTCTTTTAAAATAGTATTTTTACATTTTCTTTTTCCATCTACATTTTTTTGTGGGATATGGGAAATTAGAATCGCGCGCTCAATGTATTCGTCTCATATTTTTAGTATGTAGAGTAACAGTATCACTGTTACCCTTCTGGTCGACAAATGGTCGATCGCGGTATGCCTTAACGACCTCAGCATAAAAAGTCGTAGTCAAATATATTTGCAGTATAATAAAATACGTACAAACAAATTATATAAAAAGAGACTATATAAAACTATCCAAAGTATAGGCATATGTACGCCACACTAATTTGAAATTAACTTGAATATTAAAAAAGAATAAGTTTTTATTTAACTATATGTGTCAAATTTCAGGCGCATTTCTTATTTAAATAGTTATTCTTCTTATTTTTGTAATTAACACAATTTTATTTTTCGTAAACATTAGATTGTATCTATCTTTCTCTCTCTATCTATATCATTATGTCAGATCCCTTGCGGGGTAGGCAGAGAGTACAGATTTCCATCAGGTTCTTATAGCCCTCTTTGGCTTCCTCCACTCTCATAGTGCGACTCATACACGTTCGCCGGTTATAGACTCTCTTGCATTGCCCTTCAGATAAGACACGGTCTATTTGGTGAACACACTTATAGTGCTAACACAATTTGACGTCATCGCAACGATATCGACAAAACATGCTGTCACGTTCATCTTTATTTCGTAAATTTGTAGTATACAAGTATGGCATATCACCTCGATAGCGATACGCTAACGTCAATTTGTACGTGCCAAGCCCTTTGAGGGCTAAGGGTCTAAACAGGCGAACTACATTTCAACTGCTCACTAACCTCAAAATTAAGGTTTGGATCTAGTTTATGTGCAGTTGATATAACACCGTGCTTAGGGATCAAAAAATGCCGCAATGCCTGAAAACCCGTCTCTATAGCCAATGTGTCTTGCCCACTATGACTTATGGCGCTGAAACATGGAAGCTCACAGAGGAATCATCGCACAAATAAAAGTTGCTCAGCGGGCCATGGCGACCGAGTCAGAAATACGGAGATCCGCAAAAAACTATAGGTGAAACACGTCAGATCCCGTACATTTCGACCTAAGTGGAGATGGGCAGAACACGTAGCAAGATATGGTGATGGCAGATGGAGTAGGTCTCTGTCCAAATGGTGGGCACGAAAGGGATATCGCAAGGAAGGCCAGTACGATGATGTGGTTAAGTACATTGGTAAGATCTGGTGAAGATTAGCTCAGAATAGCGATATGTGGCGTAAAAGGGAGGAAGATTATGCCCTACAGTGGGTGGAATAAGCTGGAAGTGGTGATGATGACGATGATGATAAAACTGCATCAAAACTGCCATCCGACTGCATAATCTGCATACTATTACTGATGGATGCAGTGCCCTAATGCAAGCTTCTTAGGCATACTTGGAGGATATTTCAGAATAAAATGCGTGGACTGTATTATTAATGATATATTTTGTATAATCGAGGTGTATAACAAAAGGGAAAAACAATTAGTGCGCTGGGCTGTTGATTGCGGTCTGTCTCGTCAGCTGACCGGCGCGGTGTAGGAGGCAGATACATGCGTCCCCCACACCTCAGTCGACACACATTGATGTTAGCGTAACTCTATCGAGTTCATATGCCATCCTTTTCACTCTAAAAAATAACTAATGGTCGGTTATAATATTCAACTCAAGGATAGATTAACTTACTGTCAGTAGAATTTAGACAAATTTTCCATACAAAATCTGTCAAAATTCTATCCGTAATAGACAAATCTATCCTTGAGTTAAATATTGAAACCGGCTGTAAGTAAACATAAACGTGACACCACGATTTCTCGACAACGTCAAGATAGCGCCAAATGGCTAGTGCCAAGTCCTCTGATCTAGTGATATTATAAGTGTAGATCATTCGTGCTTCTGAAATACTAATGGGACTATAATTAGTGCACGTATTCCGGCCTAATGTTTCAAATTAAAGCCGTCATACATCACTACCGCAACTGTTGTCATCAATCAATTAATTTTTCAATTATCCATACCATAGTAATATAAATTCGAAACCAACTCTGTCTGTCTGTTTGTTACTTTTTCACGCCTAAGCCGCTGATCAGATTTTGATCCAATTCGGCAAGGACATAGATTTTTTTAAACGTAGTCCTAACCTAGGATTTATTTCTGTGTCGTTGGTGCGTTTACAAACATGAAAATTTACATATACAAATACCCAGACCAAAGCAAATATTTGTGAGTCACACAAAGATTTGCCACGTATAATAATATCAGCCTATACTGCCCACTGCTGGGCAAAGGCCTTCTCTCACAAATGGAGGTGAGAGAGATTCGGTCATACTCCACCACGCGGACCCAGTGCGGGTTGGTGGAGGCAGGTTTGTGGCCACCCGCTGTTGGACTTATCAAGCCGCCTTTAAGGCTTCCAACTCGGCTTAACGACTACCACATTAAATGGTAACCAGGACCAACGGCTTAACGTGCCTTCCGAAGCACGGAGACGCTCGAATATGAAAATGCCACAAACGGTCTCCCATCTCAGGCCGACCGAGTCGAACGCTGCTTAACCTTGGTGATCGGTAAGACCACCGCGGTCGCACAGCGCTACGAGCGCCTGATTTGCCACGTACGGGAATCGAACCAGACAGAACCATTCGACCCAGTGAGCGGAGTGGCTTAAGCTGTCAATCACTGGGCCAAATCGTCCGTCAATTTAGCCATTTATTTTATCCAAAGGAAGGATTTATCCAAAGGAAATACATGCTTGAATATAACGCGAACGAAATTGCGGGTACAACTAGTCCTACTAATATTATAAATGTTTGTATGTTTGGATGCTTAGATGTTTAGATGTTTGGAGGTTTAGATGCTTGTTAGCCAATCACGCAAAAACAGTAGATAGAACAAATAGTTTATTACCTGGATTAACATACAGAATACTTTTTATCTCAGAAGAACGTAAGGTTCCTGTCTAAAATCACGCGGACGAAGTCGCGGGCAGAAACTAGTACAAATACAAATCCCTAACTCTGTTTGTCTGTTACCTTTCACGCCCAAACAGCTAAACAGGTTTTGATCAAAGTCGGCAAGGAAATAGATTTTATCCAGGCGACGGACACGGGCTATCGTTTGTCTCTAAAAAAAATATGGGTGTAAAATACACGCCTGCAAAAAAACGCGGACGAAGTCGGGGGCAGAAGTTGGTCTATCGTAAATATATGTCGTGATGCTACCTGTTTATACGTATTTCAGCAATGGATAATATGCTGTTCATATGTGTCAGTCTCATATCGGTTTACCAAGTGTTTGCTTATAGTATACATAGATTTGTACCGTGAGTTCATTTCGAATAAAATGATTTTTTAGAGTGCCATCTCACGAAGTACTCCGTGTGCTAACTTATCATCTAAATTTATCTACAGTCGTACAAGTCTTTTGGCCCGCGGCCAAAATCATAACCGCTATCATGAAGTGAATTGTCACTTCAAAGTTAAAAAAAAAAACTTCCAAGTTCTTTGTTTTAATTAGTAACCTATTGAAATATCTCTTTGGAAGTAGGCAAATTGTACTAAATGTTAACTCTAATTTCACACCAACACCCAGGGGGGTGTGGGGTGTGTACGTTGACAGGGGTCAATGGCATCCATGAGCCAAAAGATCCTTGTCGCACTATATCTATCTATATATCATCAGGCCAGAACCCTTGCGGTGTAGGCAGAGAGTCTAAATATAATCAAACTTGAGTCTGTTTATCCATTTGACTGTCTTCGGGCAGTGATATATTGAACTCGTGGTAAATTATTTGAATTAACCTTTAGAGAAAAAATAAACACCGTCACGTCTATGTTCCCCAAGCGAGGGTGGTGTACTGTGTGCACCCACGATTCACCGACGATGTTAGGCCGAGCGTATTGTCATCACACCGGGCACAATTCTTTTGTGTGTGTATGTGTGAATGATCTACGCTGTTGGCCGCGTGGCCTTTACAGCTTCACCGGACAAGAGGACGAGGGTGTAACCACTACACTCGAACGAGAAGAGCAAGGGGGCAACTAGCTCAAGGGCGCAGGCTTGGGCAGTCGCTATGGGAGGGTGTATACTATATGGGGGAGGGTGTATACTAGGTGTCTCGTCGTGGTGCTCTGAACACACACTGCTTCAGCCGGTGAGCAAGGGATTCTGCGACCTCGCTGGCGAGGTCGGTGTCTGATCCTGCTTGCAGGATCGGTATCCGAAAAAAGGAAGGGCATCAGGAGGGTCGGTGCAGGACATGCCGTGGACGGCGGTAGCGGCTGATGGGAGGGCGGGCACAATTCCAAACTTCGTACTGTGACTGAGATTATTTCGATAGAAAAAACATGCTTTGTCTGTTTGTCACTGAAGAAGGTACTACTACACGATCATTTCACGAAGTTATCGTTACGTACCGCGTTAGACATAGCGAATAATGGCTCTGGTGTGACTACAATATAACACCCACGCCTCTATAAAGATGTTAATATCGTTTCGCTTTAAATAAATTTAAATGTCAAATTGATGGACTGCTTGGTCCAGTGGTTAAGGGCCTACCGCGATCGACCACTTATCGACCGGAAGAGTGACAGTGATGCATGCATAATAAGGGGCGGATATGTGGAGCGCGTTCGAAAGTAAACGACGTATGTGCAAAAACAAATTTTATCATTTTCTTAAAAAATACTGAAACAAAAAACTACTTTACAAGTCGTCATCATCTTAGCCTATACTTGTCCACTGCTGAATATAGGCCTCCCCAATCGCTCTCCAGCGTAACCGGTCCGACGCCACCTGCATCCAACGACTTCCTGCGATTTTCACAAGATCGTCGATCCATCTGGCAGGCGGTTGTCCTACGCTGCGCTTGCCACTACGTGGTCTCCACTCTAGAATCTTTCTGCCCGTCCGATCTTCGCGCTATGTGGCCCGCCCATTGCCACTTCAGCTTGCTAATCCTGAGAGCTATGTCGGTAACCTTGGTTCTTCTACGAATCTCCTCATTCCTGATTCGATCATGTAGAGAAACGCCGAGCATAACTCTTTCCATAGCTCGCTGAGCAAGTCTGAGCTTTTTTATGAGACCTATTGTAAGGGACCACGTCTCTGATCCGTATGTCATTACTGGCAACACACATTGACTAAAAACTTTAGTCTTGAAGCACTGAGGTATTTTGGACGAGTAGATGTTCCGCGGTTTCCTAAACGCTGCCCATCGAGTTGGATTCGTCGATTGACCTCTCTCTCAAAGTGGGACCTACCTAACCGGACTACCCGTCCCAGGTAAATGTATTCGTCGACAACTTCAAGAGTAGAGTTCCCAACGGTAAGTGCGGTGGGTACGATATGGACATTGAACATGACCCATTTGTTGAGATACTCTATTGAGGTCACCAAGTAATCGTCCTAGATCTTCCAGAGACTGCCATACAAGTACTTCGCTACAATTATTTTCTATGTTTTCAAGTAAATTCTATTAACTGGTTTTTAAGCGATTCGCGTTGAAATTAGAAAATGTAAAGCACTAGAGAAGACAGTTGATTTTCTTTCTATCGAGAAAATTTCGTTTAATCGTGTATTCCTTTTACCAGATTCTAAACTAAACAGTCAAAAATCATATTTTGAAATATTTAATCTCTAACCCATATACCACTTGACGTGCATGGAGTACGAAAACATGTTTTTTCGCGGTAGCCCTTTAAGCCGCTCCGCCCACTGGATCGAGTAGTCGCGGGTTCGATCCCCGCGAGGGGCAAATCGTTAAGTGACCCACAAATATTTGTTTCGGTCTGGGTGTTTGTGTATGTAAATTTGATGTTTGTAAAGGCGCCCCCGACACAGGAATAATTCCTAGTATGGAGCTACGTTTGTTAATGAAGGAAAAAAGAGAGAATGTCTAACCCTATTAAATATTCGATATAAATCGTTGTGTCACCTTCAGTAACGTAACGTTAGCAACGTAAAACAGCAAGAACAAAGGAAATCATGCCTTGTATCTATTAAAATTAGATTCAAACAATCAAATTTTTGATTTACAATTGACCAGTGATATAAATGTACGAGTATGTTTATCTCAAGAACTGATAATGAATAATAAGCGGTGTAATGAACTCTATTAACTTTTTATTTTGTAATAGATAACGTAACTATACAGATTAGATTGCTTATTAACGGCTAATATACTCATATACCTATGCAGAGAACAATAAAACCGTTCTAATATTATAAATTCGAAAATAACTGTCTGTGTGTTACTTTTTAAGGCCTAAACCACTGAACAGATTTTAATCAAATTAGGCATAGAGATACATTTTAGCCAGGAGAAGAATGTAGGGTGCTTTTTAATTAAAACAAAACACTTAAGTATGTGAAATAGGGGTTGATAGTTTATAAAGGGAACCCATCATTATTTACGTTAGGCATATGAAAATTCACACAGACTTTTGGTAAGAAATAAAGGACTTCAGCATTTCAGCGTGTGTTCCGGTGTTTCAGCGTTTTTTGAAAAATCGCCGTACTATACCTATGTCAAATGACAAAATAACCGCATGCGCAGTCACGGGTAACAGCTACTTACAAATAAATTTGGAAAAAAACAAAGTTGTGTCTTGGTTCAGTGGTTAAAAGCGCTCCGCCCACTGGATCTAGCAGTTGTGGGTTCGATCCCCGCTCAGGACAAATCCTTATGTGACCCACAAATATTTGTTTCGGCCTGGGGGTTTGTGCATGTGAATTTTGAAGTTTGTAAACGCACTCACTACCAGAGATGGGCAAAATGTAATCAGATTAATGATTAACCACCCCCGCTTGGGGAATATAGTCGTGATGGTGTATTAATTCAATTCAAAATCATTTATTTCGGATAACATTAGATCCATATGCGATAAATGTCAAATTAATAATAGAATAATATTATAATATACAATAATAGCAATAAATTAACACTAGAAATAATTATAATAATAAAATGTAATAAAAAATAAAATAATAATTAATTAGGTACTGGTTATCAATACCTTCTCTCCGGCAAGGGCAGTCCAGTCTGTCGGCAATCATTTTCAGGATAACATTGGAGCTGGCCCGCACTCTGCGCACTAAAGACGTGCTTAGTTTACGCATGGTCGCTTGAAAGCAGGCCGTGCGTGCCTCCGCAAACATAGCCGAAGCGCTGCAGAAACGGGGCAGCCCCAAGATCATCCTGAATGCATTATTGTACAGGATGCGGAGGTCACTGTAAGATCGCTTAGTATAGTCCGCCTACAGGCTGCCGGAATAAAAAGATGTGCAGTAGGCTCGGAAGAGTGTAAGTTTGACCACCTGTGAGCATCTCCCAAACCTGTGAGCAATCATATTGGCTCTTATCGACAACGCCCTCCGCTCCCGTTCAATGTCCGCATTGTCCCTAAGGTCTGAGGTAACAATGTGTCCCAGGTACTTAAATTGTGAAACTATTTCCAATGGTAGACCATTCAGTGGCACCGGTGGTATATTCTGGGGAAACTTCATACCCGCCCTAAAGACCATGCATTGACTTTTTTACCATTGTATATAAGTCCGGGACCACTTGCATACTCTTCACACGTCCGTATCAGCCTCCGCAGTCCGCAGACCGACGCGCTCAGCAGCACCATGTCGTCTGCATAACTCAAATTCTTAACACATAAACCGTCAACATGACAGCCAATACGCTGACTGCTGAGCGCCTCGACCAACCCGTTAATATATAGGTTGAACAGGGTTGGAGATGTTAATCCCCCTTGCCTTACTCCACATTCGAGCTGATACGGTTCCGACATTGTCCCCGCCCATCGGACGCAGTTAGATTGATGCGCGTACCAGTATTTGAACATGTTAATCAGTTCTTGAGGGAAGCCTGTGTTCCTCAGCTTGCCCCACAGTAGGTCATACCGGACCAGATCAAAGGCTCTGGACAAGTCGAGGAAGCAAGAATACACAGGCGTCTTGCGGTCTGTGTAGTATTTGACTGTATGCTTAAGACACAGTATTGCACTTTCAGTGGATAGTTGAGGCCTAAACCCAAACTGGTTATCGTTTAATGTCACGTATCTATTTAACTGTGTATTAAGTAGACAGTCAAACACTTTGGCCGTAATTGTGGCAAGAGAAATAGGCCTGTAGTTACTTTTAGCGGCAAGGTCACCAGTCTTATTCTTCACCACAGGCACTACCACTGTTCTCATAAAATCAGCTGGTAAGTAAGAGTGGCCCACGCACAGCGAATAAAACATTGCCAATACTCTAGCGATATGAGGCCCTGCATGTTGCAAGTGTTCAATGCTGAGTCCATCATATCCTGGGGACTTACCCTTTGATATATTCCTGATCGCTTTAGCGACATCTTTCGCAAGAAATGTAGTCTTTATCCCCTTATTGATCATGTCAGCATCAAGCACCCGCGCCACCGGTCCTAAAGGCGAGCTCGCTGTAAAATGCTCTTTAAAGGCATTCGCAATGTCTCTAGGGTTGCTCATACCATCGACGCACAATTAATGATTAACGATTACAATTTACATTTTGTAGTCTTCAAAGTTTACGATTATTTTTTAATCTTGAATTATGATTGAATATTACAAAATCGTACCCAGTGGCGTGCACTTGGAGAGGCCTATGTCCAGCAGTGTACTGCTATAGGCTGATGATGAAGATGATGATGATTACAAAATGCAATTTTAATCATTAATATGATTACATTTTGCCCATCTCCGCTCACAACATAGAATGAATTCATCCTATGGGGCTATGTCTTTTTTAAATTAAGTTCTTGGGCCGAGCGATTACTATGCGTACGTTCTGCTCCAGGAATTGTAAATAGTCATATGATCCGTCTATTCAACACTAGGAGTGGATATTCCTGAAGCGTAGTTGACTTACTACAGTGGTTAACGAAAACTAATAAAAATTCGGTAAAATATATTCATTGATTCATGTCATTCCCGTATACTCGAACAGAAATGACATGAATCAATGAATGACCAACGTTAGCGCATTGTTCTGTTCACATGACTTTCCGTTGTAAACTGTCAACCCCGTATTTTTTTTCTATTTCTATTAGCTTTATTGACTGCAGAAAGTCTACATGGCTACAAGCACTGTAGACTGTGGACCTTGCCTTTAATTGCCTTACTGAAAGTAGCCTTTCTACAGTCGTTAAACATACATAAAGTCGGGAATGACATTTCCCAACGCAATTACGAAATCATAACAAGACGTTATCGATTTCAGAAAGAGAGTAGATACAAAATTCTCGCAACTTGACTAGGAACCTAAGAGTTAGCGACAGTCCTATGATATTGTTAACTTTCTGCAGACGTTAACGCTAATAAAAAACAGGAAAATTTACGAGAATGACATTTCCCAGCGCAAAAACACGAATTCATAACAAGGCATTATCGATTTCGGAAAGAAAGCATATAAAAAATGCTTACAACTTGACTAGGACCACAAGAACTGGCGGCGCTCCTATGACCTAGTAATCTTTCTGCAGACGTTAACGTTAATAAAAACCGGAAAAATTTACGAGAATGACATTTCCTAACGCCAGGTCACGAGACTATAAGGCGCTAGCGATTGCGAAAAGAAAATTGAAATCAAATGATTGTAACTTGGCTAAGCCCTCAAGAGTTAGCACTTCTCTGGCCTAGTTAACTTTATGCAGACGTTAACGCTAATAAAAAACAGAAAAATATACGGGAATGACATTTCCCAACGCAAAGTCACGAATTCATATCAAGGCGTTATCGATTTTAAAAAGAAAATTGATATCAAATACTTGCAACTTGACTAGACCTATTGGTGTTTAATAAACAAACAGAATTTGGCCAAATACATTGCAAAAAAATTCAATTGTAATTAAAATGTTTTGGATTTTTTCGCAGTTTAATTTTGTTTTTTAATTCCTGACGTGTAGTGTTATAAAGCACCCAAGGTCACGGAGGGGACTGAGGCGTTTGATGTCCAAAAGTCATTGTTATTCCGGAGTACCGCAGGGGTATTAATTAATCTACAAATAAAAAAATGATTGAATTATACCCAACACTGTAGATTAAGCATATTACTACTGTGGTATTAGTGGTCTCACGCTGGCGATAGAACCAAAAGCATGCTGTGTCCCGAGACATACTCAAACTGAACTTTGCAGCCATATCTAAGAGGTGACCGTAGTTTGCTTTCGAAAGCAACTGAAACAACTTTAAAACCAGTAGAAGCAGGAAGTAGACGTATATTTGAAGTTGACTTTTACGTGCATTATTTATAATGGATGTTCATTGTCAATGCCATTCAACCGGTCCAAGCAACAAATCGACATATTATATAAGAACCAGACATATGCAAGTTGGCCTCGACCTCTGAGGGTTCCGTGCAGTTGTCACTGGATGTCACCATTTTAATTTTTCATCGATTAAAAAAAACATCGGCCCGCTCTAGGTATTTTTTTCTGTGTCGTGGGTGCGTTAACGAAAACGACATTCACATACACAAACACCTAGATTTGTCCCGTGCGGGGATCAAACCCGCGACTTACCGATCCAATGGACTCGAACCACTGGACCAAGCCATCCGTCAATTCGAAGAATTTTAATTGATTTGATGAAATTACAAATTAACGATTACCGAATTTTTCCATAACTTATTCTGTGTTACGTATTTGACATTTCAACTGATGTTTGCTCTACACATTCCTGAGAAAAAGGGTCTTAACATTCAGACACACAGACAACAAAGTGATCCTATTAGGGTTCCGTTTTTACCGATTGAGGTACGGAACCCTAAAATCATATCAACCTCTAAAAACAATTTACTGAAAATTGAACTGTGGGTATCACTTAGTATAAAAGTCAAATTCTTTTGCAGAATTGATTCGGTAACCATGTTTTTTGTTTATGTGCAGCGTTAATTAAAAGATAAAACTGGTTTGTTTTGTGTAACGCAACTTTACTTAATATCTTCGTTTTTGTTTTGCATAAATCGTATAGGCTAATGAGATATATATAACGTAACATTGCCGCTTGCGACTAACTAAAAATATTAAAGGTAGTAAAGTTTTAGGGTTAATTATCCCGGATTGCTTCATTTTTCCAGTAGTATTTGCGTGATTGAAATACAAAGAGACAGACAAACAGACGGACGGGCAGAAAGACAGATAGATAAACAATAAGTAAAAAAAAGTTACAGCCTCTTTATCGAAATCGAAGTGTACCCCAAATGATATTTTTCAAATATTTTCAATGGACAGATTTGGCTCGCTAACAGTTTTATTATATGTATATATATGTATAGATAAGCCCTGTGGGGGTGCTTAATGATTGTTGATGATTTATGTGTTTCTTTATTTATAACATAAATCTTCAAGTTAAGATAGACACAAATCGATATGTTAAGCATGATACAACATGAGAAGTGTACTCCCTCGCTTACAGAAGATCACAGCTGGCAATCTTAAAATTCATTATGATCGGGCTAGACCTACCTCCTCGTAAGGTCTGTCCTCCTCGTAAACTCGGCGGAATACGGCTGGTTCACTTGGCGACATGACTTTGCTGGGATAGTCACCACCATCTACGGCCGTAGCTTATCACCTTCCAAACGAGCTAGTGCTACTTTGTAATGGACTAGAGTCGTCGACCTCATGAAGAAATTCTTCAGTGGTTAATAACACGCACCCAAAATGGTTTATACACATTTGATTTAGATACTCAGATATGATTTCTTGCATAAACCGCTGATGCAGTCAAGATTGTCTTTTCGGGAGTGAACTCTTTGCCGATGAATGACCCGGATACGAAACTTTGCATATTCATTTGTTTAAGGAAAAATTCACGATTCTTGCGGGATAGTTTTTATTTCTTCATACTATCTCGGTATATCTATGAGTACAGGAAACGACGTAACGAAAAATATAGAAATAAAGTCCTTATAAAAGCGAAAAATGAAATCTTTTTTCTTATATCAAACTATAACACTAATGCAACTGCGATCACTAAAATTAAATTAAATCATTTAACGACCATTACAAATATTGTGTAAAAATAACTTCTGTTTTAACATTTCCAAAGAATCACAAATATCAAGCTTATTAAGTATACTCCTATGAGAGTCGCCCCTCCCCATCTCACCGCAACAATACCTCGGCCCCGCTCCACGGTGTTCAGGGCGGTAGCACCCACAATCGCCACAGAACCCAGATGGTCACCCGCCCAGTCAGTCCGGTTAGGGACGAAATAGGGCTCCGCAACCACTGCGATATCTATCAACCCCTCCGCCATTGATTGCACAAGGAGGTCTTGAGCGCGAGCGGAATGGTTGAGATTGCCCTGCAGTATCTTGTGTAATCCCGGAAAAGCCGGTCTACCTATGTCAAATTACAAAATAAACGCATGCGTAGCCGCGGGTCACAGCTAGTACAAAATAATGATTTGAGTTTGAGTTTGAAGGTGGTGCTCGTTTAGCTCTGCCCAAGGACAGAGAAGGAGGAGGACCACATGTAGGGAATCTGACAAAACGTCATTTTTTTTAAAATACGTTGTTATTTTGTAAGCAGCCAGAGCCAGGACTTTTTACAGGTACGTATGTATATACCTACCTCATTCCCTTAAAGGATTGTGGCTCTACATTTTTTAAATACATTATTATTGTATTTCATACATTATTATTATTAGTATTCAAACGAGTGTGAAAAAAAAATCATCTATATCCCTACGTATAATAAAACTGTAACGGAGCCACATATGTAAGTTGAATTTTTTCGAAAAATTTAGTTGAGGTACACTTCATTATCGATATAGAGGCCGAAACATTTTTATTGGAATTATTATTGTTTGTCTGTCCGTCTCTTTGTGCATCGTTCACGCAGAAACTACCGAACGGTTTTCAATAAAATTTGGTATAGTAATAACTTATAATCTATATCAATGTTAAGGACATTTTTTATCCCGGAAAAACGAAGTGAGCCGGGATTATCGCGGTATAATGCATACAAATATAACAATTCTATTATCGATAGAACAAAGCTGCTATGCTACTTTTAAATGTGTAATTATGTTAGTTCATGAACTCTCCACGAGCTGTGACCTATCACTGAGAGATGGAGGACTTTCTCCATACTAACACGGCTGAACGGATTTTTAAAGAAGCTTAGTATGAAGCCGTCTTAGGTCTTGAAATAATATACAGGTTCTGTGCTATCTCGGAACGATCTACCTTCATATGTGGAATTACAAAATACACAGGTACAGGCGTAGCCACGGGTAAGAGCTAGTTAACAATAAACGATTCAGAAAAATATTTAATTTAAATTTAAAAAAATGCAATTGAATGCAAACTAAATTTGTATAATACAGTGGTAACGTTTCTCGTTTAATATGGAAATAAGAATTCAAGATAAGAAAAATTCAACACACAAAATAAGAATTTCCAATCTCTCTGGGAGAGCGAGTACAAGAGGATGTCGCAATCATCCTAAGAGTAGCCGCGAAATCTGGAAACCTTAAAGGGACATTCCAACGTGCTCTAAAGGATGCGGCAGCCTCCATTAAGGCGGCCACTGCCATGCTGCAGTGCAGGACAGCCAATGCAGAAACCGTCAAATTGCAGGCGGATAACGTACGCCTGCAATCAGAGTTGACGGATGTGATAAAAGGAGTTGATTGAGCTGCGTAAGGAGCTCGCGCAGACTCGTGAAGCTCACTCGCGGGAACCTCCGACGTCCCAAATGCCGGAGGAGGAGTGGGAACGGAGAACCCGGTCCTAGCTTCATTCTAGATCGAGGGATATGACATTATTGTAAGTAATTACTTGTAAGTATTTTTCCGGGGTATTTGTAGTATAGTTATTTCAAGGGAATTTGATAAAGTTTATATAATAGTGTTTCAATCTACCTATATAATTTAATAATCTACCACTAGACTGGAACGCGGCCTCGACTGCGAAGACCTGGTTTTTTGTATAAAATTCTCTACTATTATTTTTTGAACCATTATCTGTATGTTATATTATAAAAAATTAAGCATGCTAGCCAGCTCCAGCGTGACGCTCTACGACTGAGATATAAGACTTATGATAAAAATTTTAAAGAACGATAATCTAAAGGATTTTAGCCGGATCAGTCTCCACAGACAACACCCGTTCACGAATATGACTACTGAGCAGGCATCACCGAACATATTAGAGGGGAGGAAGTAACCCGCACCAAATTGCCACCGCAAGCATAGACTTTTTAGTGCGCATGACCAATCCTAGACCCCAGACAGTAGCCGAAAAAATTACAAAGTAGCACAAGCTCGTTTGGAAGGTGATAAGCTACGGCCGTAGCTGGTGGTGACTATCCCAGCAAAGTCATGTCGCCAAGTGAACCAGCCGTGTTCCGCCGAGTTTACGAGGAGGACAGACCTTACGAGGAGGCGGGTCTAGCCCGATCATACTGATTCAGAATTCAGTCTAACCTCCGTGTCCTCTGCCTATTTCATACCCAATTTACACATTGCTCACTTCAGCGAAAGTGAGGTAAGGTTAGTCGTATAAACGCGCCCCTTACGCTCTTCTTCCCTTTTCACATTATCACTGCCGGATGCTCCCTTCGTTGGCGTTTTTTTAACGGTAGTCAAAAGACTTACAGGCAATGCCCACTCAGTATGGCCGGTTTAGAAATCTTTTCAGAATAATGGAGAAAATGTAGTTTTGGAAAACAACTTAAGAATAATACTTAAGGATAATACTTAAGGATAATGCTTAAGGATAATGTGTTTTTTATTTAATTTAGTTTTTTCCAAAAAGTAATTTTGGAAAAACTAAATAAATTAAAAAAAAAAAACAAGAAATGTAACAGTGGAGCAACCAAAGGTCGGTCCAAAACCATGGAAAAGCTACTATTAAAATTGCCTTAGGAATATTTTTATCAAAACAATTTCGTTTCGGGGAAAAGAAAATCTGATGTCGGGAGTTGTTCGCAAACAAGAGAAACCCAGAGCAATGCTTGAATTGCGAAAAGAGTATGTGAAATTGACGCTGCCGCGGTACTGCTCATTGCTGCTGGCGGGATATTACGGTAACAGCAGTGTATAAGCCGAGTTTCAGAGTAAATAGGCTATAACTGAGTCAGCGCGCCACATCTCCCTATCGGCCCCGTCGTCATTTTCGTTCCTAACTATATGATCACGCCAGATTCCTTGCGGGGTAGGCAGAGAGTACAGATTTACAACAGGTTCTTTCCTTACATACCTTTCTGGCTTCCTCCACTCTCATAGTTCATCTCATACACGCTCGCCGGTTACAGAGACTCTTGACTTATCCTTTAAAGACGTCGTGATAAGATAGTCTAGGTCTTCTTCGGTTCAGTCCCCCCGAGGATGTCGTCGGCCTTTTACACCAACGAGTTCGGGGTGACCGAACTGGAGCTGGACCGAGCTGTGGCCGCTTGCGGGCTTACAATATCGTGGGGCGTGGGTGATCGCTCTGGCCGCCCTGGGGGAGAGGCTGAGGTGGCTGTTTAATAGCTGCCTCCGATATGTCAAGTTCCCCACGACCTGGAAGGAGGCTCCCCTGGTCCTCTTGAAGAAGGAAGGCAGGGCTGCAGACACACCCTCTGCGTACCGTCCCATATGCCTGCTAGACAAGGCCGGCAAATTGTTCGAAAGGATTCTTGCCGCTCGTCTCGGTGGGCATCTGTGGCGTGCCGGCTAGCTGAAAGCCAGTACGGCTTCCGACAGGGGCGTTCCACGCTGGACACGATACTTCGCGTCCGCTCCCTATCGGCGCAGGCCGTGTCCCGGGGTGGGCTGGCGTTGGCGATAAGTCTTTTAATTCACCTTCGCCTTCGCCTTTTATTAATTCGCCTTTAATTCCTTGCCTTAGGACGCGATCCTGGGGGCGCTGGAACGCTAGAACATCATAGCGTACCTGCAGGCCGTTGTCAGGGACTATTTGCGTGACAGATACGTCCAGTACATTGGACAGGGTGGACATTGCACCGGAGGGAAGTTTCTTGCGGGGTTCCACAGGGTTCCGTGTAGGGCCCCCTCTTATGGAACCTCGCCTACGATGCAGTCCTGCGTGTCGATGGCTGACAACACTCTGCTGTTGGCGGAGGGGGAAACCTTCGAGAGGACCATAGGGCTGAGCTCGGGGCAGAGGTCATCGTCGCCAAGATCCGCGAGTTAGGCCTAGAGATGCGCTAAGACCGAGGCGCTATGGTTCCACAAACAGCCGAGGAGCAGGGAATCGCCCGACTCGTGGGTTCGCGTTGGAGACTCGCCAGTCCGGGTGGGGCGGCACCTAAAGTACCTGGGCCTCACCCTGGACAGTCGCTGGAGTTTCGAGGAGCACTTCGAGCGCCTGGTCCCCCGCGTCGATAGGGTGGCTATGTACAGACTGCTGCCCAATCTCGAGGGACCGTCAGAAGAGGTGCGCCGTCTCTACTGGGCGACCGTGTGAACGGACTATCGGGCGTCCAGCGCAGTAGGATGCATCGCATGAGGATACCGTACCGTATCCTTTGAGGTAGCAACGCTCTTGGTGCGCTTTCCGCCACTTGACATCCTGGCGGACTTGGACGCGAGGGTCTACGACCAGATTCGCGGCGTCCGCCAAAGCGGTGAGGGCGTGCCTGCGCTCGAAGAAATGAAACGGCGGGAACAACGACGCGCTCTAGAGGAGTGGCGCGCGAGGCTTGGCCAAGAGCACATAGCACGTAAGCGCGTCATCCAAACTATCCTGCCGTTCTTCGAAGCCTGGCACCAGCGGAGGAGAGGACGAGTCTCCTATAGACTCAGATAATCACCGATCACGGATGCTTCGGTGATTATCTGAGGATGATCAGACGCAAGGCGACGACGACCTGCCAACACTGCGGTGGGAACCAGGATTCCACCCAGCACACGCTCGAAGAGTGCCCAGCGTGGGCCTCCCAGCAGCAGATCCTGGTCAACCGGCACGGACCAGACCTCTCCCTGCCGGCAGTAGTAGCGGCTATGCTGGCAGGGGAATCGGCATAGGGGGCCGTATCCTCCTTCGCGAGACTATGATGTCCCAGAAGGAGTAGGCCGAGAGGGATCGGAAGAGGGCCGATCCTGTTCGACGAAGGCGATAGCGCCGGGGCGGAGGCACAGCCCGCCCAGGCCCCCTAGCCCAATAGCCATGGGCTTAAGAATAGGGCCTAACTCGCGTCCCCCGCTGTAACATCTGGCGGGAGACCCCCCCCCCTGCAACATCATCAGCAGGGGGGCCTTCGGGTTCGTAGACGACGGGGGAGGGGCGGGGGTCCTGAGCGTCCTTCACAAGCGACCCCGAGGAGGACGACGGCGTGGTGTGGCCCACGTCGCTGTGAGCATCGCGTCTCGGTGCGGGGGGAGCATGTCATCAAGTCTCCCCCCGATGGCGGGCTCTTTGGAGCGTGGCACAAGAGGGGCATCGGTGCGTTTCATACGAGATTCCGGAGCCCCTCCAAAGCGCTGATGTCGGCCACCCTGGGGTTTTTAGTTGGTAGGAATCCGACATGCCCCGCCAGCTTCCCCCAAGGCTCGTGGAAGTCCTATGCAGGATTTTTTCTCAGGAAAAAAAAAGATAAAATACTTTCTGCGTGCCAAATCCTCCAAATCCGTTTAGCCGTTTTTGTGTGATTGAGTAACAAACATCCGAACAAATAAACTTTCACATTTATAATATTAGTAGGATATAGGAATTGTTATTATATCCGATTATTGCATTGAATATAGAACCTCCTCCTTTTTGAAGTCGGTTAAAAAGTTATTTATTTGACAATTTAAAGTGACGACAATTTGAAGTGCGGCTTTGCTATGAATTAGTTAATAACATTTATATTATTATTATCAGTTATTTTGTTTAGTTCTACAGTAAAGTACCTACAAGATTGATATAATACCCATAATAATGGAATCTATACATTGGTGCTATTTGCCGTTAAGGAGTCCCCTTGTGTATCTTCAGAATCCAAGGCTCAATAAGCATTTAATTAAAATGGGACCACCCTGAAGCTATGCTAAGCCTACCACAAAAAGAATCATCAAAATCAGTTCATAAATGAAGACGTTATAAAAGCACAGACGAATTATAAACCTCCTCCTTTTTTTAAGTCAATAAATATTCTGATTAGTTCTATGGTAAGGTACGTGTAAGATTAACACAATAGTTATAATAAATCAATCTACAGATTCGTAACATTTGTTGTGAAGGAGTTCCCTGGTGTATCTTCAAAGTCCAAGGTCCAATACCAATGTAATTACAATAGGAACGTCTTCGAGCTATACTGAACCCAATGCAAAACATCAAAATCGCTTCACAATTGACAGAAATATTATACATACAGACGAATATAGAACCTCCTCCTTTTTGAAGGTAGTTAAAAATGGCGGACACGATATTAAAAATGGAGATGAGGCATTTAATAAGTAATAATAATAATTCAAACTTTTGTCACTGTTTTCGGCATTATATATTATAGAGTTATAAAGAAACATTAGTCATTGGTGGATGTGGGGTTTTTTACTTATTTGTTATTTGTAGCAAACAGCTAGGCGTTGGTTTTTGGACGAATTGAGTAGAATTTAAATTAAATTCTTAATATCAATTTTAAACAAAATATTCTTGTTACTATATAAACACATACACACACGCACACAAATGCAAACATACAATTTGCATACACTCAAACGCAAAAAAAAAAAATTGGAACTGATGCCGTCATCAAGTGAAACGTCACTTCATGTCAGTTCGCTGAGTTGGCAGTATCTATGAAATTTGCCCAAGTTCTTTTTCAATTACTGGGAATGTATTTTTTTGTTACTTTGTCCTATAATTCAATTTGGTTTACTGCGTCCACATGGTACAGCTTAATTATGTTCGTTGAGCGAATGTGTCAGCTCTCTATAGAATTATTTTTTTAAACATAGCCCCACGCTTGTATTTATTCATGTTTCGTGGGTGCGTTTACAAACATGAAAATTCACATACACAAATACCCAAACCGAAACAAATAATTATGGATCACACAAAGATTGGTCCCGTGCGGGAATCGAACCCGCCACTATTAGACACAGTGGAGCGGCTTAAGCTCTTAACCACTGCGCTAAATCGTCCGTCAAGAATTAGTTACACTATGCGGACCCTACTGTTGAAATATTTTCCTGGAAGTAAAAAAAATATCAAACGATAACCCTAATTTCACTTCTATTCCCGTCTGTCAATATTATCAAATATAACTTTATTGCAATATAATAATACTTCATTCTGTTTCACAAACGTTTTAATATAAAAATATGAATCCAGAATGGCATTATAATTTAACGTTATCTCCTTCATTGCTCTCTTGTTTTCCTTTGTAATGTGCACTATAAATATTTATCGTGCACAAATGGAAGGGTTGCTAATATTAAATCACTCAGTCATTTACAAAGATAGACTTATTGACACAGTATCCTATAGTAGATATGATCCATTATCTTTTCTGTATACGCAAGTACATTATAAAACCGATTTGTCAGTTATTTCCTTGTCCTCATGCAAGTATGTAAAGGACTAATAGAGCGCTTATCACATCCACACACACCGTCGCGACTGTGTTTTCAATCAGCCATGACTTTTGGAACTCTTTTTATCATCAAGTTCAACATGTGAAACCTGTTGGAACTTTCTACTCTCTCCCTTTCCCGCAAGGGATCAACGTGTGAAATAATAGACCCAAGAAATAGCAAAAGTTTAACCCTCTGTTACATTGGAACTATATCTTGGCGAAATGTGGGTGTACTAAGTAAACTTTCAGAATACAAGCATGAGAGCTTTCCATGTGTGGTAACCTCTAAATAATCCATTGAATAATTATCGTCACACTTAACTGCAGATCATCATCAGCCCGTGGCAGTCCACTGCTGGACGTAGGCCTCTCCCATGGCAAGCCACTGAGCTCGATTTTCAGCTCTCCTCCTCCAATCCCTTACGAATATCGTCACCCCACCTAGCTACAGGGCGCCCTACACTATGTTTGCCGACACGCGGTCTCCACTCAAGAACCAGTCTGCCCCAATGGTCATCGGTTCCGCGGCATATGTGTGCGGCAGGATACAGACATGAGAGTTTTCCATGTGTGGTATCTCTAAATGATCCATTAAACAATTATCGTCACACTTAACTCCAGATCACATTTATTAATTTAATTTTCCGGTCAGTAAATTAAAACAAGTCGAAAGGTTGTTTTACGCGGAACCAAGATATGTTGTCTTTAAATAGTTCACCCAAATATACAAGACGTAATTATAGTGGTCGTGCAGCGAAAGTCCAGGTGATGTATTCAATGCCTAATGTTTACTGGTAATAAAAGAAATTAATAAAAATAACATTTCAATAAGTAACATCTACCTACTGACCTATCCGAATATCATAGCTAGGTTAAAAACCGGAACACCGAAGGTATCTACCGGCTAGCTGACGAGCCGCCCCTCAATGTCATTTTACGGTTGGTATAGGTTAAAAGTTGTTTTAATGCACTTAATTAGCATTGTTATGGAGATATTATTTAATGAAATGTACTTTTTTACAAGCTTTTATTTAATTTGCAACGTTCGTTTGTTTGTCTTCCCAGTTCAAATCTTGTGATGCATTTTTCTAGCATTTGCGGATATCCGATTGAGCTAAAATTTGGCATGCATATGTAAAGTCGGTGACAATACAATAATATGGTACCATGGCTAGTCAGCTGATGGAGTTGGAAGGTGGCCATAGGAACATGTGAACAATACAACGTAAACCCCTCGTGTGTATGCTTGTAAGATTGGTATTGCGAGCCCCGCGGTTAAGCCCAAAATTCAGAAAACGTCCTGCACGCATCGCAATTCCAACCTGCGTAATGTTATGTAAAGAAGCGGGCAACAGCTAGTACATTACGTACAGAAGACACATCGAACGACATCAATTTAAATCGTTGAAAACAATAGGAATAAAACATCCTGTTTATAGACCATCAAACAGCAACAATAAACTTGCCAAGTTTGCGGCTTTGTTGATATCGTTCTTGTAAATGTAATCACATTGAATTTATTTAATTCGTTTTTTCAGCTCTAAATAGAACACTGAATTGAAAAAACGTTACAAAACATGCGTAAGATCAGAATATTTCTGTTATCATATAACCCAACTAGCTGTTGCCCGCAACTTCGCTAGTGTTTATTTTGTAATTTAATATAGGCAGGTGTAAAATTATAACTAAATTACCTTTAGGTACCCGTGTCTCTATCGAAATACATGGTATTTTTTCCCTATGCCGTAGGAATTTCTATAAATCCTGAAAATGTTTTTTAGGAATTATAATTACCTACACACATGCTAAAGTAGGAGACTCAAATAATTATAGTGACGGATACAAGGCAACTTTAAAGCCGAAATACATAGCCCATTTAGTCACTATCCCATAGGAATTTCGAAAAAACGGCCTTATTCCTGAATAATGAAAACCTGTCTGCCAAATTTCAGTTTTCTAGGTCCAAGAGCGAGAGTGAGTGAGTGTGTCAATATTTGTCTTTTTATAAACACACTTTTTGACTTTAATAATTGCTTGAATGTGTTTAGCTGTGAATTGGTTATGAAACAAAAATAGATGACAGCTGTCAGATTACGGATGACTGATGACAGTTAGTCAATGTAAGATGCCGGACGGCGTCGCGTTGGTATTCAATTGGCAACAGGGCGAGCGGTCGGACGTATCGCAGAGCAGCTAACCTCACTGCAGTACATGTGACAATATTAATCTCCAACTGTTAGGTATTCGCATCATCAATCTGCGTACTGGACAAGACTCTAGTGTTATTTAAAGATTTTCTTCATGTGCGGCCACCATACAGATGACTATGAAAACGAATATAAACCCACTTTTCACTATTACCAAAATCGAAACGGCGATACCGAAAACCTAAGCGCTGATATATATATAGACCAATCTCTAGGTGCGTAGATGACATATCGAGAGTTGTTGAACTTGGAGATTTGGATTGGCACAAGATCGCGAAGAATGGCACAAAAAGGTGGAGACTAATGCCCTTCAACGGGGTATAGAAAGCTGATGATAATGATGAATTTATTATAGTACTTATAAATCGTCAGAAAAGTAATAAAGACTACCACCGATTCGGAATGTTGTTCCTGTGGGGACGAAGTGCTAACTACTCCACGGTTTCCCCTCATATGAGCCACTACCGCCATCCGCGGCATGTTCTCACCGACCTTCCCGATACCCTTGCATCCCTTCTTACGGATACAGATACCGCACACAGGATCAGACACTGACCTCGCCGCTAGTATATGCCTTCCCCCATAGCGACTGCCCAAGCAGAGGCCGTTCCGCCTCGAGGCGCACTTGAGCTAGTCGCCCCCTTGCCCTTCTGACTCGAAGGTAGTAGTTGCACGCTCGCCCTCTTGTCCAGTGAAGTTGTATAGGCCCCGCGGCCAACAGCATAGATCATTCACACGCAACTCAACGGTTACTCATTTAAACCAAAAAAGTTGCAGTTGTCATTTTCTCTATCGCGCCAAAAGTACGGAAAATATATAAGATATGTTATGTAAATTTTGTTGAAAAGATGTGGTATTGTCGATGTAGCCTTCCATCTTTTAGAGTATTTATCATCCTTCACTTGACCATCAAACTGACGAAGCCGCAAGGAAATACTAGTATTTTATCACTACAAGTAAAAGTGATAAGCTGCTTGTTTTTATTTAAGTACTATCACTGTGCATACGCATAACATGCAACATGCATTCAAGGTCGTGACATTTAAAAATCATTCGTATTTCGATTTGGTTCTGTACATTAATTTATGGAATGGTTATCGTGGTGCTAATAGAATTATGCCACTCCATCAACTTAAAACAAATAATAGGTACTAATATAGTAAACACACTTGCTATCAATCCAGCAAGTCAACATTACGACAGCAGATGCGGTTACTTACAGTTTGACAACGATCTTTTGGCCCTCGGCTAAAATCGAAACTAGCGCTGTGTTCAAGTGAAATGTCACTACATGACCGTGGCAAAGTTGACTTTTGTTATGAAATCTACCCAAGTTTTTTATTTAATCAGTAACCGTGTGGACCCACCTGTTGAAATATCTCCTTGGAAGTAGGAACATTTCACTAAATGTTGACCCTAATTTCACACCAACGCCCGAGGTCAAAAGATCCTTGTCACTTTACTTGGGGTGTTTGGTGACATTTTTGTGTTCCGATTACATCAGAATATTTATTTTTTAAATGTCTTTGATTGCACCTCCAGGGCACGTATGTACATACATACGATTTCATTAATTAGATAAAATAATTTTGGGAATATTCCTATAAAAGTCATGTAGCCAGGGCATTTTTTTATAAAAGATAACATCTTAGTTGTTATAAATAAAATAATAACGTTACAATTTTATTTTGATTAATAGGTCAAAGGTATATGCGATCAAAATCCTACTAACATTATAAATATGAAAGTTAGCATATTTAAATGTGTGGATGTTTGTTATAAAATCACGCAAAAACGGCTAAACGGATTTGGATGAAATTTGTCACAAATACAGTTTATTTTCTGGATTGACACGTAGGATTACACTTTTAATACAGGAGAAATATAAGGTGCCTATCTAAAGTAAACGCGAACAAAGTCACGGGCAGAAATTAGGAAAATATTGAAACATTTCTTCCAAATAACATTTCAATTTTCGCAATTTTGTTTTGTTAGAAAAATATTTACGTAACAAAACACCGTCAAGCCTATATTCAACAAACAGAAGTTGCAGAAATCTAATGATGATGATGATGAATGACGTCTACTGCAGAGCAAGAGAATATACTGGAAATAATTATGTGTTTTGTATCGGACCCAAATTTAGCATAACCCTAAAATTATAATAGTCTGTGTCACATATATTCGAATGCGTTGCGAATTTAATACCAGTCTTCTTGGTTACGGCGTCCGCGCCAACAGTGGTCAGTGTATGCCGCAGACAAAAAAAGGCACCAAAGACAAAGGATTTTTTAATAGTGCTGTGATCAGTGTCTTAAAAAAATTAAATGAAAACATATATTTAAAAATTTCAAAAATTAGGTTACTCTTAATACGAAACGTAAGTTTTAATTAAATAAAATTAAACCTAGACAATAATATATTTCATATTTTTCAATAAATCATTAATATGAAACATTTCATTTTATTTAAATTACAGAGGGAGCGAACCGTACCGAATGTACTCGTATTTAGGTTTTCGAGTCGCAATTTTTCAGCTATTATTTATTGTACTAATGAGAATTTTCTCAGGACCTAAAGTTATATACAGGATATTGGCATCCATCGATACCACCATCTATTATAATGACAATACTCTTCTGAAACAAAAAAAAGAACTTACGAGTTTTTCAAAAATATATATGAATCCATTTCCGGTAAGGGCCGCCATACGAGTACCAATAGTTGCTTTCACTGATAAGTACTATCACCTGTTACAGGCCCTCACATCTGTACAAATCAACATATCTATATCATTACCTAAAGATCCAGAGAGAAGGAAAGGTTTTTAGAAAATAGAAGTACTAATAACCAAATCAAGTAAAAGTGTCAGGTATTTATGCTTTCGGATGCACATACATGCTACAGAGTCGAGCAAAATTAATTATGAACACAATTAAATTGTAATTAAAGTATCGCGAATTTTATTTTTGGTTTTTAAGTTCCCGTAACCGCGAGTGCTCTACAGCACCCATCGTCAAGGGAGAGACAGATGCGTTTGACGTTCAAAAATAATTGTTACTCTGGAGTTACTTAGGGAAAGGGCTTATAAATTAATCAAATTGCAAAATATAATTGAATAATGCCCAACACTGCGCTACATACGTGAACAGTAGGCATTGGATACATCACTTGGACTTTCGCTTCAGTACTGAAATTACACTTTACAACGTATACAACTACTATAATATGTCATTGGGAAATTGTAAGCCCCGCCAGCTCATAATAAATTTAGCAAAATTGTAAACTGTGACAATAATGTTTACAATATGACGTGTTATCAATTAACATATTTTTGCACAAATAGATGTTTTAACAAAACAATTATATTCTAGTCAATTATAGTTCGTAATCCAACCATGTCGATTTGGTTCAAATACGAGACTAACCTTCTTTTATATCGTGGGGAAAATTCTACAGAAGAATTCCGTAAAAGTCAGGGAAAGGCACGGAAAATACCGAGTTAAGGGGCTGCCGCGATAATAAATCCACTGACTATTGATCGACCGGGAGAGCGATAGAGATGCAATCACTTTAGAAATGAATAATAAGGGACGGATATATTGATCGCACGGAAATAAACCACGCATGTGCCAAAACAATATTTATCATTTTTGAAAAAACTGCTTTAATAGAACTTTGCCACAATTATTCTCTATGTTTTTAAGCAAATTTTGTTATCTAGTTCTTAAGCATTTCGTGCTGGAATTAGAAAATGTATATGTAATAGAGATGGCTTTAGATTGTTTTCTATCGAGAAAATTGCTTTTAATCGAGTATCCATTTTACTATATTCTAAAATATAGAGTTAAAAAGATTTGAAAGTCTTTAATCCATATTGTATTTGAATTTCTTACATCTCCGCGGCGAGCGGACGTGCTCTTTGGAACACGGCAAAAGAAGGCAGATCCCCGCAGAGTTCCCCAAGGAGCCCCTCCAAAATGTCGATACCGACCACCAACGGATTTTTAGTCGATAAGAATCCGTCACGCCCTGCGAGCCTCTCCTGAGGCTCATGGAAGTCCTATGCAGATTTTTTTCCCACATAAATAACAATATATATATATATATATATATTTAGGAGCGGGCCGCAACTAAACATTCCTTAATCAGCTGTTAGCAAAAAATTAACCTGCAGCATCAACCAACAACAAACAGTACAAACCAGTCCCACATTTTTTGTTTATTTAAATTTTAGTGAATTTCATTTAGATTTGGCTTATATTTGCTGCACACTTCTGCTTAAGCCGGTTTCTGTATAGGTTTTTTGCATATAACATTATTGAATTGGATGATTCACGACGATTCATTGTTGATGTTAAAAATAATGGACATAATGTACTTAATTACATTTTTGTTTTTATAACGTAGCCCCACATTAAGAATTAAATTCCTTTGTTGTGTATGCATTTACAAATATAAATTTCAGATACACAAATTCTCAGACAGTGATGCGACTCGAGCCATATTTTCACTGGAGTGACTCGAGTAAATTTGTCTAACTCGGTACTCGAGTGAATATAAATATTACACGAGTCCGCTTGCACACTACTTACCAAGTCAACTCGGCACACCGGGTAGATTCGGTGAGCGCTAGATAGATGACACTAATCACTAGTCTATAGTTCTAATTGTTTGTTCACTGTGAATTATTTTTTTGTTTCTTAGCATTAGTGGTGTATTTAAGCATAAAAGGTAACATATTAATAAAGATACCTATTTAAAAATGCTTTAACTACCGTAATTGAAACTCTCCACTCGAGTGATAACTTTCACTTAAGTTGCCGGGACTATTAATAGTGCGCTCAATTTACTAAAACTCGGGTATAACTCGAGTGACACAATAAAATAACCGAGTGACTCGAGTCACAATATCCTAGTCGAGTCGCATAACTACTAATACCGAAACGAACATTTGTAACGTAAGAGAGATCTGTTCCTGCAAATATATATAAGCAGTAGAAGACCTTAGTACTAGCGTCCGATAAGAATCACGCACGCAGAAGCGCGCTCTGTGCGGCTTCTTGGACGTGTTCAACGGAGTACTCTCTCAGACCGCCGAGAAGCCGCGTAGAGCGCGAGTTTGCATGCGTGGTTCGCATTCGCACTGCAAACGCTAAAATGTTCCACTGTTTATACATGTTTTCTGTGGTACAAGTATCGGTATGAGCCCTAACTTCCCCTTATAGCATATCTATGAAGGATTGCTCCCACCCAAAGAAAAAATTAGTTTCTGCAAAACTGATATGCACTCTTATAACAGTATAACTACATTCCTAAAAAAGTATACTGTTATATATTAATATATGCTGTGACTCCTAAAAACTGGTTGACTGCCTCGTTCGTATAGTGGTGAATAATGCGCGTTGCGATCAAGAAGTCATGGGTTTTAATCCAAATGTAGTTTTTCTATCAAAAAATTCCCAGCATCAGTTCGAAGTCTGGAATTGGGCCCGGTATATCGCAATACGCTTGCCTCCTATTATATGGCACCTAATATTATAGGCGAAATGTGGGGTATACAATACACCTCTGCCATCCCCGCTTGGGGAATATTGGCGTAATGGAGTTTATTTATTTTAATATCCTTAAAAATGTACATTTAGGTTTTTATGCAAGTCATAGTTAATAAGCCTTGGATACATAAAGGGACAATTGTAGTGATATATTGATAGTAGATTAATTGCAGAGTGAATTGCGGAACATGTCGCTCAACCGCTCCCGAGAAAAATGTCTCGGAACATTTTGCAAGCCACATTAGTCAATGCTTATAGAAACGTTGCGCGAGGAGGTTGCAGCGATTAGTGCTGCGTACATGTTTATTTCTAGAGCGACACGTAAGCGAAAGAGATGATGGTGGTTGCGGAATTCCTTTCGCGAACGCGTCCAATCATAGTAATCCACTAATCGTAGCCACCGCCGACTACCATCCGCGGCATGTTCTCACCGACCCTTCTTTACATCCCTTTTTTCAGATACAGATAGCGCACACCGGATCAGACACCGACTTCGCTGACGAGGTCAAAAATCCCTTGCCCGCCGGCCGGTGTAGAGCACCATGGCGAGACACCTAGTATATGCCCTCCCCCATAACGACTGCCCATGCCGAGGTCGTTCCTCCTTGAGGCGCCCTTGTGCTAGATGCCCCCTTGCCCTTCTGGCTCGAGCGTAGTGGTTGCAAGCCTTCCCCCTTTTGTCCAGTAAAGCTGTTAACACCCCGCGGCCAACAGCGTAGATCATTCACACATACACACACACACACACACACACACACACACACACACACACACACACACACACACACACACACACACACACACACACACACACACACACACACACACACACACACACACACACACACACACACACACACACACACACACACACACACACACACACACACACACACACACACACACACACACACACACACACACACACACACACACACACACACACACACACACACACACACACACACACACACACACACACACACACACACACACACACACACACACACACACACACACACCCACACCTTGCTTTCATATCGTGCACTTGGCAATATCCTCCGAAGCATTTCGGTAATCACGGTTTAACAGAAAGGTTTTGTTTCCTCACAGTAGAGACATGAGGGACACGTTGTGCACTCGTGTACGCAAGTGTAGTCGTCTACACTCTGCAACAAATGGCGCGACACTGACGCGCGACACGTGCGCCCGCTCTCGGAACACGACCTAGCAACATGTCACGTAAATGTGTCGCAAAATGTTGGGGGGTTGCGGGACACTGGGCAACAGTGCAGCGCCACGTAGATTAAGCGTTGCGCATCATGTTGCAGGACAAAATGACCTTTAATGTATAGAAGCTTTGAAAGTATAGTGAAATAACACATAGGCTATAATGTATAAAGATATTACAAAATAAATTAATAAATAAACGCGTGCGTAGCTGTGGTAATAATTTATATTCGAAGAAAAGGTTAAAGACATTTAGCATACCCAATTAAAGTAATCTAAATGTCAACGATTTATCAAAATATTACGCATACATGCTTGCTTTTTACTCCAGAAGTCGACTTATTTGTCATCCACGGGAATTCAACACAATTTCACTATCCATAGAAATCATACATAATCCATTTGAGGCAATCTATAGACTTAAATGCAGGGGTTTGGTAGGGGCGTATGGCCCATGGGCGCTGGAGGCCCATAGGATGTTTCAAGAAATTTTAAAACGTCTGGTGGAATCATCCGACGACCGGAATGCTGACAGCTACCTAGACCAGCATACTAGCTCAATTAAAATAAATCAAACAGTTGAGCATTTTAGTACTAGCGGTCCTAATCAGAAACACACACAGATGCAAGCTCTACGAGACTTTTCGGCAGCTCTCAGTAATAATAATAATAAATATTGAAAAATAAACTTTATTTCTTTCCACACAGTGGGTACTATCCGCCGAACACTACCGAGAAGCCGCGTAGAACGCGCTTCTGTGTGCATGATTCTTATTTGGACCACTGATGCTAAGATCCTTAACTGTTTACATATATTAGCTGTGATACTAGCTTTGTCATCTAACGAGGCAATATAGTCAGCGTCCTAAAGGTTTGGTCCAATAGCCGATGGAGCGCGACGGGAGTGCGACGGAAGCGCTCGACTGCTTTCAGTTTTGACGTTTGCCGTCGCGCCAGACGGACCTGCGCTCTGTGGCGTCTCCCATACATTTCAGTACATTACAACTCCCCAAGCCGCATTTCCGTCACGCTACGTCGGCTATGTGGCGAAACCTTAAATACCCTGCCAACTTTCTTTTCTTTTTCTTTTTTTTAAAAAACGTAGCCCCGCACTATGATTAATTCCTGTATCGTGGGTGCGTTTACAAACATGAAAATTCACAAACACAAATACCCAGACCGGAACAAATAATTGTGGATCACACAAAGATTAGTCCCGTGCGGGAATCGAACCCGCGACTATTAGACACAGTGGGCGGAGCGACTTAAGCTCTTAACCACTGCGCTAAATCGTCCGTCAACTGGTAATAGTGCGAAGCTATTATGCCCTTTATAAACATAATTTGTTTTTATATCCGCATTTTATTATTTTTTTACTTGTACAGGTCCCTGCAGTCACATACGAAATAGGAAAAAGGAATGATACTCACACGTCCGGTTTCTCATTTAGGAATCTATGAATCAGCAGAAGACTTTCAGAATAAAGATACACGCCTTAATTGAAACTACTAAATGGGAATGAAGCTATGTGTTTCGTCATGCTCACTATAATGTCTTTGCTTGCGGTAGGTGGCGCGGGTCAGTCCAATCCCTCCAGTATGGCCAAGGGGAGTGATGGCTGTTCCAGCAGTCATACACGTAAACGAGTGCTGCTTGTGGGGACTACTCCATCTGGAATCCTTTAGACGCTCTTTACAGATAATATCATTAGATTCATATCTCGATCGTAAGGCATCACACTGGAGCTAGATCGTAAACTATTTAATTATTACTTAAACATTGTATCCACACAATATGATTGAAAAAAAAGAAAAGAATAAAGAGAAAGAGAAGTAAATAAAAAAAGACAAGCCTGCTGAGTTTCATCTTCTCAGTGGAGGCCGCGTTCCGATCCGGTGGTAGATTAGTAGTTAAATAAGATTTAAAAAAATAAATATAAATTGATAGCCCCCGCAGGGCTTATACAAAATAAATTATTTGAGTTTAAGTGAGTTTAAGTTTGGTTGGAATTATTTTAATTCAATGCATTTGCTTTAGACACGGTGTAATTTTAGACGTCCCAGTGCCCAGGTGATGTATTCAATGCCTACTGTTCACTGGTAATATAACAAAATGAAAAAGAACACTTCAATAAGTAACATCTCTATTAAAGTGCATCTCCAAGTGCATTAAAATCACTTATACCACAAGCAGAATATATTGAGTTGCGGCGCGGCTCGTTAGTTGGCCGGAAAATACTTTTGGTGCTCTGGATTTTCACTGTAGCTATGATATTCGGATAGGTCAGTAGGTAGATGTCACTTATTAAACATTTCTTTGTATTCATTTTTTTATTACCACTGAACAGCAGGCATTGGATACATCACCCGAGCTTTCGCTCCAGGACAACTAAAATTATACCGTGTAGAATAGTGATTCTATATAGAAAATTCGTGTGTTTCTGCGGTATCATCATCATTGTCTTAAAAAGGGGAAAACAAAGGCTTTTGGAGTATCATTCCTATTCCAACACATTTCATCCAACTGAGGGCTAAGCACAATCGTTTCATCGTTATAGTAACTTTGTCTGAAGTAATCGTAAAACGTTCATCTTTATGTAGTACATTTGCAGTGTGAAAAAGATGCTATATCAACTCGATAGCGTTACGATAACGTTAATCTGTTCCTGCTTGGGCCTCAGAGGGGTTACCACTAAAAGACTGCCGCTAGCTTGCTGTCACGTTCACACTTAGTGAATTTGTAATGTGAAAATGATGACCTATCAACTCGATAGCGTTACGGCAACGTCAATCTGTTCGTGCTGCGACTTCTTAAACAGCCCACGTAACAAAAATAGACCATTTAATCGATAATAAATGGTTTTTTTCTTTAGACCCCTATTACAATATCCGCGGGAGAAGGGTAAGAGCGACTACTCTTCTTCTTACCTTATATAGGTATTTTATGTATTCACAAACCGAGTTTCGGAAATGGAGAAAATTACATAATAATCTCTGTTGTCAATTTTTGCCGATGGGTTAAGCTGAGGGTACACAGTACACCCACATTTCTCCGCTATTTTCGGCCTTAATGTGTCAGGAAGCTAGCCGGGATTTGAACCCTGAGGGAGTAGCTTAAACCAGATTGACGTTGACATAACGTTATCGAGTTGATATGCCATCTTTTTTAGACTACAAAGGACATCGTCGAAAATGGGCCCAAAAGCAACAAATATGTGACTATTTTTCTATTTGATTCTAGTAGTTGCAGTCATCCATATCTAACGAACAATTTGCAATCCAACACGAATATTTCAAAGTACTGTAAGTACTTAAATCAAAGCCAACGTCTTTTCCGAATGTCAATGTTATTATCGAATTAAGGTTGGAGATGTCAATCCTACCAATCGGTTATATTCAATCGATTACATTTAATCATGATCGATTTGATTATTGCTGGTGTATTTTTACATAACGATTTTACAAATGCATTGATGGCTACTAAATTATAACCCCAAAATCTAATACTTTTTTTGCAATAATGCAATTCCCTCGCTTGTCCGTTTAATAACAAATGCATGAAGATAATTTACAGGTAACTTGAAATCATACAAGCATTTTTTCATTGCTGTTGTTTCTGGAGCAAATGATGTACGGACGCAGAACAATGTCCTTTAATAAAATAAAATGCACGTGACAGCATACGTTCTCGAAAACATCATGATATATCAAATCCGATCGTGCTAAGTGTTCTGAGCCTCCATTACAAAGCGATTTTTCTACCAACTGCTGGCCTAGCCATAGGTGCAAACATTTTTTATACAAGCTGTAATATAATTAACACAAGAGCAGAAAGTAGTTTGTTTTAAATCGGTAACTGTATTGATTCCAAGAATGTTTAATGTATCTTACTTTTTTTTTAATTTGCAAAATATGCCATTACTCCTTCAGTGCGCTATAACAAACTAAATTTATTCTTGATTCAAAGCAATACGGAGATTTTCAAATGAATTTCTAAAACGTATTTTCAATACGCTCAAATACACGTACATGTGTCATTGTTAATTCGGGTGTAAAAGTGCTTTTTTACCCTTTGAAATATTACACAGGAAATAAAACTATTTTTCAGATTATATCGCGGTTTTTTTTATTTTTAAATCCACCCAGCACCCATGGTCACGGGAAGGACCGTGACTCGTCCTTCCCGTCCGTCTTTTCCGTGACCATGGGTGCTCCAGAGTACTGCAATTGACAAAAAAAAACTAAAATAAATGTCAATGAGATCAAAGTTGGCACAAAACTATATAATTTTAATCATTATTTATTATTATTGTTATCAAGAGTGCGCCAGTTAAATCAATAGTTACTTTATTTACGAGCGAGAAAAAAATCGGATTAAATTTGTGAAGCAAATCGTATCTAAGGTTTTGCGTTATTTACGATACACCTTGTATATTCTTTCCGCGTTCGATAGCACCTTGATCTTACCACGTGACGTTTCGTTGTAAGATGTCATTCCCGCACATTCTTTTTCTATAAGCGTTAACTATAAAATGACTATAAAATGTCAACTTGGCTAAAGGCCATCTGCTATCTCGAATAATATACATATAACTATTCTTTATCTATCTATAGATGGGTATATATATCACTATGCCAGATCCATTGCGAGCTAGGCAGAGAGAACAGATTTCCAACAGGTTCTTTCTTTCCTCTTCTTTCTTTCTATCCTCTCTGGCTTCCTCCACTCTCATAGTTCGACTCATAAACGCTCGCCGGTTATGGCTCTTGACTTGCCCTTCAGATAAGACAGATGTTACTATTTTTTTTCAGGTAATGGACAAGCTGAAATGGATTTTGGTCATTGCACTCATCTCCTCATATGTGTGCGAAGGACTCAAGATTCTAGCGATATTTCCCGTGCCAGGCAAGAGTCACGGGATTCTTGGAGATGGGTTCGTTAGGCATTTGCTGAACGCGGGACATGAGGTGAGCAAGAATATACACGGTGTAATTTTAATTGTCCTGGACTGAAAGCCCAGATGAAGTCCCCAATGCGGTGGAAATGCGAGCTCTGCGGAAGATGTGCGGAGTGAAGCTGTCCGACCGTATTCGCAACAGCGTAGTAAGAAAGCAAATAGATATGAAAGAGAGTATCGGTGTAAAGATGAGAAAGGGTATGCTCCGTTGGTTCGGGCATATAGAAAGAATGTCCGAAGAAAGAATGACAAAACTGATATACAATGCGAAAGTGGAAGGATGTAGGTACCGGGGAAGACCTAGACTATCTTACCATGACCAAATAGACCGGGTCTTATCTGAAGGACAAGTCAGGAGTCTCCGTAACCGGCGAGCGTGTATGAGACGAACTATGAGAGTAGATGAAGCTAGGGAGGTATGTAAGGAAAGAGCCTGTTGGAACTCTGTACTCTCTGCCTACCCCGTAAGGGATCTGGCGTGATGATATAGATAGAAGTCCCAAATGCCTACTGTTCGCAGATACAAAAAAAAAGGAAAAAAATTCACTTCAATAACTAACACCTCCTTAGCAATACTAATTTATTGCACCATGCTATCACTAGATGGCGAAAACGGTATTTTGTATGTAAAAAAAACAGAACATCCTTTTACTGTACCACATTTTAAGCAAATAAAATCGTTGTTATGTATGCATTTATTGAAATAATATTTAATTTCTTATAAAATATATATTATATTCTATTCAATACACATATATATATATATATATATATATATATATATATATATATATAGTATATATAAATGTGCTCCACTGGCAGCGAGGTCTACGACCCAAGCTACCGGTGGTCAGGGCTCCAAAGGGAGGAACCTCCTCACGATGCGCGCCGTGTCCAATACTACCGCCTTCTGTATCAGGCCCTTCACCCAACTGCCAAGCGAGAGCTTCTCGAGGTGTTTATCGAAGCTCTTCGCTTTAAGGCCGTTGACTGATACGGCTATCGGAATAACGATAGTTAAATCAACATTCCACATGGCGGTAACCTCATGAGCCAGATCCAAATATTTAGATATAATTTCTATTTCGGCCTTCACAAGGTTCTCACCATGCGGAATGGTAATATCAACTAGCATTACACGACGCATCGATCGATCTATTATCATGATGAATTGAATAGATGGCGCTTGGCGTCAAGTAAACATCAGCTCCGTGTTCAAATATTCGCTAAAATTGTTTAAACCTATCTTTTTAGTGTATTTTGTGTGAATTCGTTAAATAAAAGAACAATAACTGAGTGATACTGTTTGCAAGTGTTTTTTATGAAAAACAGTGAAGTTATAAGACAATCTAATAAAAAACAGTAAAAGACCTGAAATATCTCTGCACGTCAGTATTTAGTAGTGTGTGAACTATTTTCGTGTAAGGATATTCCATCCGAACAAACTGACATCAAAATTAAATAAATTGATTTTATAAAGTGAAAAGATATTTTAAATCACAACTGACTTACTACTACTAATTTAATGTTTATCAACCCCAAACGGTGTATCTACTACTGCTGTATTTCACCCAATTCTAATAAGACAATATGGTGTGAAGGCGAACAGTTCCGTTCACATCGGTGCGTCACGATCGACGCGAGTTCGCGTCCTATATCTAATATTCTCTTTTTGTTGGTTATTTAGATTATTAAACTAGACCACTATGTCGTCCTGCGATGCGTGTGGAAAATCCGTTAAGGCAACAGAAAAAATTAATTGCCAAACATGTGAAAAGTGCTTCCACTATATATGTGTTAACATTAACGCTAATTCATTCAAGAAACTGAGCAAACATGCTCGTTCTGCATGGATATGCCCTAGTTGCACGATCAATAAACCTAGGAGTAACAATACGAATACACCTATTAGGCCTATGGTTGAAGATAGCGCAGGGAGTTCGGATACTGAATTTGACCAGGCGGATACTAATATTATAAAAACCATTCGTAAAGAAATAAGGAGTACAATGCGTGCTGAAATGAGGAACTTAATGCGTGAACTGATTAAGGTAGAGTTACAAGGAATTATTAATCAAATAGACGATTTAAAATCTTCTGGGTCATTTGATATTGCTCAATACAATGAACTAAAAGATCAGCTTGGAGGACTCCGGATAGACAACAAGGAGTTACGTGAGGAGAATGAAAAGTTGCGAGAGTCCGTCAAGAAACTATCGGGACAAATTAATTCTATGGAACAAAATCTGCGTGAAGCGAATCTAGAAATTCATGGTCTTCCGGAGCACAACAATGAAAACCTGCCAAATTTGATTAGGCAACTAGCTAAAGTAGTTTCTCATCCGCTTAATGATAATGATATTTTAAAATGTACAAGAGTTGCAAAAATCCATAAGAATTCCACTCGCCCTCGTACAGTTGTACTTAAATTGCGAAGCCCCAGATGCCGTGATGAACTGTATTCGGCAGTGACAAGATACAATAAAGCACATAAAGATGCCAAGATTAATACGAGTCTTCTGGGAATCGGCAGTGACCCCAAACCTGTATACGTTGCGGAACATCTATCTCCTATCAGCAAAGCAATGTATTCAGCTGCACGTCAAAGGGCTAGAGACAAGGCATACAAATTTGTCTGGGTCCGAAATGGTAGAATTTATATCCGTAAGGATGAAAACTCTGGACACATACTTATTATGGATATGGACTGTCTAGATAAAATTATTTAAATCAATGTCTCTGTTTACCTGTAATGTTATTTTGATTAAGTATTGTATTTATAATGGCTATAACAGTATACTATCAAAATGTAAGAGGTATTAAGTCAAAATCATTGGAGTTCTATTCTGTCAAATGATTATGATATTATCTGCTTAACGGAGACTTGGTTGGATGAGTCGGTCATGTCCTCTGAATAATTTGATAAGCGATACTCTGTAATCAGAAGGGATCGTGGGAATGATTTTAAACAAATGCACTCTAAAAGACATGGAGGTGGTGTACTGATCGCTGTTTCAAATAGATAAATTTTTTTAACGAAAAGTGATTGGCAAACATCATCTGTTGAGGATTTATGGGTTCGAATTAACCTTGGTAGATCTTTTATAAATTTATGTGTCGTTTATTTACCGACAAAGGCGGCAGAAATTACATTAAATAATTCTGACAATGTTAATCTTTTGTTAGGCGACTTTAACCTGCCACAAATCGACTGGGAATATCCCATTGCTCCATTTCACGCATCCAATGACTTCAAAGCTTTAGCCCTGCAAGAATACTTGGCAGTCACCAACCAAACCCAGATTAATAATATTAATAACCATATTAATTGCATACTTGACCTAGTTATTACTGACGAAAATCATAATATCTCTATAGCTAGTGCTCCTACCCTTACTAAACAAGATTCTCATCATCCTCCATTTGAGTTACTTGTGCAATGGGCAGACATGATTGATATAACTTTAGAAAAATGAATTATGAGGCATGTTTATCAGAGTTAGAACAAATTAACTGGATTGAATTTTCTTATTTAAGGTGTGACGAGTTTATTCTTAAATTATATAATATATTATGGGTTATTATTGAAAAGCATACACCATTAGCTAAACAAAAAAGTCAAATTATCCCGTTTGGTTCTCTTCTTCACTTATTAAATTACTTAAAGAAAAATTCAAGTTCAGAAGGAAGTATAGGAAATTTAAATACCCCAGAGACCATGACACCTTTTTGAGTCTTAGGGATAGGTCGAGAAGAGTCATGGATGAGTGTTTTAACAGTTACATTAAAAACATTGAAGACAACATTACCGTCAATATCAAGGCTTTTTGACGTTATACCAAACAAAAAAGGACGGTAACAGTATTCCGGGCCAGGTCATCAGTAATGGAATAGTCTTTGAGGGAGGTTACAATATCGCTAATGCATTTGCGGAGTACTTTTTGTCTGTATATGGGGATGGTTCGTCATCCGGATATTTTTTTCCAACTTCCAGGAGATCTAATTATACCCTTAGTACATTGCATATTCGGGAACAAGACATCCTATCTCGACTCGAGAAATTAGATCAGAATAAAGGCGCTGGTCCCGATGGCCTACCCCCTATTTTCATTCGTATGTGTGCTACGGTGCTCATTAAGCCGTTGCAATTAATATTTGAAAAATCAATTAGTGAGGGGGTGTTTCCTGAACTTTAGAAAATTGCAAAGGTAGTGCCGATCTTTAAGGATGGCAACAAGAACAATGTAGCCAATTATAAACCAGTGTCTCTAATTTCTTGTTTCGCGAAGGTGTTGGAGGGCTGCGTTTATGATGCAGTGTTTTACCACTTTAAGCACCTACTTAATGATCGGCAGCATGGATTTGTTAGTAAACGTTCAACGGAGTCTAATTTACTAATATACAGCAACTTTATTTATGAAACCTTCGAACAACGTGGACAGGTGGTCTCTATTTATACAGACTTTTCCACAAGGCCTTCGATCGAGTGAACCACTCCGTACTATTGACGAAACTTAATCACATAGGTATACATGGTGATCTTTTAAGGTGGTTCCAAAGCTACCTAGCAAACAGAAGTCAGTTCGTTGCGATAGCAGGGTATGAGTCTTCGCCATTCACAGCACATACTGGAGTTCCTCAGGGTTCCAAATTAGGGCCATTATGATTTTTGATCTTTATCAATGATCTTCTTGGTAGTCTTCATTGTGAATGTTTGGCATATGCTGATGACATTAAGATCTATCGGGCTATAAATTCACTTGACGATTACGACTGATACTGAAAAATGACATTAATGTACTTTTGAAGTGACTATCTATCTATCTATAACCTCACGCCAGATCCCTTGCGGGGTAGGCAGAGAGTACAGAGTTCCAACAGGTTCTTTCCTTACATACCTCTCTGGTTTCCTCGGCTCTCATAGTTTGTCTCATACACGCTCGCCGGTTACGGAGACTCTTGACTTTTCCATCAGATAAGACTCGGTTTATTTGGTCGTGGTAAGATAGTCTAAGTCTTCCCCGGTACCTGCATCCTTCCACTTTCACATTGTATATCTGTTTTGTCATTCTTTCCTCTGGCATTCTTTCTATATGCCCGAACCAACGGAGCATGCCCTTTCTCATCTTTACACCGATACTATCTTTCATACCTACTCGCTGTCTTACTATGCTGTTGCTAATGCGGTCGGTCAGCTTCACTCCGCACATCTTCCGCAGAGCTCGCATTTCTACCGCATTTATCCTACTTTCATTCTCCTTCTTACATACCCAGCTCTCGCTACCATATAACAGCGTTGGGACAAGAACTCCGTTATGTATGGCCAGCTGCGCCTTATGGCTTAAGTGCCGGCTCCCGAGTAGCTTTCCCATCGCACCATTCACTCTGTTCCCTGCACTCACTCTTCTCTCTATGTCAGCGGTGTATTTCCCATCCTTACTGAAGGCGCATCCAAGATATACAAACTCATTCACTTGCTCCAGCACATCGTTACTTGTACTTTTGAAGTGGTGCGAATATAATCGTATGTCACTGAATGCTAAAAAATGTCATTACATTACCTACTAACAAGAAGAAATACGTTAATTTTGAGTATAAAATTGGACAGGACAAATTGAAGAGGGTATATTCAGTTCGTAATTTGGGAGTGATATTTGACTAGGAGTTTGCTGGAGTATGGTGCTTGCATTTGGTCACCATATTATGCCAAATATATAGGACGGCTAGAATCAGTGCAATCTAGATTTGTTAGATACCTAAGTTCACGATCAGGAGTCAGAAAAGTTATTTCTGGATATGATGACAGATTGTGCTACTTCAACATAATCAGCTTAGAAGTTCGACGTAAAATTTTTGATTTGTTAATGTTATATAAAATCGTAAACGGTATGATAGATGCCAATCTAATTGAATACGGTAAATTTAAAATAAATAATCGCGTTCAAAGATATCCTAGACTTTTTGAGTTGCCTAGTTCCACGCTTAACACAGTATTCAATAACCCACTTACTCGTATGTCCCGACTATTTAATGAACTCCAACCTGCTGTTATTGATATTTTTAACCCAAATTATTTTTCATTCAAACATTCCTTATATACACACTTTACTCAATCCTGATTCTAAGTTTCAATAACATTAACGAAGTACTGTTCTTTAGTAACGTCAAATGTGTGCTGTTTATATAATTTTTCAAATTTCAGTTTGATATTTAATTGTTTTATTTAATTTTATTTTTAATTTTGGTGTGACATTTTTTTTCTCTTTTTATTATTATTATTTCATTCAACTACAATTTATATACTTTTATTTTCATTATTATTTTATATGTGAGACGATGTTTGGACTACTAGGTGTATGTTGTACTCACCTGTATCTGATGCCCATACTATTATAAGTTGTTTCTTCTATTGATATATTGTTCCTATGTTTTTTATGTGTATTGTTGGTGTGGATATTTAATAAAAAACAAAAAAAAAAATATCAGGCTTATTGGCTACAATAGTCCTGTCCGTAATAATAGATGGATCCCAGTAGAGCGTGATATGACCACTTTCGAGAACTGGAAGCGGCTCGTGCTGGTAGTACGGTACTTCAGAGTCCACAAGGCCATATTTAAGAGCAAATATTATTAAAAAACACCTATACCAAGCGCAAAATGGCATTGAGGGGCGGTGCGGCTCGCCAGCTGGCCGGTAGATACTAGATACATTTGGTGTGCCGAATCTTCACCCCAGCTTTGATATTCGGATAGGTCAGTAAGTAGATGCTTCTTATTAAACTGTTCTTTGTATTTATATTTTTATCACCAGTAAACCAGTAGGCATTTGACATCCCAGCTAATGAGTTGGGATTTCGCTCCAGGACGACAAAAATATATAAATGTAATAATAAATTCCAAATAATATAATAATAAATTAAACTGGACTGTCCCACTGCTGGGCAAAGAAAGAAAGAAAGACATTGCACCTAATATTTTCATACTATAACCATTTCTTTAGTTTCTTAACTCTCCAAGCTTCGTCAAGCAACTGGCTAGCAAAAAAATACATATTTTTCTTTATGTCTGCATATTTGAACATAAATAAGCAACAGTGTGTCAACCACCTTTAACATGACATTAAAATTAATACTCAAACTGTGTAGAAACAAAATTCGATAGGAAAATTTAATGTATAACTCATTATTGCTTATTTGCATTCATTTGTGGTTAAGGATTCCTACTAATGTTATAAACGCAAAGTTTGCAAGGATGGATGGATGTTTGTTACTCTATTAACGGATTTTCATGAAACTTTACAGTACGATAGCTCAGAATAACACATCCTATGCTGTAACTTGTAAATATTACTCGTACATATCAAAACACACGCGTGCACAGCGGCAAGTAACGGCTAGTTATAAATAAAGCTAGTGCCCTCCCTATGCCCTTGCTTTCCTTCCTTCGGATACAGATATCGTACAAGGGCCAGACACCGACCACGTCGGCGAGGTCGAAAAATCCCTCGCCCGCTAGCCGGTGCAGAGCACCACGTTGAGACACTTAGTATACGCTGTCCCCCATAGCGACAGCCCAAGCCGAGACCGTGCCTCCTTGAGGCGCCCTTGAGTTAGTTGCCCCATTACCCTTCTGGTTATAGCGTAGTGGTTGCACGCTCGTCCTCTTGTCTGGTGAGGTTGTAAATGCCCCGCTACCAACTTCCTTAATCAATCATACTCCACACACATAAATAAAGCTAGTCGACACACGCCACCTATATTAGATCGTTATATTGTTAGTGTTAATAAATACCAATTTTCTATTGAACATGTTTGGAATAAAATAATATATTTAAAGATGGCGTCATACAAATAGTGACACGGTTTAAACGAGACATCTTCACTCGAGGTCAAATTAGCATGTATATAATACATGTGAGACTTTTTTTATAAAATACAGATTTTAGGGTTCCCTAACTATGATTCTAAATAAAAAAAAAATCTAAAAAAGGGAAACCGACTTCAAAAAGCAACAAATAAATATTTGAAGTCGATGCCAGGCGGTCTGTGCAGTCGGTTACTTGGCACCGACTTCAGATATTTATTTTTTTGAATGAAGAATTCGTCGAGAAATTCCTTTTTAAAAAAATGTTTTTTTTACATATTTAAGTGATTAGTGAATAAACTCTTAACACTATATACCTATATTATATTATTCTGCTAACTTCGATAATAATAAGGTACCTACAGGATTGGCATAATACCCATAATAACTGAATATAGATGTTCGAATTATTTGTCGTTAAGGAATTCCTGATGTATCTTTAAAGTCGATAAGGTTGATCACCGCATATTAATATCTAAATTGGCTAGCTATGGATTTACGGGCTCTCTGTTGCAATGGTTGAAAAAATATATTGAAGGTCGATCCTTTTTTGTAGTGGTTAACGGTTTCGAGTCACTGAAATATATCGTTAGTTCAGGAGTTCCTCAAGGCTCCCATTTAGGTCCAGTGCTCTCTAATATCTGTATAAATGATCTCCCAGATTGTTTAAGGAGCTCCACGCCTTATTTGTACGTGGATGACCTGAAAATTATAAGGGTAGTAGACACATTCGCTGATTGTATCGCTCTGCAGGATGATGTGAACAACCTCGTCAATTGGTGTAATACAAATGGCATGCTTTTGAATATTAAGAAATTATTTCATATGAATTTTAGTCGCAAGCTTAACGGTGCAGTTACATATCACTACTCTATTAAAAATACTACCTTAGCTGAGGTTGAAACAATAAGGGACTTAGGTAATTTATTGAAAAAAAAAACTCACTTTTATATACGTTACCGTACGCTTATATACGTTTTTAAAAATCTTTGACACATAAATGACAAGAAAGTAATAAGAGAAACCTACCTTGTCCTATGCCGATCATTATTATCCTATTGTGTAACAGTATGGGGTGGTAGTTTAAAGACGTATATGTTACCACTTAAGTTTTCTAGAAGATGGAAGTCCTCCCGGTGTTTTCCTTCACTTTTTTCAAGTTATAATCCCACATAATTATATAGAATTCGCAAACTCCTGCCAAAAGACACCATTCTCATTCTGTCATGACAAAATCAGCCATTGTAGGCGATTACTGTGTGTTAAAATTCCCACCCCCCGATCTTCCTCACTGGAGATCTTTCGGACATTTCTTACCCCGCGAAATAATAAAAATGGATCTCCTATCATCATCTCGTAAAAGACCAGGATATGTAAAACTTTAATGCGTAAATGAACTACACCACTTGTACATTATACGAGTACGTACTGTATCCTCCTGGGCAGGACAGCTACGGTTTTCTACATACTGCGATTATGACTAAAATCTTTAGTCAATGTGTATTGCCAGTGATGACATACGGATCAGAGATATAGTCTCATAAAAAATCTCAGAGTTGCTCAGCAAGCTATGGAAAGAGCTATGCTCGGCGTTTCTCGATCGATGAACCAAGGTCACCGACATAGCCGTCAGAATTAGCAAGCTGAAGTGGCAATGGGTGGGCCACATAGCGCGAAGATCGGACGGGCGTTGGAGCAGAAAGATTCTAAAGTGGAGACCACGTAATGGCAAGCGCAGCGTAGGATGTCCGCCTGCCAGATGGACTGACGATCTTGTAAAAATCGCAGGATGTCTTTGGATGCAGGTGGCATCGGACCAGTTACGCTGGAAAGCGATTAGGGAGGCCTATGTTCAGCAGTGGACAAGTATAGGCTGAGATTTTTCGCTTCATCTACATTTATGCTACTACATTTTGAAAGACCTTTTTTCCGACATTGTTTATCTTTAGCAATTTCATTTAATGTAAGAATCCCTCATATCTCTCATCCAAATCGCACTTGAGCAGACAACCCAAAACAAGGTTGCCAACATTACTAATTCTGAAGAACTTATCCATCAAGATCGGCGCTAGATTTTTTGTGACTAGTCTATAAATTATAATTAGTATTATTTACTAGTTGTTCCCGCGAGTTCACGTGATTTACGGATATGTATATTGTAGACAACGCGAAGAAAAAGAAAAATGATTTGTATGCATTGTATATTCGTTTACTTAGAAGCCATTAAACCAATTTTGACGGGACTTACCACTAACATAATAATATGTTTGGAAAATGTAGTCTTAAGTTTTTGTCTTTTGGTTTTTATGACCCCTTTTTGTTTATGTTTGATCACAATCAGCTAACATGGGACCGGAGTGATTAGTCTTATACATATATTAGATAAGAAAAGTCTAGGGATGTATTATACTCGTAATATGGCTTAAAACATTTCTTGGTAAACAATATTGGAATTTTTTACATAGTTTCAAACTTATTTTTATTAACCCTGCGGGGCACTCAAAAGTTGTCAATTTACATTTTTTTTTTATCTAATCTTCTAAGCTACCACCGGATCAGAACGCGGCCTCCACTGAAACAATCCCGCGAGAAACTCATCGGGCTTTTCTTTTTTATTTCATTCTCCTACTCTTTTTCCTATTTTTTTAATCATATTGTGTGGGTACTATGTTTAGGTTTCAATTGAATAATTTACGATCTAGCTCCAGTCCAGACTTCCGATTGAGATATCAGACTAATGATGTTATTTCTGAATAGTAAGTGTCTAAAGGATTCCGAATAGACCAGTCCCCTACAGGCAGCACCCGTTTACGAGAATGACTACTGGGACAGCTATCACTCGCCTCGACCATATTGGAGGGAAAGAAGTGACCCGCGCCTGACAGCCACCGCAAGCAAAGACATTTTAGTGAGCATGACCGAACCAGAACCCCAAAGACAGTGGTCAGAATATGTCTAGAAAGCAGCGTATTTTCCAGCTCACGTATTTTCCATCCTAGACAAGTTGAGATAACTCAAATAAATTACACAACAAATAGAACACGGCGTACCAAAAACATAATTTATTTAACATTACACATATCTACCACAGACTTTCGGCGCAGTCTGAGATAGGTGATACTTTGTGGCATTTCCTTTGAGCATCTCCATGTTTTGGAAGCCACACTAAATCGTTGACCCCTGTTCATACTTAATGCGTAGTAATTAAGCCAAGTCTAAGGCAGTGGAAGCGGCTTGATAAGTTCCAACAGCAGATGGCCACAAACCTGCCGGCACCAATCCGCACTGGGTCCCTGTGGTAATGACCTACTCTCAGTCACTTCGATGCTTGACAGAGACGTTTACCTGACAACGGGACAGTATACACAAATTTATCATACTACAGACCAGTATATTTACTAATATAATATACCATATTTAGATCTGCTCCCTAGTTACAGACAGGTATTTAACCATAAGCAAATGTACTTTCTAATGAAAACTTTGACAGACGACGTGGTCTAGTGAACGAAGGTCCATTGATTATGGGCGTGGACCGCTCAGCCTAATAGATCGAGTAGTCGCGGGTTCCATTCCCGCATGGGACAAATCACTGTGTGACCCACAAATTTTAGTTTCGGTCTGTGAGGTTATGCATCTGAATTTCAAGTTTATGCATGCATCTACGACACAGGAATAATTCCTAGTGGTACGTTTATTAACACGCTTTTTTTAATTCACAAGTCATGCTAAGAGCTAGTGTTAAATGGCATCACACTTGCTATCGTGAATAATTAAATTTGATCGATATGTAAACAGCGTAGTCAGAAAGCAAATAGGTATGAAAGAGAGTATCGGTGTAAAGATGAGAAAGGGTATGCTCCGTTGGTTCGGGCATATAGAAAGAATGTCCGAAGAAAGAATGACAAAACTGATATACAATGCGAAAGTGGAAGGATGTAGGTACCGGGGAAGATCTAGACTATCTTACCATGACCAAATAGACCGGGTCTTATCTGAAGGACAAGTCAGGAGTCTCCGTAACCGGCGAGCGTGTATGAGACGAACTATGAGAGTAGACGAAGCCAGAGAGGTATGTAAGGAAAGAGCCTGTTGGAACTCTGTACTCTCTGCCTACCCCGTAAGGGATCTGGCGTGATGATATAGATAGATAGATATGTAAACGGTACTCATCAACAAAACGATTTCATATCACATGTGATTTGGCCACTGTGCGACGAATGAAAAATAATTTCATATGATTTTTCACATGCGAAATGTTCCTCAGGTTTAAGTGGAATAATTATTTTTTCTATTACAGGTAGCATTCGTAACACCATTCGTAAAGAAGAACCCACACCCTAATTTATTGCAAATAGATGTCAGCTCTAACGCAATCCTGTTTAATGGTAAGTATATTTAATTTAAACATTGTGAAATATAGCATGATTAAATTAGCAGCATCCTGTAATTAACATAATAATAAATTTTGTTCAAATTACAAGTTTAAATCACATTCAAATTACAATAATAATAATCCACAAAATATTCGTTTGTCTAGCGTATGATCAGGTTTTGTTATAGATTTTTATAGTAATGCTGAGTCAAAAATTTCAATGATATAATGGCAAGAGGCTAGCCCCTTATTATATTATATCATAACAACGTCGGAAAATGTTGGTATAGTAAATTCATAATAAAAGCGTGCGGTATAAATACATACGGTGATTATTTTTATTAATTTATCTGTTATTTTAATCATGCTTTTTACGACGTATAATTATTGCTATTTTTAACCGAGTTCAAGGAACGAACGAGGTTCTCAATTCGACTGTTTAAATATATATATATTTATTGTATAACTTATTTGTTTATGAACTGATTTTAATGATTATTTTTGCAATGGATTCGGTATAGCTGCAAATTGGTCCCATTTTAATCTGGTTGGTATTGGACCTTGGACTTTGGAGATACACCAGGGAACTTCTTCACAACAAGGGCTACGAATGATTGATTTATTATGAGTATCATTTCAATCCTATAGGTACCTTATTATTTGGTTGGTTAATATTATATCCTATAGGTACTTATTATCAGTAACTTCTAAAAGAGGAGGAGGTTCACGATTTGTTTTTGTTATAGCCAAACTTCGTTGTTTATGAATCGATTTCGATGATTTTTTTCGTTGAGTTCAATATAGCTCCAAGGCGATTCCATTTTAATTTCATAGGTATTTTGGATTTGATAATTCCACCAGGGCTCCTTAATGACGAACAGCACGAATAAGTAGATTGAGTTATTATGGGCATTATGTCAATCCTGTAGGTTCCTTATATATAATTATGTCGAATAGTATAATACACCGTCACGCCTATAATCCCCAGAGGGGATGGCAGAGGTGTACTGAGTACACCCACGTTTCGCCGACGATGTTAGGACCCATGTAATAGGGGACGAGCCTATTGCCATATACCGGGCACAATTCTAGACTCCGGACTCATACTGGGAATTTTCGTTAGAAAAACTACATTTGTCCGACCTAGGATTTGAACCCAGGACCTCGTGATCACAAAGCGATGCGCTTTGCCACCAAACCAACGAGGCAGTCATTAATACTTAAATATAAATAATTGCTTAACCCGTAACTTAAAACCGTAAAATAAAAAATATATCTTAAGAAAGGGAGACCGAGTTCAAAGAATACAAAAGTAACAACTAAAAAGCATAAAATATTTTTATTAAGTTGGTGCCAAGGACCCGACTCACCGACTAGCTACATTTTGGTTTTTAGTTGTTACAAGCAAGCGATCTGCTTTCATAAGTCCAGCAGTAACGAAGAGAAATTAACAGTAATATTAACGTATTTTTCCACAGAAAACTCACTAGACATAAAAGCCATTATGAATAAGCAGTTAGATTTCTCAAATATTCAATTCCTCCACGATATGATGACGAACATAAGCATAGCTACGTTGGAAAATGAAAACCTACAACGGTTTTTGCAAGATCCGAAACAACAGATTGATGTGATTGTAGGCGAATGGATGTTCAGTGAAATCTATTCCACGTAAGTGTTTATTTACAAATCATGAAAATACTTCGTTAATAAAATAGGCATGGAAATTATTGCTAATTTTAATTCATTTGATGAAATCATAATGTTATATCACAGTGATTTTACATGTGATATAAGCAATCAATCAATCAATCAATCAGCCTATCGTAGTCCACTGCTGGACATAGGCCTCTCCTAACACGCGCCATTGCACACGGTCCTCCGCCTTCCGCATCCAGTCTGTCCCAGCGACCTTTTTGAGGTCGTCGGTCCATCTAGCTGGGGGCCGTCCTACCTTACGCTTACCAAGTCGCGGTCTCCACTCTAGGACACGCTTGCTCCATCGGCCGTCGGTCCTTCTGCAGATGTGACCAGCCCATTGCCACTTTAGCTTACTGAGTCTGCGAGCTATGTCGGTAACTTTGGTTCTTTGTCGGATTACCTCGTTACGAATTTTATCCTTCAAAGAGACGCCGAGCATAGCTCGCTCCATAGCCCGCTGTGCGACTTTGAATTTGTGGACTAGTCCCACTGTGAGTGTCCACGTCTCGGCCCCGTAAGTCATAACAGGTAGGACGCATTGGTTAAAGACTTTAGTCTTCAGGCATTGCGGTATAGGCGAAGCGAAAACGTGACGTAGTTTGCCAAATGCTGCCCAACCCAATTGGATCCTGCGGTTGATTTCTTTCTCGAAGTAGTTTCTACCAAATTGGACAACTTGTCCAAGGTAGACATACTCCCGGACAACTTCGAGCATCGAACCATCGATGTAGATCGGTCCCGGCGTGACATGCTCAATAAACAAGATCTTGGTTTTATCCAAGTTCATGCCGAGACCGACACCTCGAGAGGCTTCATTTAGGCTATGCAGCATTTCGCTTAACAGTTCCAGTGACTCTGCCACGATGACGATATCATCGGCAAACCGAAGGTGTGAGATGTATTCGCCGTTGATGTTAATGCCCCGCCCAGTCCAGTCCAGCGTCTTGAAGACGTCTTCGAGTGCATTGGTGAAGAGCTTGGGGGATATTACATCCCCCTGTCTTACCCCTCGATGCAGCTCGATCGGGTTGGTCTTTTGGTCCTGGAGCTGGACGGTCATTGTGGCGGTATCATACAGACATCTCAACACCTCGATATAGCGCCAATCGATGCCACATCGCTGCAGAGCATCCAAAACCGCCCAGGTTTCGATGGAGTCGAAGGCTTTCTCATAGTCCACGAAAGCCACACACAGCGGCTGATTGTACTCTTCAGTCTTCTGTACAATCTGCCGAACAGTATGGATATGGTCTACGGTGCTGTATCCTTTTCGAAACCCGGCTTGTTCCGGTGGCTGAAACTCGTCAAGTCTTCTGGCGAGGCGGTTTGTGAGTACTCTCGAGAACAACTTGTAGACGTGGCTCAGGAGTGAGATGGGTCTGTAGTTCTTCAGCAAGGTTTTGTCACCTTTTTTGAAGAACAGAACCACCGCACTCCCGCTCCACGCTTGAGGTGTTAAGCCCTGGTAGATGACGGAATTAAAGAGGCTCGCTACCTTTTTCAGGATTGGCGTCCCGCCTGCTTTTAGGAGCTTAGTGGTGATTCCGTCATCGCCTGGCGACTTGTTATTTGAGCTGCTCGAGAGCCACTCTGACCTCGTCCTGGTTGACATCAGGGATGTCTTCCGTGTCGTGGCGTGCGAGTGGGGCTCTGTGGTCGTCAGCGCTGGGTCTCGAGGGTTTAGCCATCTGTGATGCGTACAGGTCTTTGTAGAAACTCTCAATTTCCTCGAGTATCTCAAACTTGGAGGTCACGGTTTTGCCATCCGCTGTATTAAGTTTCGTCAAATGGGATTTACCTAGCTGGCGAGCGAAGACTTTGGTGCCTCTATTCTGTTCAATCGCAGCCGCGATGGTGCGGGTGTTGGAACATCGGAGGTCACGTATAAGCAATGAAGTTCAATTCGCTAAATGATTGTATCCCAATTGGTACTATATGCTACTAAAGTGGATATGAAATTTGATCGATCTGCTACTAATTACTGTGACGTGTGTACTGTATCAAAATATATTTTTAAAATACCATCGTCAGCAAATTAAGGTCACATGAAATGCAATTTTATATTCAGTGTGATATTAACAGTAGTTCGGTGCGACGTATGAAAAAAAAACATTTTATTTTTTAGTTGTGATGTTCCAAGCCTACTGCTGTGCTTAATCCGTGGCTAAGTCAAATCCAAAGATAAAATATATGTTACTACAAAAATACTTTTTTATTTATCAAATATCTACTTAAATCCAAAATCTTTATACTTTATATGCATACAAAAAGCATATTTTTTATTGATTGATTATTGATGTTCAAAACGAGTTTTTACTATTTCCAGAGTAGCTGCAATTTATCAGTGTCCATTTATCTGGTTTTCAACGTTAGAACCGCATTGGTTAATCATGAGTTTTATTGACGAGCCAATGCACCCTGCCTACAGCCCCAGCTATGGGGATACTTTTCAGCCACCGTTCACATTTACACAACGAGTATACGTATTGTACAAGCAAATAGAAGGACTGATAAATAATTTGTGAGTAAACAAACTTATACTAATATGTGCATTGGAGTGGTTCAATATTTTTTTTATTTATTTCTAGTTGGCCACCCCATGAATTTGTAACACGTATCTGTGGTTCATTGTGAAATTTTAGCTGTCTCGCTTTAGCATAAAAGGATGCTCAATCGAGTGTTGATATTAGATCTCTAGTGAAAAATGCCTAATTTTGATTTCTCTTGATTTTTATTTCAGTCAAATTCATATGTTACAGATATATTTGCTGCTAGAAAATATAACTAACTTGGTGTTCTACTGATAAACTACGTAGTTAATTTTAATTAATATTTGTTGCGTGCAGCTATGTATGTAGATTTTTATACATAGTCTAAATACTATTTTAAAATCAAAATATTTAGTTTTAAGAACATTTTACGTTATCTTACTGAATATTCTATGCTTTGTCAGATATAATATTTTATCTATAAAATTTATATATTTCAAAGTTAATGAGCATTCCCTCCTAGTTGAGATACGAGGCTATAATTTTATACACATACATACATGTGTATCAAAATCAGGGGTGGCCCGACTTCCACGCGATATTTTTTTTGTCCCATACAGGCGTGGGCCACTCTAATGTATATTACAGTGTACGTATTTTATCTTAACTGGGGCAAGCAGAGACTACAGTTCGCCATATACTACTATTCTGACACAATTTTCGTTGCATCTAAATTGCATCTTAGAATGCTATGCACCTGACTCTGTTCAACGAGATTATTAATTTGGTCGTGTTATGCTATGGTCGTGTATTATAAAGTACTGTGAGTACTTTGCTATATTATAATCTGTATATCTTTATCATCACGCCAGATCTCTCGCGGGATAGGCAGAGAGTACATAGTTCCAACAGGTTCTTTCCTTACAGACCTCTCTGGCTCCACTCTCATACAGCGTGTATCGCCGATTACGCTATATAATAATAATAACTATTATTAATTATTATCTAAATGAAACTGTATCGAACTGTTAAATGAGGTCAATAATGCCATCGGTTTAAATACATATATTCTCGTCAAATTATGTTGATTCATTGTCGAAACTTAAGGTCAGGGCTGGCCAGAGCAATAAAATCTTTGATAATTTTATGATATAAGAATATGTTATGTAACTTAATAAGCTAAGTGTCTCGCAGGATGCTATCAATTTAATGAAAAATATACTATGTGCCGGGTACTTACTGCTTATGATAAATTGCATGTCAATTTATATAAATATAAATAAAATAATATTAGCCCTGTTAAGATACTGTCCCACCGTTGGGCACGGGCCTCCTCTCAAACTGAGAGGATTTAGGCCATAGGCCACCACGCTGGCCCAGTACGGGTTGGCGAACTTCACACACCTTCGAGAAACTCTCAGGCATGCAGGTTCCCTCACGATGTTTTCCTTCACCGTTAAAACAAGTGATAGTTAATTTATAATACACACATGCTTTCGAAAAGACAGAGGTGCGTGCCTGGGTTTGAACCCGAGACCTTTGACTTTGCAGTCAAACGGTCTTACCACTAGGCCAATGTCAATATATATTGATTAAGTAATTATTAATTTACATAATTTATATGACAAAAGAGGGGCGCTCTTAGCACTGTGCATGTGTGCGGTGTTTTTACCGATCACCAAGGTTAAGCAGCGTTCGCCTCGATCGGCCTGAGATGGGTGACCGTTTGTAACAGTTTCATATTCAAGCGTCTATGTACTTCAGAAGGCACTTTAAGCCGTTGGTCTCGGGTTCTGGTTAGTGTAGTAGTCCTTAAGCCGAGTTGGAAGCCTCATAGGCGGCTTGATAAGTTCCAACAACAGGTGGCCATAAACCTGCCTCCACTAATCCGCAATGGGTCCGCATGGTGGAGTATGATCTAATCTCTCTCACCTTAATTTGTCAGAGAAGGTCTTTTCCCAGCGGTGGGACAGTATAGGCTGATAATAGGATGTAGGTACCGGGGAAGAGCTAGACTACTCTTACCATGACCAAATAGGCCGTATCTTATATAAGCAAGGCAAGAATCTCTGGTAGGTAGGTAGAGACGGCTAGAGAGGCACTCTGCCTACCTGCAAGGAATCTCATGGCGATATTTCCTCAAGCACCATGTTCATCGTGTTATTTTTCCAGCCGATTCTTTTACAAAGAAGAAGCAGCATACTCAAGACTTATTGTGCCAATATTGAAACAGAGAGGTCTTCCTGTACCCACTTTGCAGGAGCTCAAGTACAATGCTTCTCTGTTGCTTGGCAACTCCCATGTGTCTATGGGAGGTGCTCCGAAGCTACCACAAAACTACAAGCATATTGGAGGGTATCACATTGAAGAGACGGTTAAGCCGTTGCCAGAGGTAAATATTATAATGCTAGATAGAGAACAAGAGAAGTACAATAAAACAGTTCAACAGGAGTATATAAGAGCTTGCCAATGCAAGATTGCAAGTAAGGTCATGGAAACACCTTTACTCAATAGTGGGGCAGTTTCCACTTTAGGAATACACCAATTTGTTTCCAAAGCCTCCGATTCAAAATAATTCTCTTAGAGGCCGTCGAATACATTTCAACAGAATCTGTATTGAATAACGTTACCGTAATATTAAGTTCGTATCTATAGTCTATTCCAATCTTCAATTCACCACATCATCACGATATCACACATTCACGAAAGCATCATCACACATTCACGATAGCATCATCACACATTCACGATAGCATCACCAATTTAATACGTTTTAGTAGTGATTACAATCTGTAACAAGTGTAATATGAAAGCGACAGTATTTCTGAAGACATCGAAATGAAACTGCTGTTAGCAAGAAATTGACGTTTTTATATTGAGTGAAACAAGTTTTAAAGTTTGATAGGAATAGACTATAATAAGTGACTCAACTGTCCCCATAGTAACACTGGTTGCACAGTTTTGTGAGGCCAGGATTTTACACTGTGCATTATTAAGGAGAGATATTGATGAAAGTGGAAGGATGTAGGTGCCGGGTAAGACCTAGACAACCTTACCATGACCTAATAGACCGTGTCTTAGCTGAAGGGCAAGTCAAGAGTCTCCGTAACCGGCGAGTGTGTATGAGACGAACTATGAGAGTGGAGGAAGCCAGAGAGGTATGTAAGGAAAGATCCTGTTGGAACTCTATACTCTCTGCCTACCCCACGAGGGAGCTGGCGTGATGATATAGATAGATAGATAGATATTGATGAAAACAAAATCACATCCTTAATTGAAGTATATGTAATCTTAAATTATATACAAGGTTTAACATAATAAACGATCTCAGACACCCCGATTAGAGAATTGCTTCATCAATTCAAAACAGTAACCTCTTTTCCAAAATTAAAGGTTTTACCACTTTTTTTAAGCACTTTTATACCCCAAAATGAAACTTGCACGTGTATGTGTCCGGTTTGAGAAATACGTTTTAGGAATGCATTTGAAATCTCCTTATTGCTCTGAATCAAGAATAAGTTTATTTTTTATAGCGCACTGAAGGAGTAAAAGCATTGTTTGCAAATTAAAAAAAAATATAAGATACATTAAACATTGTTGGAATCAATTCAGTTATCGATTTAGAACAAACTACTTTCAGGTCTTGCGTTTATTATGTTACACCTTGTATATTCCATGACATACGGTGCCGAGACGTGGACACTTACAGTAGGGCTAGTCCATAGGCTCAAAGTCGCGCAGCGAGCTATGGAGCGGGCTATGCTTGGAGTCTCTTTGAGGGATAAACTCCGAAATGAAGTTATCCGTCAAAGAACCAAAGTAGTTGACATAGCCCGCAGAGTGAGCTCGCTAAAGTGGCAATGGGCTGGCCATGTCTGCCGAAGAACCGATGGCCGATGGAGCAGACGAGTTTTAGAGTGGAGACCACGACTCGGCAAACGTAAGGTAGGGCGCCCCCCAGCTAGGTGGACCGACGACCTGAAGAAGGTCGCAGGGTGGGACTGGATGCGGAAGGCGGAGGACCGTGTATTGAGGCGCAAATTGGGAGAGGCCTATGTCCAGCAGTGGACTGCAATAGGCTGATTTGATTGATTGATTGTATATTCGGCATATCGTCGTTGTCAAATGAATATTTGCTATGTGGTTTTTTGGAGGTTTTGACATTTTGACTGTTATTACTAGTTACTAAACAATTTTTCGTATAAAAAGACTCCTATGTGACTTCAAGCATTATACGGTGAACTGTGGTCGCTAAAAAAATATGCTTCAAAAATCTGCTTCATATATTTTACAGGAAAATGTTTTCGCATATAGCAGATATTTATTTGAAGCCGACGATATGTAAAATAGCTGCTTGCACAAACAGTTACCTCTATTCCTAAATTAAAATAAATAAACACTGCCATCTCTATATTTCTCAAGCTGTTTTTAGGCCTTAATGTAATTAAGACGACCCTATAAGCAAAAGGAATGCACCGCGCACGATTCCAGACTCCGAACTTTTCGGACAGACCGGAAATTTTCGATAGTAATCTCCAATAACAATCCATCCCAGGATTTAAACCCAGACTCAAATCCTTGTGCAGCTAGACCAACGATGTAGTAAAATCATTACTAAGTATTTTTATATTGATATTTTCATGTTCATAGGATCTAAAGAAGATAATGGATAACGCTAAATATGGCGTAATATTCTTCAGCATGGGCTCAAATTTGAAGAGCAAGGATCTGCCTATGGACATGAAGAGAGGAATCCTCAACGTTTTTAGAAATTTGAAACAGACCGTGATTTGGAAATTCGAAGAAGTTTTGCCTGATATGCCGAAAAATGTTCATGTCGTTCATTGGGCGCCTCAACCAAGTATATTAGGTAAGAATACTAATAATTATATAAATCTCATTTAAACTGAGGGGAGGCATAATTAAAAATCTAATGTCAAATTTTCAAAAACATTAATTATTATAAGCATGATAAAAAGAAATGCTTTTCCTTTTCTTGGAGTATCCCAGTTTGTACGCTAAAAAATCTCATAACTATTAAAAACATGTAATTCGAGAATTTAGTATTTTAACAACTAGAGGGGACGGGGGGTCCCACCAAATCTCACTAAGGGGGAGGGAGGGGTCCAAATTAAAAGAAAAACAGCTCCTGTAAGTAATGGATGTCCCCTAATTGCTCTTAACTTAGACTTTACTAATACAATAACAGGTATGATGTAGAAAAAGAAGAAATAGATATATTAAATAATAAAGACAAGCCTTCCCAGATGAGGTCACGTTTCTATCTTCAGTTAAACATTTGTAATAACAAAAAATAATATAAACTTAAAGTAATAATAATATTACCCTTATCTCTCTCACCTCGATTCGTGTGAAGATATAGGTCTATCGGCTTTATAAATGCCCAGCACTGTTTTATATAAACTTGACCATTCTGAAGTGCCCCTTAATAACCCTGAGGTTTCTTAGCAGAACAAATGGTTAGAGCTAGTTCACAGTCATGTACATGCTCAGGTCACATGCATCCATGCCTTTTAATTGTTATTCACCGGCTTTCGTTTGGTTACTAATCCTCTTCTAACTTCTGATATCTACCTTTGGTTTAAGTAATCATTCAAAACCAGCGCCTACAGCCAAGTTAACAATCTACAGTCTTATATAATAGACTAAATTCACTTCTTAATATATTCCCAAAGACCTCGTATCAATGTAAATCTACTATACAAAAGTATCTATTAGGCTTAAATTATAATGACACTGAATCCCTATTAATAATTGTTACCTGATTTTACATACTGTAGCTACTTCAGCACTCACACTTATTTATTCACTTATAAACACACATTCCACGCACGCGTATTTAAACTTATCACACTTACACATTGACATACACACCCAACCGCATGCACGCTCACACACACATATACACACACATACACACACACACATACACACACACATACACACACATACACACACACACACACACACACACACACACACACACACACACACACACACACACACATTTCACGAAAGATCAAGTATATTATATCAATACTTATACTTATATAACCATAAACACCACATTAGATAGTTACCTTAATAATAATAATATTTTTATTTCAACAAACAAAAGTGATACATTGGGAAAGAAAAAAACTTACAATCTGTTACATGGTCTAGTCATAATTTAGAAAAGGATAAACTCTGGTACCCATGATAAGATTTAACTTGTGTTATGGGTACCAGGGCTCTCTCACAGAATTGGGTACTTACATAAGCAGACTAAGAACCTATTACATTTTTTATTATGCACCTGCTAGCCCAGCTATTTAAATTTATTCATTAACTATTTACTATTATAAAATCGAGATTTTTAGAATTTCCTCAGTGTCTGTATAAGTTTTGGACAGAAGCCATTTGCTTGTTTTTATTTTACACTCATACTTTGAAAGGGAGTAGATGCTACATGATTTATTAATGATATTGTAGAGGTGGCCACTGATGACTTTATAATGCCTACTAGCTAAAGAGGTTCTAAATGACAGCACTGGACATACTTGATAAGCTCTTCGCTTAGACATTTTTCTCTCTTCATAATGCAGCGAGGAATGTTTTCTTAAAACTGTATGGAGCACAAAAAGCTGTCGTACAGTAAGCATTTGACATTCTTTATAAACAGTAGTGGTGGAATACCTGTAGGGTTTACAAGTCATGACCTTCAGCACAGCTCTTTGTGCTCGTTCCAGTTCCAAAAATTTTGATTTCACTGCACCTCCCCAGACTGTGACACAGTAGCTTAGAATTGATTGGCACAATGCATAATATATAATTTTCAATGTGTCTAAATCTACCGAGTTGCGTAGCTTTTTAAATACGCATATAAGTTTACGTACACGTGCTGTAAGATTTTCAAGATGAGATTTCCAATTTAAGTGATCATCTATGTTGACACCAAGGTATTTAATATTTTGGGATCTAGATAGGATGGGGCATTCGTATATAGATGAATTAGGATCAGTTGAGCAGGAATGTGCCTTGAGTAGAAGGATATCTGGGAAAGGTGGATTAGTGGATGACAATGAAAAAGATAGGTACGTAGACTTAGATAAATTTAAAGTTAAGAGATTTTCAGCCAGCCAGGTTATTACTATGCCAAGGGCATGCTCAGCAGTTTTAGAAGTGGTGGTCCAGTTAGAGCCATGAGCAATTAGGGCTGTGTCATCAGCATATGTAAAGATGGAACAGTTAGGAAGGGGAAGTTTAGAAAGTGAGTTAATGTAGACTAGAAAGAGAGTAGGGCCAAGGATAGAACCTTGAGGGACGCCAAAGGAAAGAGGGGTTTCGTCACTAACAGTTGTGTCAATTTTAATGCACTGGGTTTTGTCAGAAAGATAATCTTTGAAGATTTCAAGAGCATGACCACGTACTCCCACTTTTTCAAGTTTGGATAGAAGGTGAGGAACAGAGACGGTATCGAAAGCCTTTGTAAGGTCAAGGAAGATACCTATGCATTTGTTTTGTTTATCTAATTTATCCACTTTATTGAGTTTCTCTGAAGGATAGAATCCGGAACGAAGTCATTCGACAGAGAACCAAAGTTATCGACATAGCCCACCGGATTAGTAAGCTGAAGTGGCAATGGGCCGGTCACATTAGCCGAACAACCGATAACCGCTGGGACAAACGAGTTCTTGAGTGGAGACCGCGGACTGGCAAACGTAATGCAGGACGCCCTCAGGCTAGGTGGAGCGATGACCTTCGTAGGGCGGCTGGCAGAAACTGGATGCGAGTAGCCGAGGATCGTACCCAGTGGCGTGCACTTGGAGAGGCCTATGTCCAGCAGTGGACTGTTATAGGCTGATGATGATGATGATGATGATGATCCACAACATGGTCAACGAGCGATGCCACTGCGTCTTCCGTAGATTTTCCCTTTCTAAACCCGAACTGATTTGAGGCGAAAATATTGTGGCTTTCTAAGAAATTTACTAAGCGAGAATTGAGGATTTTTTCTAGTATTTTGGATAGCATAGGTAAAACAGATATTGGCCTATAGTTATTCATATCGTCTCTATTCCCGCCCTTGAAAATAGGGTAAACGATAGCCTTCTTAAATATCTTAGGGAATTTGGCGCTCATTATAGATATATTACAAATATGTGTAATGATAGGAATCAGTGTATTTTTACATTTTTGTAGTAGTGATGCTGTGATACCATCCCAACCCACGGCAGCATCTTTGCGCAGGCTAAGGATAATATTATCTACTTCAGAGTCATCTGTTGTGAGTAGTGTTAGAGAGTTAGGTGGATAGTTGTCAGAAAAGTTGGGGAAGTGGTGACCCTGTGTTTACCTTCACCTATAACCTACCGTGGAGAGAGACCTGGAGTCCTGAAATACAGGGTTACCCTAGTTTAGGCTCCAGTCCACTCCAAATAGAAACTTCATAAACAATTTTACATTAAATAGATTTAATTATGAAATATTAATGTAGCTAGCATTGTTGTGGAAAAATAAATAAGTTTTTACTTTACTTTTACAGTCGTTAACGCTAATATTAAGCGGAAAAATGTATGGGAATGACATTTTGCAACGAAAAGTCACGTGGTCAAACCAATGCGCTATCGATTGCGACAAGAGAATAGAAACAAAACGCTTACATCTTGTCTGGGCCCCAGATAATTTATCTTTGTACTCATTTACACATTATCGTCCCCAGATTCTCACCGTTTTATAGCTTTGTTTTCGGCATTTCAATAATTACTACGTAATTATTTTATATCGACCTAACCTTTTATGATTTTAATAACTAAATTAACCTATCTCAGGTAGAAGACTAGACTTCTGCCCGCGACTTCATCCGCGTTGACTTTAGACAAGAATCTAACATTTTTCCGGTACAAAAAGCCAATGTTATCTGTAATCTTGCACTGACGTAAATTTATTTGTCTGCACTCTTTCTATTATTGCACTTTTTCTATTATTGCATGCGGTGTTTACCTTTAAGTAATTGTTGCACAGAAAATGTTCTTGACACATGTATGTATTCTTAAATTGTATAAGTGTAAACAATTATTGGTAAACCAAATAAATAAACAAAAAAATAATAAACTAATATCTCTGCTAACTCTGTCTGCCAAATTTCATCCCAATTCATTCGGCCATTTTTGCGTGATTAAAAAACATCTAAATATCTAAACATACAAACTTGCTCATTTATTATACTACTTTCTGCCCGCGACTCGGTCCGCGTGGGTTTTAGACAGGAACCTGACATTTTTCCGAAATAAAAAGTATATAATAAACTAGTGTCTTTGCCCCCGCTGCGCGGCTGCACGGCGCTCTTTGTGTACGGCGCGGTGCTTGACAAGTTTCTTACTCGCGTTAACTTCAGTTTCACATTTTGTAATGACTCCGTAAATGTTACATCAGAATAGCTCTAATATCTTGTCTCTGTCAAACTTTCATCCCCTATTCGCTATTGTTATTTTACACCCTTGAGGGTAAAACTTTTACAAACTTTGAATGTCATATTTATTTATATCGAATCAACAGCCTAAAAAGTAGCCTATGTCCTTTCTCAGGCTCTAGACTATCTGTGTACCAAATTTCATTTCAGTAGTTTTGGTATGAAAGCGCGACAGACAGACAGGGCTTTTCAACTTTCGTATTTATAATATTAGTAAGGATAATATTAGACCTGTTAAGAAACTGTCCCACTGTAGGGCACGGGCCTCCTCTCAAACTGAGAGGGTTTTAAAAGTATCCTATGTGTAAATCCAGGTAATAAACAATATGTGTGCCAAATTTAATCCAAATCCGTTCAGCCATTTTTGCGTGATTGAGTAACAAACATACAAAATTTTACGTTTATAATATTATAGTAGGATAATATATTGCACAAATATTGGTATTTAAAGTCGCATAAAAAGTCCTCAACAGCAGTATAAATTTACCTGTTATGTAAACATGATAACAGTTTTATGTATTATGTGTATATTTATACTAATAAAAAAGAATACAGTGATGTTTAGAAAAAGTGTATTTTTGTACAATCTATCTATATCATCACGCCAGATCCCTTGCGGGGTAGGCAGAGAGTACAGAGTTTCAACAGGTTCTTTCCTTACATACCTCTCTGGCTTCCTCCACTCTCATAGTTCGTCTCATACACGCTCGCCGGTTACGGAGACTCTTGACTTTTCCTTAAGATAATATAAGACTCATTTTATTTGTACAATTACAAGCAATATATGCGTATTTCATCACTGGTATAGTAACGTCGGAATTGTATAACGTAGGTAAATTACTTTACTTTACACCGTCACGCCTATATTCCCCAAGCGGGGGTGGCAGAGGTGTACTGAGTACACCCACGTTTCGCCGACCATGTTAGATCCCATGTAATAGGGGGCGAGCCTATTGCCATAAACCGGGCACAATTCCAGATTCCGGTCTCGTACTGGGAAGTTTTCGTTAGAAAAACTACACTTGTCCGACCTAGGATTTGAACCCAGGACCTCGTGATTACAAAACGATACGGTTTGCCACTAGACCAACGAGGAAGGCTCACAAAGCGATGCGCTGCACTCTATTAAATATGACAAAGCTAGATTCTAGATGCACCGGTTTAAGAGGGCTACCGCGATCGAGGTGAACGCCTGGAGATTGCCAGACAATTACTTAACAAGTGAATAATAAGGGATGGATATATTAAACGCACGCTCGAAAATAAACGATGAATGGGATAAATCCTAGGTCGGACAAATGTAATTCATCTAACGAAAAATTTAAAAGTATATGTCCGGAATCTGTAATTGTGCCCGGTGTATAGCAATGGGCTCGCCCGCTATTACATTGGACCTAACATTGTCGGCGAAAAGTGGGTGTACTCAGTACACCTCTGCCACCACCACTTGGGGAATGTAGGCGTGACGGTGTTATTGTTTTTTTTTAATAGTGTTTAGGATCTATAATCTTGATCCGCTGTTTTAAGCTGTCTATTGTCTGTCAGTGTTAGTGTCTTTCAACGGCTGAAGCGCTATAAGGGCTTCAAACTAAAACTACGCTTTACTAAAAAGCGCTCGTCCGAACAAGAGGTTATAGTATTATTTAATGAAAGTCATCTACAATTAGTTATCCTCCACTATGTTTTTCATGTTATTTTGTACCTAACAATAAATAATTATTAATGATAACAACATAATCGTATGTAGTTTTAAGTGCTTAGAAATAACTCGTGTATTATTTAATCCACCGTATCATTACATGACTTTGAGAAAAATATATCTGAATGTCACGCCATAATTTGCAACAATTTACATAATTGCATACAAGATGCGAGGCGCTCGTAGCGCTGGGCGACCGCGGTGTTCTTACTGATTACCAAGGTTACGCAGCGTTCGACTCGATCGGCCTGAGATGGGTGACCGTTTGTGGCATTTTCATATTCAAGCATCTCCGTGCTTCGAAAGGCACGTTAAGCCGTTGGTCCCGCCCTAAAGGCGGCTTGATAAGTTCCAATAGCAGGTAGCCACAAACCTGTCTTCACCAATCTGCACTGGGTCCGCGTAGCGGAATACGACCCAATCTCTCTCATGTCGATTTGTGAGAGAATGCCGTTGCCAAGCAGTGGGCAGTATAGGCTGATATTATTATTATTATTCAATAGAAAATTACTTTTATAAATACTACCTAACACTGTTATTTTTGCATTTATTTCAGCCCACGAAAACTGCGTGCTATTTATCACTCACGGAGGTCTCTTGTCAATAACCGAAGCTATCCATTACGCTGTCCCAGTCATTGCAATACCAGTGTTCGCAGACCAGTTCATAAATGCTAACAGAGTGGAATCTAAGGGCTTCGGCGTAAAGCTTGATCTGACATACACTATGCATGAGGAACTAGGAGGTGCTATTGACAAAGTTCTTGGAAACCCAAAGTAAGTATAATATGCACACATGCATATCCACAATTTTAAAGAACCTAAATCAAAATATGTAAGTAAATTGTTTAAGGTAAAAGAAGTACGGTATGTTTTGAAATATTCAGCATCTAACCACAATATGAAATACATATGTAACTTTACTGACACAGCACATGGTTTTTTATGGCAATAAAAACCAATCTTTATTTTCATATAACAAGTTCACTGACAAATATAGAAACACTTAAAACTAAAGTAGAAACAAAAAAACTTAATCAATACGACTGCATCTGCGTGGAATGGCGGCAAGAATGCTGGTTGCGTTTCCTTGCTGAATAGACAAACTAATCTTTTGAGCGAGGAATGAGCCAGCTCTCTTGTCACACGAGGTGATCAGCGTAGGTGTTACTGATTTACTTATGTTAATTGAACTTTAATTTTTATTATTAATTTACAATGCGAATGTGGTACCTACATCCAGATACCGGGGAAGACTATCTTACCATGACCCAATAGACCGTGTCTTATCTGAAGAGCAAGTCAAGAGTCTCCGTAACCAGCGGGCGTGTATGAAAAGAACTATGAGAGTGGAGGATGCCAGAGAGGTCTGCAAGAAAAAACCTGTTGGAACATTGTACTCTCTGCCTACCCTGCAAGGGATCTGGCGTAATGATATAGATAGATAAATAATTAATAGATTATTGATTATTACTATTTATTAGTGCAGATGGAACTTCTGTTTACACCTCCTCTTCTAATGTTTTCTTTCTATTGCGTCCCCTTCTGGGCAAAGGTTTCCCCCTCTTCCTTCCAAAGAGTCCTATCCTTGGTCAAAGATGACCATCCACGCCGATATGCATCAAAATCATCACGCGACCACTTTTGGCACTTAGAAAGGATGTTTGAAAATTCATCTTCTGAAGAGGTTTAATAGAGGGTTAAAAAATATGGAGATGGAAACATCGGGGGCACTGTTATAAGCTTTCTAAGCAGCAGAAAAGCACAGGAGTTCATAAAGTATATGAGCTAAAAGAAATTATTTGTGAAAATACATCCTCTAAGGGGGTTTATTATATGGTTAAAAATTACCAAAGGTGAAAACATCAGGGACACGGATAATGTTATAAGTTTTCTAACTAAATTTTTCTTCACAGGTATACCGAGAAAGTAAAGGAACTATCATTTATATACCACGACCGTCCTGTGCCGCCGGGAACCGAACTAGTGCATTGGGTCCAACATGTGGCACGCACGCGAGGCGCACCTCACCTTCGCTCACCCGCACTGCTCGTGCCACTCTACCAAAAGCTTTACTTAGATCTGCTAGCCTTAATCATCGTTGGATTCTTAATAATTAAAACCGTTGTAAAACGACTGCTGTGCACGATAACTATAAGAAAATTGGACACAAAGAAAAAGTTGAACTAATATCATAAGATTTTTGAAAGCTTTAATAGGTATATTGTTTTTGAAGACTAGTTATAAATGTTTGTGATATTGAATTTTATGAAATAAATGTTGAGTGATTTTATATTTTTTTTATTTATAACAACACACTCGACGCCTCTATGGGAGGCGCTTGTTGCTGTATGCGACTGCCGTGTCCTTAGTGATCACCAAGATAAAGCATTCGGCACGGTCAGTCTGAGATGGGTGACCTTTCGTGACATTTTCATATTCGAGCGACTCCGTAATTCGGAAAGCACGTTAAGCCGTTGGCTCCGGTCACCACCAAACGTGGTAATCGTTAAGCAAAGTTGCCTTGATAAGTTCCAACAGCAGGTGGCCACAAACCTGCCTATCTGCTCTGGGTCCGCAGGGTGGTATATGATCTAATCCCTGTCAACTTGTTTTATGAGAAAGAGCCTTAACTCAGTAGTTTTTTTAAGAGTGGCCCCACTAGTAATTATTCCTGTATTGTAGGTGGGTTTACAAACATGAAATTTTCATACACAAACGCCCAGACCGTAACAAATATTTGTGGGTCACACAAAGATTTGTCCAGTGTGGGAATCGAACCCGCGACAGCTCGAACAAGTGGATGGAGCGGCCGTAGCTCTTAACCACTGGACCAAGCTGTTCGTCAAATCGTAGGAGAGTGCAGGCTAATTTGTTTTTATTATGACTGTTTTTATTCTTAAGGTATCTATGCATTATGTTCGCGAACTGGTAGCGCTCTGTAATCGTTCATGGCTACGTTTTTAAAAATAGAGAAAAATAATATAAACTTAAAAATGCTTTTTGAAAAATAAGCTTTTATGGCATAAACACAAGGAAGATATATTTCTTAGTTGAGTTGTTCCTGTGACTTCCTTTCGGCTACATCATCAAACCTTGTAAACCATCCGGGTCTAAATTACTCGTCAAGACAAATCATATGAGCCCAAATACGGCGTTATATTGTGTAGTTGAGTGGTTCCATCGGCCACCTTTCGGCTTCATCATAAGACCCTAAACACTAACTGACAAGACTGAGCACGAGGGGGTTACGTTGTATAGTTTACACGTTCCTATGGTCACCTTTCGACTCCATTATCAGACCAGCTCTATGGTACCATAATATTGCATTGTCACCAAACTTACATACGTATGCCAAAGGACATTTTCGAAAATTGCCCCAGAACCAACAAACATTTGACCCATGCCATCATTATTCATCTATTTTATTAAAATAATAGCAAATACCCGTATGTAACGGACAATTTGCAATCTAAAACGAATATTTCAAAGTATTGTAAGTACTTATATCGAAGTCGCCGACATCTTTACTGAATGTCAACACACACAATATAACCTCATACGTATTAATGACTACTGAATTATAACTTCAACATCTTATACTTTTTATGCAATATTGCGATACCCCCCCCCCTTATATATATATTTATATATATATATATATTGAATTGTATTGAAGCTGTAAAGCTGTCAAAGGACAGTTACTTCCACTCTTAAGGAGCAGTTGTGCTGCTTGGGGTCTCTATTTAAGCGAATACAGAATCGCGAAGCGCTATTGGTTCGCAAACATAATGTATACGCATCTTTACACTTTTGTTGTCACTACCAAGTTGTAAATAATTGTTTTCTAGATATCTATATCATCACGCCTGATCCCTCGCGGAATAAGCAGAGAGTTCCAACACTTTATTCATCCGATCTAGACCCTAGCTTCCTCCACTCTCATAGTTCGTATCGTACACGCTCGCTGTTTAGAGAGAATAAATCACGCCCTCAGATAAATCACGGCCTATTTGGTCATGTTAAGACAGTCTAAGCCTTCCCCGGTATCTACATTAGTTTTTAATTTTTTGTACATTAATTTGAAGTTCTGGAAGATTTGAAGGATAAATATTAATGGTCACAGCGGTCTGTTTACCTCCGAAAACAAAATTATAACGGAACGGACCATATTGTTTTGAAATGCCGCTTAATTACAAAAAATATTTTAGTTGACGAAATTTATATCTCGCCAAAATATTTTATTTAAGTACTAAACATTTTTTTTATTTGAACTTATATCTTGAATCACGCGAACTCATCTACACGGGTCTTTTTATATTTGTTCGCAATGATTCGATGTTTGATGAATCTATTATTACAAATATTCAAGGTCGACCTTATCTACAATTTAACTGCGTAGTGGAGACCGTAAAACGTAGGTATTGGTCATCATTAAACAATATTTATAAAGTGCATTTACAACTAGCCAAGTGTGTTCAGACAGGAAAGAGTTCGTGCTATTTCTATATTCCGAATCTTTATTTTTAAATAGGTATATAATAAACTAGCAGTTGTCCGCGGTTTCGCACCCGTGATTGAGTAAGGAACATACAAACTTTCACATTTATAATATCAGTAAGAATAATATATTTTAAAATAATATAAGTATACATATCTACCCGAGAAAGATGAGGTTATAATCTATCTTCAATATCTATATACATATAATAATACTGTAACCAAGCCGAATCTATATATTGAATACTTTTTGAAAATTTTAATTGGGGTACATTTCCTTATCGATATGGAGACCGAAACATTTTTTTTTTCAATTATTGTCTGTCTGTCTCTTTGTGTTTCAATCACGCAAATACTACCGAATGGATTTCAATAAAATTTAGTATGGTATTAACTTATATCCTTACTTCAAATAATAGATAGATAGATAGATAAACTCTTTATTGTGCACCAACAAATGTAACAAATAGTGATTGGACATAAACAATCACAAGTAACACAAAGGGCGGCCTTATCGCTAATGAACGATCTCTTCCAGGCAACCTTAGGATGGAGAATTTTCAAGTTATACGAATGTACGAGGGTGCACTAAATTAGAATGATAGTAACGAGAATTAACATTACTTAAATACAATAACGACAAAAAAGGCTAAGTTAAAAAATACAGAAAATAAAATCATATACCAATACCAATAAATACTAGGGTAAACAAATACATATTTGAAAAATGACGCGAAACTACAATAAAGGTGCTTATACCGGATCTGGTAAGCGGTCTGATAAGTAAAATTCCTTTACTTGTTCTTTAAAGGTAAAGACTGTTTCGGGGACAATAAATACTTTTTATCCCAGAAACAAGAACAAATCCGGGATAATCGCGGGATAAACCATAAAACTTCATTATTCTTATTATTGTGGTCATGTTACGTTAATATGTGTGATTTTGCCTACACCTGAATTCCTCCATGAACTTATAATGGACTCAGGTTTGTCTCCTAACAAGAAATGTGCATACACGTTTGATTTAATCACTCAAACATGATTTCTTGCATGAACCGATGATGCATTTAGGATTTTCTCTTCTGGAGAGAACTCTTTAACGATGAATACACGAAATATACGGACTTATATTTATTTATTTAAGATATCTAAACATGATTTTGATCATGAACTTGAACTGAATATTATTACGCCAGATTACGATCGTTTGCAGGGTAGGTAGAAAAGGTTTGAATTAGCATTTTAACCAATAATTGTATAATAAATTGATAAACTGGTAAAAGTACCAAGGTATTGTAATAAACGTAGTATAAAGGCGTCTCAGGTCTTGGAGTTTTGCTATCATGGAAAAACCTACTCAACTATGTCAAATTACAAAATAAACGCGTGCGCAGCCGCGGGTAACAGCTAGTCATGTTATAATCCACCATTTTCATATTCTAGCGTATCCGTACTTCAGAAGGGAGGGTAAGCGGTTGGTTCCGGTTACCGCTTAATGTGGTAGTCGTTAAGCCAAATTGGAAGCCTTATAGGCGGCTTGATAAGCTCAACAGCAGGTGCCCACAAATCCACCTCTCCCAATGCGCACTGAATCTACGTAATGAAATATGACTTAAATCTCTCTTACTTTGATATATGAGAGAAGGCCTTTGCCCAGCACTGGGACGCCATACGCTCATATATTTAGTTATTATTAATGTAGACGAATATCCAGTGCATGGACAAACCTAAATCTGGTTTTAGATGCACTGTTTATATAACAATTTAAATGTTACCACTAAATCTACACTAATATAAAGATTTGTAGTTTTGTATGTTAGTAACGAGTAAACCCAAAAACTACTGGGACTATTTCTAAAATTCTTTTACCATTAGGAAGCTACTTTATCCAGAAGTAACATAGGCTATATAACATAGACCCGGTAGGTGGCGCTGTTGTCGACCGGGTACGCAGTCGCGGAAAACTGCTAGTTTTAAATAAATAAGCGAATGAAATGTAAGCACCGAGGATCGTCGTAATCAGAAAAAAACACACTTGTAATCTTTTTGCTTGTAATCTTAATTTTGTAACAAATAATAGTTCTAAAGATCTTGATAATATTCTGTCGTACCTCTTTTTATCCAATCTTAAGTCTTTCTTCCATCACCTTGGTAATCGTCTTTCTTCCATAGTTTCTCAAATCGCTTGCACACTTCAGTTTTGCATCATTAAATCCATTATTATTGTTGATTTCAATATATTATTATCATCATTAAGCTAATAATTCGGTTTTGACAATATTCGCCAAGGTTTGTAAAATGAAGCGTATAATTGTTTTGAAAAACTACCGACTGTAAGCTTTCTTTACTGGCTGTACCCATTAGCAATTTTGGCAATACGCCGACAACCATCTGAAAAATAATTCCGTGCTATCAAAAAAAGTACCTACCAATATTCTTAATAATAATCTTGTGATCAGTTTGATGATGTGTGTTTTATCTTGCGTTCGGTGTAAAGATGAAAAAGGGTATGCTCTGTTGGTTCGGGGAAATATAAAGAATGTCAGAAGAAAGAATGACAAAAGAGATATACAATGCGAAAGTGGAAAAATGTAGGTACCGGGGAAGACCTAGACTATCTTATATAATAAAATAAATAACTATCAAATAGACCGAGTCTTATCTGAAGGACAAGTCAAGAGTCTCCGTAACCGGCGAGAGTGTAAGAGACGAACTATGAGAGTGGAGGAAGCCAGAGAGGTATGTAAGGAAAGAACCTGTTGGAACTCTAAACTCTCTGCCTACCCCGTTAGGGATCTGGCGTGATGATACAGATAGATAGATAGATCAGCTTTATGTAAATATTGATGGTGTATTAACCTCCAAGTAAAGATCACGGTTAAGTTTGGAATTGTAACGAGTTAAAAGTAATTGCATTGTTATAGACTATTGATTTATAAAAACTATCGTAATGTTTTACTTTGAGATAGTTAAAATAATTCTAAATAGTTAAAATAAAATAAACATTTGACACACAACATATTGTAGCATATTTTAAATAGTATATGGAATTGATTGAAAAAAATGTAATGGCAATACTTGGTTACAATGAAATATGGGTTGATAATTTATTGACAACTTAAACTTACCAAAATAGTTTTCGATATTCTTTCTGGTTATCTGATTTGTATAAAGTTTTAAGCATTGCAGTTACTCGACTTTATCGTACGAAACTAATAACTGTTTTCTCTAAATGGACTCCGATTGTAACTCAAGAAATTGTGAGGCTTACACGCATTACGTGCGTACATATCAGCGATATAAGTCTTGGATCAAAACACGAGAGCAAGCTCTACAACTAGACTCTTAGCTATTGTATGTGAAGAAGAATAAACATTTATAAATCTTGATAACGATTTTTATTGCACCTCTAAATTCTGCAGTGTACAGGTGGTAGGTAAGCAGGCGATAACAAAAATAATGAATCAGCTAATTCTGTTCCCCTACTCGTCAAATGTCTCACAAATCGATATGAAGGATAGATCATAGTCCTGCTTTTAATATTTCATTTAAAAGTAAGTAAATACTTAATATAATAATTTACAACGCATTTAAAACTGGTCTAAGGACACATGTAGTTGTTTAGACTTTATTTCGTACTAGCTGTTACCCGCAACTTCGTCTGCGTTAATTTTTTAAGACAAAATGTTTCAAAATATATATTTGTCAGTTCGGTTTTCTGAATGGCCGTTTCAATGCTGTTAACGGTAAAAGGTGGATTTATCTTCGTTTTTATAGACGTCCGCATGGTAGCCGAACATAAAGGAAATCTTGAAATAACACTGGAATCTCGTCCAGTACACTGATCTTCATTGATATGCGAGTATGCGCACAATAGTTAAAGATTAATATTGTCACATGGAATGCAGTGATTTGAGCTGCTCCGCGATGCGTACGGCCGCGTGTCCTGTTGCCAATCTATGTGATAAATCTTATTAAAGCGTTTACCCTAAGTGTGAACTATCAAGCAACAAGCACTGGGTACTTTTACACTAGTTCGAGTCGTTCATCGAATGGTAAGTCTGCAATAGTACTAGGCATTGCATCAGGGCGTCCATCTGCTATGAGTAATGCTTTGATCATATCTGGCCAGTTCAGATCATTACATGAAAATGTAACAAACCAAGTTGGACGACCAAGACTCCGTACCATAGCAATCAACCCAGTGCAACATCTTTTCCAGTATGCAGCCGATCCTCTTATGTTTCTCATAGTTAGATGCATATTATCGACGAGACCATAGGGTGTATATTCAACCTGCTTCATTCCACATAAGACGGAAACACTTGCCTTAGCTTTAAAATATTCAACAACAGACAACGCAAAGAATAAATAAGCGTTCCTTTGAAATCATTGCCCATAATTCGTACTTGGAAATAATCAAGAGCAGTTAAATAAATATCTCTATTTTCACCAAAACCGTTTCTTCTACCAGGGTAAAGAAAATACCAACAAAGTACTTCCATCCTTTTTCCCCGTTCAATCTTAAGGGGTGGTGCGGTTTTCCTTTGTACATCTACTACAACTCTGACTTGATCATCTAATTTATTTTCGTTATTGGCGTTAATAATGGTATCTAAATTTGGTACGTCTTCATCAATAAGATAAAATAATTCGTTGAATAAATGACTCTTCTCTCTAAATCATTTGTATCTGATCCTAGAGGCAAAATCAGAGTTGTGGAATTAGGTGACGTACTGCAAATAGGATATGCAGGTGACACACATACGTATTGGGGATTTACTGGGTTATCCGCTTTAGTTGTGGTATCATCAGATGATGTAGAGGATATATAGAAAGGACCTTGATGGGAGCACGTGAAAACAGGTGACTCTTGAGTGACTGCGTGTCCTACTATGGGAGGGATATTCGAATTATTACATGGCAAACTATGTAATAAATCGAGGTGTGGTGCTTGGGAAGCAACCTCTTGCAGTGCTTCTTTCTCTTTAGTGCCAGTAGGCGTAATACTGTGAACAGAATATTGACGTGATATAATTACTTGAGAAGTATCTACGTTTTGGGGATTAACAGGGTTATCACACCTTCTAATGGTATCATCAGATGATCTAAAGGATATATTGATAGGAGCTTGATGGGAACACGTGACTCTAGTGACTCTTGAGTGGCTACGTGTTCCAATATGGGAGGGATATCCAAATTATTGCATGGTAGATCATGTAATACTTGGATGTGAGATGCTTGAGAAGCAACCTCCTGCAGTGCTTCTCTCTCTTCGGTGCTAATAGAAATGGGTGTAATACAATGTGTGTTTAAAAAATGTTCATCACCTTTATTTATCTTTAAATTACGACGTAGGATTCCGAATAGTAGACTCATATTCACAAAGCGCATACAAAAAGCAGTACCTCTGGTTGATGCTATATTACCCTTTGTTCCCCTAACATGAGAATCAAACAGCCAATAATGCATATTGCCGGATAAGTTTTGGCATGCTATAGCCACAGAGATTGCATTGCTTGTAAGAATTCCACAATGATGTTTTTTTTTTAAAATTCACTAAGGTATTTTTCAAATTCGGAAAGCTTTCCTCAATCTGATCTCTATCGATATGCCCATCAATCAAAATACTATTCTGCACATTTAAAGTTACCCAATGCCCATTAAAAAATAACCGTGGCAAGAGTTCTCTCAACGCTAAATATTCAACATTCTGCTCTGCAGCATCGGGATTCTGTCGTGCTAAAATGCATTGGCGATATGTATCTCCAACTATATGACAGTATAGTCCATATCACTTACCGTCCATGTATTCGCATCTGATAATGCAAATGCGGCACAAGCAACTGCTGCGACGCCGGTACACTGCCTTCCACAAGAGTCTATGCTAAATCGGTCATTGCCCTGACGAAACGAGCCACATAAAATGGATACATCGTTGTTTATGTTATTAATATTTAGTTGTTTTATTCGAATTCTATTATGTTATTAATTAATATCTCGCTAAGTGTTATTGCTTCGGGCTTGGCACCGACCTCAATAAACTCAGTAGATAGCGAATACAACAATATTTCATATGAATTAATACCAGTTCTTGACAAGAATTGTCACATTGGAATTTTATGTATGAATCGTAATATGTGAATAAGTAGATTAATATGTAATTTTATACTGTGTATACGTAAATAATGTTAAATTAGTTAATAGGTTTTTAAGATAAGTATAGCTTTCGGTTTATTTGGTTATTAATTTAGATTAAATAAATATTATTAAGTAGGTACGTTATTAAAAACGAAATTAGACAAAAATCAATAATTATTGTAACGCGATTTTTTTCTTTAGAATTACATCTGCATGCAGTTATTTTTCACTTTTTAGTGCCTTTTTGTTTTTGATTTATGAATTCGGTTTAATTCTTTTTTCAAAAAGTTTTTTTTTTTCAAACAGTGCGTGTGTGGCAAAACGGTGACATGGTATTCATTGAGCACTCTGCAAAAAAAAGCGGCATGACAAGGATACTCACTAAGAGCCCTACATCTCTTTCTAAGTAGGGTGACCAAACATTGGTACGATTATGGACTTGTTGACATATAATTAACGTATAATTCTCGGGCACTGTTAATTGCCGTAATTCTTTCTTTCTACGCATATGCCACATCTTAAATGAGTAGTAATCAAAGTTTTTGATTAAATTGTCCATTTTCTTGCTTACTGAACATTTTTTTTTCAGTATCTGTAAATTCAGCTTCAAATATCGCAAAAATTTAGGATAGTCCCCTAGAGCCGTTTTTAGGTATCTACAAGGGTTGATATAGCTCCCCTTACTGCCCCATCTTAGTCCATTCTGTATATAAAGACGAATGGAGAACCTTGTTCGTTCTGAACTCGGTAATAAATGGTTTACACCGTATTTAAACCACATCATAAATAGGTAGAGTCCGTATTAGTTCTACCTTATGGTCACCGTACTGCGTCGTAATGGGTGCGAGCGCAACATCGGGCTTCTGGTTATTGCTTGCACTCATCGTGGTTTCTCGAGTTGTTTAAATCTTAGAAAATTCAATGTTGTGTCTGTGAGTAAGAGTTTAATTTTCTTTGGCAATTTTTGCAGTACTCAATCCTTCATGGTTTCGAACAAAGTCTTCTAGTGTTTTATTATTATGATTTCTATACGTTTACACTCAATTTACACTAGTCATGTTTTTCATCACGGTTTATACACTGCCAACTCGCGTGTGAAGTGAAGGAAGCTCAGTCGTATAAACGCATCATATATGTACACTCTATTTCCCCTCGCACACTAACTATCACTGTCCGACGCTCGGCTGGCGGTTTTCAAAGGACAGCACTTGCTTAGTCCAAATAATTATGTTGAAAAAAACCTGTCAATAAAAATGTAGAGTAATTTATAAAATACCTACAAGAATATCCGGATAACACATCAGTGAAAGTATTGGAAAGCTAATAAAAAATTGGATTGGTAAATATTTTTATTTCGAGCATAAACATAAAGAGAACCCCCGAGTGATACTTAATATACTAAGTGAGTATGTGAACAGTGGACGCTGACACAGTACTACTCAATGCACTAAGCTGAAAATGGCATAATTTAAACCGGGTATTTAGCGAAGTGGAAACCACTGGCCGCGTGGTCTGGACAGTGACCGCTCACACAATAGCTATTCAAGTGTCATTTGTTCGTCGTCGTCAAAGGTCGTCGTTGTTCTAAGTGTATATTTAAAATTACCTCTCACTGTACTTATTTGTTTGGTTTACAGTCACCCTACTGGCAAGTCGACAGCCGCGCGAGGGGCTGCGTGGGCGTACGACGGGTATTCGACCAAAGGCAAGAAGGCAGCTTGCAAACCAAATTGACGCGCTAGCTCGCTACAGTCCCATCGGTTTACACTCCTGTCCTTACAGTACTTCTTCGTTAAAGATTTGACATGCTTTTTTTATTTCATATAGGTTTAAACTCATCTCCATGTCCTTCCAGTACTGTTTTGTTAAAGACTTGACCAATGTTAATCGGACATGACACCCAATATTACGAGTGAAACACTTTTCGGATTATAAACTAAAGTTGCTATTTCTATAGTCGAGGCGTTCCTAAATTCTGTACGCTGTAATTTTTTTATCTACTTACCATCACTAAACCTTAAGAGAAGGCCCCGGCACTATATCAACTTTTGATAATCCATTAAGAAATATAAAAAGTTGATATAGTGCCGGGGAAGATATTTGTGTAAGTTCAGGTGGTCGGTTGGCGATGGCTCAAAGATAAATAATGAAATCCTATTCTATTTGATATCATCACGTCTGATCCCTTGCGGGGTAGGCAGAGAGTACAGTTCCATATGATGAAATCAGGAAGATAAAACGTATATAAAACCAAAATTAGATAAACTCTTCTACTTTTAAAATACTATAATGTTAACGTGAAACGTACAGCAAAAATAAGCATCTAAATCAATTACAACCATTTTTAACCGACTTCAAAAAGGAGAAGGTTCTATGTTCGGTTGAACGTATGCTTTTTTTGTGTATGTTCCATCAGTTGTGGACCGACTTTGATGATTTTTTTGCATTGTGTTCAGTAGAGTTCCAAGATGATCCCATTTTAATTTTATTAGTATTGGACCTTGGACTTTGAAGATACACCACGGAACTCCTTAACGACAAACAATATATAACGGACGATTTAGCGCAGTGGTTAAGAGCTTTAGCTGCTCCGCCCACTGTGTCGAATAGTCGCGGGTTCGATTCCCGCACGGGACAAAACTTTGTGTGATCCACAATTATTTGTTCCGGTCTGGGTATTTGTTTGTGAATTTTCATGTTTGTAAACGCACCCACGACACAGGAATAAATCCTAGTGTGGGGCTACGTTTTTAAACAAAAAAAAAAAAAAAAAAAATAGGAACGGAGAATGCGCGTGAAGTCCGATGGAATGTTGTGCGAGGCACAAGGGGGGTTCCGGTCTGGAAGAGGATGTTCGGATCAAGTCTTTTCACTCCGCAACATCATAGAGAAGCATCTGGCAGTGGGGCGGAAGGTTTTCTGCGGGTTTGTAGATCTGGAGAAGGCATTTGACAGAGTTGTGCGAAAGAAACTTTGGGACATTTTGCCAGAGTATGGTATAGATGGCACTCTGTTGCGAGCCGTCCAGTCCACTTATGTGGACTGCAAGGCATGCGTACGGGTGGGTGGTAACAGGTCACCCTGGTTTGACGTTAAAATCGGCGTCAAGCAGGGTTGCGTGTTGTCCGCTAGACTGTTTATAATATATCTGGACAAAAGTCTTCAAAGACTGAAAGCGATAAATGAAGGTGTACAAATGGGTGACTTAGTGGTAAACCATCTACTTTATGCAGATGACGCGGTTTTAATAGCGCCCACAGCCACTGATCTGCAAACACTAGTCACAGTTATGAAAGACGACTGCATGATCAATGGCTTACACTTGAATGTGAAGAAAAACCAAGATTATGGTTTTTGAAAGGGAAGAAACCAGAACGAATGTAAGGATTGTGGTTGGTAACGATGTGCTGGAGCAAGTGAATGAGTTTGTATATCTTGGATGCGCCTTCAGTAAGGATGGGAAATACACCGCTGACATAGAGAGAAGAGTGAGTGCAGGGAACAGAGTGAATGGTGCGATGGGAAAGCTACTCGGGAGCCGGCACTTAAGCCATAAGGCGCAGCTGGCCATACATAACGGAGTTCTTGTCCCAACGCTGTTATATGGTAGCGAGAGCTGGGTATGTAAAAAGGAGAATGAAAGTAGGATAAATGCGGTAGAAATGCGAGCTCTGCGGAAGATGTGCGGAGTGAAGCTGACCGACCGCATTAGCAACAGCATAGTAAGACAGCGAGTAGGTATGAAAGATAGTATCGGAGTAAAGATGAGAAAGGGCATGCTCCGTTGGTTCGGGCATATAGAAAGAATGCCAGAGGAAAGAATGACAAAACAGATATACAATGTGAAAGTGGAAGGATGCAGGTACCGGGGAAGACCTAGACTATCTTACCACGACCAAATAAACCGAGTCTTATCTGATGGAAAAGTCAAGAGTCTCCGTAACCGGCGAGCGTGTATGAGACGAACTATGAGAGTCGAGGAAGCCAGAGAGGTATGTAAGGAAAGAACCTGTTGGAACTCTGTACTCTCTGCCTACCCCGCAAGAGATCTGGCGTGAGGTTATAGATACATAGATAGAGATAGACTTTGAAGATACACCACGGAACTCCTTAACGACAAACAATAGGAATGTGCAAATTGAGACAATATGGATGTTACGTCAATCCTATAGGTACCCTAATATAGAACTAAGCACAATGTTAACCGACTCCAAAAAAGGAGGAGGTTCATAATTCGTCTGTGTTTTTTATAACTTATTTGCTTATAAACCGATTTCGATGATTCTTTTTTCGCTGGATTCAATATAGTTTCAATGTGATTCCATTTTAATTTTATCTGTATTGGACCTTGATCTTTGAAGATACACCAGGGAACTCCTTAACGACTAACGGTAATTTGAATATCAAAGTTCCTAAGAAAATGATGGAAAAATCTAGCTCTACCTAATCAAAACTGGAATTTCGGTTATTGTATTAAATTTGTAAATCAGTAATCCAATGGGGTACCTAAAAGATTGCATTATTTAGTTTAAGGTGGGAAATTTAAACACAAAATTGAAAAAAATAAATGAATATTTATTTCTAATTCTTCTTCTTCTTAGTTACTACTTTATTCGACGGACACATCGCACGACATATACGCTTCAAGACTGCAATAGCTAGAATTATGGCCACTATAATAAGAACTATTAGATCTAAGAAAAGCCTCTGATAGAGCGGCACACCCAACGCTGGTGAGCGCAAATGCGGAGCACCACGAGTATGAGCCACGTGCTCTATCCAGTGCACCAACTCCGCTCCAGGCTTGATTGGACGATGATGGTAAATGTATGACAACTCTTTCACACGTTGTCTGTATCTGTAAAAAATAAATAACAGTGGTAACTAGAATAAAGAATAGTTTATGCATGCAATGCAATCGCTACATATTGAGGTAGAGCTATCGGTTATCAGTTGATGTTATAGTTCTGGATTGTCAAATCGGGTAATCATTAAGCATTTAACTTTAATGCTTAAAAAAGTGTCTTAATTTATTCTATCTATCTATGTCATCACGCCAGAACCCTTAATTTATTCCGTATGTTTAATATTATAAGATCAGCCTATACAGTACTGATACTAGACAAAGTACTTCACCCTAAAATTGAGGAATGAGAGAATAGATTATTCTTCACTTCGCAAACTCAGTGCGGATTGGTGGTGGCAAGTTTATGGCCACCTGCCGTTGGAAATTTTCAAGCCGCCCACAAAATTTTAGCTTGTCTTAGAGACTATCACATATATGTAATGGAATTGCCAAAACAGTCCCCCAACGCAGACTGAACGAGCCGAATACTTGCTTGCTTAACTTTACTGCTGCCAACGCTGAGAGCGGCTCGTTAAATATTAATAGTATATTATAATTGTTCATATATTTGTCGGCTATTCCTAGTTCTTGTCATAATACTCACTTAGGATTAGAAACTAATTCATCGATAGCCACTTTCAGTTCATCAACTAAACCATAAGAGAGCTCAACTTTCTTCGCAAAGCCTTTGTTTACGGCCCTCTGCACGTTGAGTGGCTGGTCACCGAACACTGGTATACCAATAATTGGAACACCATAGTGGATGGTCTCTGTAGTCGACAGGAGACCACCGTGCGATATGAAAAGGATGCAGTTGGGATGCGCTGAAAAACGAATTAATAAATTTGAGTTAATTTATTAAAATCTAGGTATTTTTATATTTGTGAAAGAAGTGCAGAATGTGCGTGAGTTTTAGAGATAGCAAAACTATATTTCTAAAGATAAGTTAATCACAAAATATTACCCGTCAATTATTTATCAAGATGAAATTTGGCTTAAATATCGATGATCCCATAGAACAAAGTTACATATGCCAAACAAATGCGATAGATAAAGAGAGAGATAGATATCGAGTCGATAAGGTTATTTATGTCAAATATAAATACGGGATTATAGAACTTTGTTCGTTGGACACCTCGATTTGCACTCTTAAAATATATAAATTGAACTTTACAATTTTGAGATGCTACTTGCGATCTTCACTTCCTAATGACACGAGTAGCATCTGATATTAAATTCTACTCACATAATTTATCCTCTACTAGGCCCAGAATGGCTTGCATAAGACCTGAAGGTCGAACACTTTACCATATCTACTGCCTACTACCTAGAATTACCTAGAAACCTTAAAAGTATGTTAATAAGAATCTTTGTACATATTTTGAACGAATATTTTAATAATAGTAGGCACTTACACAGTATGGCTGGCTGCGGCGCCCATGTCAATATGTGAACGTTTTTAGGCAAATTTGGTAACACTTCTTCGAATTTCCATAAAACAGTCTGCTTCAGTCCACCAAACATTTTTAGAAGTCCTTTCTTGATATCCTCAGGCCAGTCTTTGCTTTTTAAGTTTGATCCCATGCTGAAGTAGATTACTCCGTTTTTGGCATTTTCCATTATTTTCTTTAAGTCCTAAAAAAATATTAAGAATTATCATCAATCATCTTAAAATATTGAATATTAGTTAATAAAGATAACTTAGAGTGACTACACCAACATCTTCATTTCGATCTCGGTCTCAAACCTATTCGCGCCTTTATTAAAAAGGCGACAACCCGATATTTCGCGAACGCGTCCAATCACAAGAATCCGCTACTCGTAGGCGCCGCCGACTCCGAGGCGGCGCCTACGAGTAGTGGATTCTTCTAACCTAACCTAACTCCCCTCTTATCAGCCGCTACCGCCGTCCGCGGCATGTTCTCACCGACCCTCCCGATGACTTTACATAGCTTTTTTCGAATACAGATACCGCACATGGGATCAGACACCGACCTCGCAGCGAAGTCGAAGAATCCCTTGCCCACCGGCCGGTGCAGAGCACCACGGCGAGACACCTAGTATATGCCCTCCCATAACGACTGCTCAAGGTGAGGCCATTCCTCCTTGAGGCGCCCTTGAGCTAGTTGCCCCCTTGCCCTTCTGGCTCGAGCGTAGTGAATCCGTAGACCTGCGGCCAACAGCGTATATCATTCACACACACACACACTCACACACACACGCAAACGCGCGCGCACGCGAACGCGCACGCGCACATACACACGCATATACGCACACACACACACCCGCACACACACAATACACCAACATCTTCACAGATCAATGCATCAGTCATTAAAAAAGTACAGTATACAATGGAGCGAAGACTCGTCATTCACGCTGGGTCTGTCAACCTCTGCAATTATAAACTATGCCCGTTCACTAATAGGGAAGCGCGATTAAGCCGGACTCCTTTTCCGTGGTATTCGAGAGTCTGTACGTTGTAAAAAAGAATTGCCCTACACTAGGTACTTTTACGTCGTGGTTAGATACAACCAAGAAATTTGAAATAGTGCGAATCAAACTAGGGTTGCACCCATACTTTATTATAAAGTATTCTACGGACTATAAAGTGCGCATAAATACTTTATTCCGCATAGTTTAATTCTTCTAAAATTCATTTAACATAATTCCGTAAAAAAATTAAAAAAAATTGAGTATTCGCAATTAAAACCAAAGTAGCTGATGTCTGTTGTTAAAATCCGCATCTAAGGTAAGCTAGATTTAATAAAAAAATCACTGTTACATCTCACCTCACTAACTTAATGAAAATAGTGAATACTATAAACACTTCCAAATTGCTACTATCTTTCTCCAATATATTCAAGTTATCATAGACCGTAAAGCTGTCCAACAGTGATAAAAGTGATTGAAAATTGATAAAAGTAATAAAAAATAGGTTTAAACAAAATATTATTTTTATTCCACTTTACTGTTTAGTTTAACAAACAGTAAAGTGAAATAAATAATAGTTTATTTTGATACAATGTACTTTTTTGCCTACCTTAAAAACCAATGTACTTTATTTGCTCAAATATAAAGTGGCAACCCTAGATCGAACCTGCGATTAGTCGCCTAGTAGACCTCCGTCTACTAGGCTCCTAGTTTACGTTCAAAAACATTGGATCAAGTCGTCGTCACACATGTGTCTGGGCCCTAACTAATTCTCTATCTATCTATCTATATCATTACGCCAGCTCCCTCGCGGGGTAGGCAGAGAGTACAGAGTTCCAACAGGTTCTTTACTTACATACCTCTCTGGCTTCCTCCACTCTCATAGTTCGTCTCATACACACTCGCCGGTTACGGAGACTCTTGACTTGCCCTTCAGCTAAGACACGGTCTATTTGGTCATGGTAAGATAGTCTAAGTCTTCCCCGGCACCTACAGCCTTTCACTTTCGCATTGTATATCTGTTTTGTCATTCTTTCTTCTGGCATCCTTTCTATATGCCCGAACCAACGGAGCATACCCTTTTTCATCTTTACACCGATACTATCTTTCATACCTACTCGCTTTCTTACTACGCTGTTGCGAATACGGTCGGTCAGCGTGACTCCGCACATCTTCCGCAGAGATCGCATTTCGACCGCATTTATCCTGCTTTCGTTCTCCTTCTTACATACCCAACTCTCACTGCCATATAACAGCGTTGGGACAAGCACTCTGTTATGCATGGCCAGCTGCGCCTTTTGGCTTAAGTGCCGGCTCCCAAGTAGCCTTCCCATCGCACCATTCACTCTATTACCTGCATTCACTCTTCTCTCTATATCAGCGGTGTATTTCCCATCCTTACTGAAGGCGCATCCAAGATAAACAAACTCATTCACTTGCTCCAGCACATCGTTACCAACCACAATCCTTGCATTCGTTCTGGTTTCTTCCCGTTCAAAATCCATAATTTTGGTTTTCTTCACATTCAAATGTAAGCCATTGTTCATGCAGTCGTCTCTCATAACTGTGACTAGTGTTTGCAGATCAGTGGCTGTTGGCGCTATCAAAACCACGTCATCTGCATACAATAGGTGGTTTATCACTAGATCACCCATTTTTACCCCTTCAGTCATCGCATACAGTCTTTGAAGACTTTTATCCAGATACACTATAAACAGTCTAGCGGACAACACGCAACCCTGCTTGACGCCGATTTTAACGTCAAACCAAGGTGACATGTTACCACCCACCCGTACGCATGCCTTGCTGTCCACGTAGGTGGACTGGACGGCTCGCAACAGGGTGCCGTTTATACCATACTCTGGCAAAATGTCCCAAAGTCTCTTTCGCACGACTCTATCAAACGCCTTCTCCAGGTCCACAAAACCGCAGAAAACCTTCCGGCCTACTGCCAGATGCTTTTCTACGATGTTGCGGAGGGAGAAAACTTGATCCGAACATCCTCTTCCAGACCTGAAACCTCCTTGTGCCTCACACAACACGCCATCGGACTTCTCGCGCATTCTCCGTTCAATAATTTCACCATACACCTTAGCTGCCAAGCTGATCAAACTGATGGCCCTGTAATTGGCGCAGTCATATTGTGAGCCCTTGCCTTTATACAAGGGTACTATGACTACGCGGCGCCAATCTGTAGGGACTCTACCGGTCGTCCAGCAAAGATTTGCGAGGACCCAAAAAGCGTCCCGGACGCAAGTTCCACCATATTTAATCATCTCGGCAGATATCATGTCTATTCCCGCAGCTTTACCATTTTTCATACTTCGTATCGCCCATTCAACTTCTTCCATAGTGATGTCCTCTGTGGATTCTGGTGCCGCAAACTCGCCTCTGGGCTCGTCTGTGGCACCAGCATCCGGGGCATTCTCATACATTTCTCCAAAGTATTCACTCCACCGGATTAGCACAGCTTGTGTGTCTGCAAGAATGTCACCATCTTTAGATTTTATCTTTTCCATTCTGGAGCCTGACGAATCACCTCGAGCCTTTCTCACCTTGCTCCAAAAGAGTTTGGTGTTATTCTCGAAGTTCTTCGTCAGCCTCTCCTCCTCAATCACACTAGCTCTTTCACGCTTTTCTTTCACTAAGGTTTTGGTGGCATTCTTGCATTGCCGGTATATTTCTTTCTTCATCTCCGTCATACTGTCATTTAGATTAAAGAAGAGACGTAGTCCTGCCACGCTTTCTTCTTACTTTCTACAGAGCTTTTTAACTCTGTGTCCCACCATGCATCCCCTTTTGCTGTGCTATGCTTCTTTGAGCAGCCACATACTTCTTTCGCTGATTCTACCAAACTCTCTTTCAGACAATTCCAGCATTCATCTATGTTTGAGTCCGAAGAACCAGCTGTCAAAAGCTTGTCCCGGACTCTGTCTTCATACGTTCTCCTCACGCTCTCATCTTGCAACCTTTCAACCTTGATTCTTTCAAGGCCTCCGAAGGGGATATGCTCTCGTCAGTGCCTCCACTTCCTGAACAAACCACTAAACCGCGCAATTACGAGATAGTGGTCCGATTCAAGAGTGGGGCCTCTATATGCACGGGTATCTTGAAGTTTACTTCGGAGACGGTTATCTATCAGGATCAAACCTATCATGCTTTTCTGTTCATTTCTTCTCCACGTATACATATGAATATCCTTGTGTTGGAATATTGTATTTTACACAAGGAGACCTCTTTCCAAACACACATCTACAATAAGCTTACCTGCATAATTCACTCTCTTATCACCATAAGGACCCAGAGCAGCGTCGCAAGTTTGCCGCCTAACTAATTCTTTGTAGAATAAAAATAATATCCACCCCCACACTTTGAAATCGACCAGGTTTTGTTCATCAAACTTCTTCACATAGTCCCTGTTCTCTTTCTATAATTTACACCTGCCGGGGTCAGCTCGCTGGTTATTTTTTGTTCATTTGCAGCAAGTGATCTCAGCAGGTGACTTACATAACATAAACTACTCGCAAAGAGCCTCTACATATTAGACCCATATCCCCATGCAATTCTTTCAAAGGTCCGGGTAAATCCCGTGTATTTCAGCGAGATATAAAAAAAAATTTGGGAATCAGGTATCCGTACTCAGAAACATTTGCTGCAAACAATATCTGCGCAAGCCTCCAAGATCTCCTCACCCTATAGATTGAAACCTTCTTACCTCAGGCAACGGCTGCACCTCCTCATTGATATGATATCCTCCAATCGGCTTATAGCCCTGCGGTAATGCCGGAGCCGCTCCCATAGACACGTGTGAGTTCCCTAAAATCAATGATGCGTTGTATCTTGCCTCATCATATGTCGGTGCTTTCCTACCTTTCTTTTCAATAACAGGTACTATTAATTTGTCGAATTCTTTCCTTTCTATAGCATCATAGTACCTGGAAATATTTTAGATCATTTTAATGTTAGGTTCAGAAATTCACCCATTATAGTAAAAGCACTTATAAATTTCAGGTCCGGAAGAGGACGTTTGGATCAAGTTTTCTTCCTCCGCAACATCGTAGAGAAGCATATGGCAGTAGGCCGTAAGGTTTTCTGCGGTTTTGTAGATCTGGATAAGGCGTCATTGTGCGGAAGAGACTTTGGGATATTTTACAAGAGTATGGTATAAATGGCACTCTGTTGCGAGCCGTCCAGTCCACCTATGCGGAGAGCAAGGTATGCGTACGGGTGGGTGGTAACATGTCCCCCTGGTTTGACGTTGAAATCGGCGTCAAGCAGGGTTGCGTGTTTTTCGCTAGACTGTTAATAATATATTTTCGATAAAAGTCTTAAAAAAGTGAAAGCGACGAATGAAGGTGTACAAATGAGTGACCTAGTGGTAAACCATCTACTATATGCGGATTGCGCGGTTTTAATAGCGCCCACAGCCACTGAACTGTAAAAACTAGTCACAGCTATAAAAGACGACTGCATGACCAATGGCTTACATTTGAAACCAAGATTATGGTTTTTAAACGGGAAGAAACCAGAACGAACGCAAGGAGTGTGGTTGGTAACGATATGCTAGAGCAAGTGAATGAGATTGTATATCTTGGATGCGCCTTTAGTAAGAATGGAATATACACCGCTGACATAGAGAAAAGAGTGAATGCAGGGCACAGAGTAAATGGTGCGATGGGAATGCTACTTGGAAGTCGGCACCTAAACCATAAGGCGCAGCTGGCCATACATAACGACCGAATAAGACCCCGACCGACGAATAAGAAAGAATGACCAAACAGATACACAATGTGAAATTGGAAAGATGTAGGTACCGGGGAAGACCTAGACTATCTTACCATGACCAAATAGACCGAGCCTTATCTGAAGGACAAGTCCAGAGTCTCCATAACCGGCGAGCGTGTATGACACGAGCTATGAGAGTAGAGGAAGCCAGAGAGGTATGTAGGGAAAGAACCAGTTGGAACTCTGCACTCTGCCTACCCCGCAAGGGATCTGACGCGATGATATAGATAGATAGACTTATAAAACATCCAATCATATAGGACCTCCTATATTCAAGAAGGAGTAGATTTTGAAAAAAGAAAGTACAATTAAGTTATTAATGTCCACAAAAGAATTTATAATATAATATATTGTTTAAAAATATATAAATTTACGTGATCACTTCTAATAGTTTTTCTTATAAGAGAGAATGTCGCCTTTCAAATAATCCGATTCTATAAGTTTAGCATTGATCATAATAAGGCACTATTCCATTGAGCTTGCCAACCAAAACTCACCAGACGGTATTCCAAATTACGCACGACGTTAAAACGCAAGGAAGCACAAATTTCCAGCAGCCAGAGGTTCCTCTCTGAATGCCGGTATTTTTTCGTTAAACTAATCGACTAGCTATGGAGGGAGGTATTTGCCCAATGATGCCACGATAATGGCTGATTAGAGAAAAATGTTTCATTGTACAGCACCAACTTTGTAACTATCAATACTTTCTTTTTCATCACTAATATTTCAGAACTGAAACTGAAATATTAGAGACAAATTTTCTACAGTGTTTTCACCTGACTGTACTTTTTGGACGAAAACTAAGAGTGGGATGAGTTGAGGAAAACAAAAAGTATACTAATTTATTTTAATTTTCACCTTCTCATCCCGCGTAGGTTTTCATAAAAAACCTATGCGGGTTCGGTTGAGGAAAGAATTAATTTAATGATAATATGAAGTTTAACCAAAAGACCCGCGTGGGACGAGATTTATCGGGTGAGATAGTGACCCACCACATACCATTGTTTGCACCAGTTGCCTTATCATGTCAAAATGAACTTTAGTATCAACAATTTATTAATCAAAAATACTTACATATAGTTCCAGTATTTGACTCTGAGTCGAGACCACAAATTCTGCACACGACTTAGGAACGAAAACGGTGGAATATCGTAAGTAGAAAAGTCTGCATTATACGATGGATTTGGCATAGCATCTATTAAGCCCAGAATTTCCGAACTCACTTCCACTGGAGCAAACCAAACAAGTGGGCAATTGAATATTGGTGCGAATCTAAAATAAATGATAAAAATTATTTTATGGATTAAATAACACCTTCTTGTAGGTTCCCAAATTAATAGATTTGTCTGTAGTACTCAAAATCGAACATAAAAGAATAGAAAACCGAACACTAAAGTACAGTCATTCATTTCCTAATTCTAATGGCCCCTTCCCTTTACTGCTATACCTCGTCGGCGAAATCGAAGAATCCCTTGCAAAGAGACAAGACACCTAGCGACTGCCCAAGCCTAGGCCGTTCCTCCTTGAGGCGCCCTTGAGCTAGTTGCCCTCTTTCCCTTCCGGCTTGAGCGTAGTTTTTGCACGCTCACCCTCTTATCCGGCGAAACTGTAAAGGCCCCGAGGCCAACAGCGTAGATCATTCACACACACACACACACACACACACACACACACACACACACACACACACACACACACACATACACACATACACACACACACATACACACACACACGCGCGCGCGCACGCACACACACACACGCGCACACACGCACACAAACACACACACACACACACACACACACACACACGCACGCACGCACGCGCACACACACACACGCACGCACACATACGGCTCAAGTGATCGGCACATCTCCACAAAATGTTGCCAGCCGGAATCTGGAATTGTGCCCGGTATAATGATACCCAATAGAGGCGTCACGGTTATCGGCTATAGAGGCGTGACAGGATTTTTATAACTCCAAATTGTAACATTACACGATCATATTCGCGGTCTACCGACTGTGAAGTGTTAAGTTTAGTAATATTGCAGGGTACTAAAGAGCTATATCACTAAAGCCAAAATAGGCTTTGATGTTAGTATACTCACCCAGAAGTTAAATCCGAGAACATCCATTCAATAATAACCAAGTCGAATTGTTCTTTGGGATCGTTGATTAATTTCTTAACGTTTTCATTCTCATATGTTTTTGTGACAATCATCGTCATTATACTCTTTATCATGTGCAAATCATTTGTCAACGTTTCCTTATTTAATATTGATGTCAAATTCAGTGCGTTTGCTGGAACAACATAATACGGGTAACAATAACGATGGATTCACAGAGCTGAGAACTTAACTAAACTGAACAAAAAAACAGGCGTTAGTGTGACGCTAGAGAGTTGGTATACCATCCTTGTCACACTAGAAATCTACTAAATAAACATGAACGTGACAGCACGCCCACTCGCTATCGCCACGCTAATAATATTTTCGTGCTAAGCCCTCTGTTTGATATGGATTCGACATTTTGATTCAGACAGACGTGTCTAGCCGTAAACCAATAGATATAAAATAAGTTATGCGCTCTTATAACTCTATTCAATACAACAAAACAAACTTTTAAAGTAACAGAACACTTATAATATTTTTCAATTAAGATGGGTAGTGACAGTTCTAAGTGCCAAAGACATTAATATTTAATTCAATGGCATTAAGGCCGGGTACCATAAGTATAGAAACGGGTCATGCCTCTTATTGCCATTGAATAAAGTATTATTTTCCTTGACACTTACAACTGTCACAGTACCCATCTTACATGAAAAATACCTTTTATTTTTATGGAACGTCACATGAAACGAATGAAAGACATTGAAATCTGAAATAAGAACGAAAAACGTCGAAGCCGAATGCGATTCTTGTCATCACATTTTAACGCTATTCCAGAATAATATAAGTAACAGTGACTTTATTAAAAATAATATATTTTCGCAGAACCCTGATGACTTCCACGGAATTTTAAAATGCCGCGGAGCCCACTTCAGAAATCGCGGTAATACACAGTCGCTAATTCCAAAGACAGAAGTTTGACGGACGATTTAGCGCAGTGGTTAAGAGCTTAAGCCGTTTCGCCCACTGTGTCACTTTAAATCCTGGGTTTTTGAGACCGCGTTCTACCAAATAGGCTAACGCAGTTGTTTATCCATTTATAGATACGTAATTTAAGCAATGTACATACTAGGAAGGGCTCCCAGGTTGCTGCTGACATCGACCTCTCGAAGATTCGGTGGAGGATTCTTGTAAGAGAATGGTGTTATGTAAGTCACCTGTAAGGAGAAAATAACTATTATAAATAATGAACTCTATAGGAATAAGGTAAGTTACTGTAAATATATGTCGTCGGTACAAAAGTAAACAAGCCAATCTGAAATTTCAGCTACTACAACAACATCAAAGTGTTCAATGTACATTAAAGTGTTTTTGAAAATATATATCTAAAGACATTAATATTTGACTAATAAATTTAAACACTTGACTGATGTAAATCACGGCACTGTCATTTATTTACTTTGGACCTCCTCACAAATTTGATATTTGTAGTTCCCCTCTGCTTCGACCATGTAAATGAAGCCATCCCTGCTGCCGGGGGCTTTAAAGAACCAACTGCCTCAGAAACTCTAGACGTCTGGATATAGGCCCAATTGATAGAGCGATCCCGAGAGGGGCGGTAGTGTATCTCCAGGTCGTGAGCACCGCAAATGTGAGAGAGTCAGTGATTTTTGGCACACCAAGGCAGAAGAGAGGGGTTGCAATCCTTTAGGAGATACCAGAGCTCCTCATCCCTATCAAAGGAGGATACCGTGGGGATTTTTTAGGGCGATAATTGATGTTCGGACCTAAGGACCAACGATCTTCTGAAGATTTTCCCCTAGAGAAACAAAAAAATACACAAATAAACACAGTTATGCCTATATTCCCTAAACGGGGGTGGCAGAGCTGTACCGTGTACACCCATATGTTGCCGACGATGTTAGGTCCTAATGTAATAGAAGACGAGCCACGTGGCAGGATTCAAGAATCCGTTAGTACGGGTGGCAACCCTAGTGGGTTGCCACCCGTACTTTATAATAAATTTAATAAACTTTATTTAGGGTAAGGTAGGTAGTGTAGGGTTAAGTATACTTTATACTTTATGAGACCTGTAAAGAGTAGTTAAGAAAATATAAACACTTCCAAATTGCTACTATCTTTCTCCAATCTATTCAAACTATCATAAACTATTAACATGTTGTGAAGCTGTTTAGCAGTGACAATAGTGATTGAAAATTTCTAAAGTAATAAAATATATATTTTTTAACAAAATAGTAAAGTGAAATAAATAATACTTTATTTTGATAGAACGTACTTTTTTAACCTACCTTTTAAAACCAATATTAGCTCTTGTCGTAAATATATGTACATAACAAAACACACTTTTATGAAAAAGAAACAACATTAGGACGAGTAAAAACTTTTTAACAACCTTAATTGACGCTGATACACAAAGTCATTTGCCTATAATTTACAAAGATTATTCCGGATTGAATTTAAGTTAAAAAAAACAAAAACATAATGGGATGAACGATTTCAAGGTTTGACCTTAGTTTTTGTTGTGGTTAACATAATTGGAGACAAAAAAATTGCGTTGTAAGTCGGAGATTTGAATAACTCGATGACTTTAGCTTCCAGACAAAGATATAGATATATAATAATAATATCAGATACCCACTGCTGGGTAAAGGCCTTCTATCACAAATAGAGGTGAGAGAGATTAGGTTGTACTACACTACATGGACCCAGTGTGGATTGGTTGAGGCACATAGTGGCCACCTGCTGTTGAAACTTACCATGCTGCCTATAAGACTTCTAACTCGGCTTAACGACTACCACATTAATTGATAACTGGAACTAACCGTGTTTTCCGAAGCACGGAGACGCTCGAATATGAAAATGGCACAAACGGTCAACCATCTCAGACCAACCGAACTCAACGCTGCTTAGCCTTGATGATCGTTTAGAATACAGCGATCGTACATCGCTACAAGCGTCTCAGATATAAATATAATTTATCGTAATTCCACGTTTGAATTGATTCACTAGTGAAGACCGCGGCAGTAAGGTAGATGATACACAGCCCAATACCGATCCTTTGTTCTGCAGTGGCTGCTTTACGACTAACGATAATTCCACGGTTCTGATTCATCAGATCGCCGTTGAGGTGAAGTTTCGCAGACACACAATACATAAGACTAATCTTTTGACATGAGATCTTTATTGCGCAATCACAATGTTAAATATACGAAGTGCGTGTGCGTGCGCCTATACCTATATTGTACCTTGTAACTAGTATGTATATGTAGAGCTACGTAGGTAAGATGCGGCCGCGCAGCCGGCCTTTGTTTTGTCAGTTGTAGTAGCCGCTAAACGAATAAACGTGTGTCCGTTCATTAAGAGACTGTTTTGATTTCCTTGTCCCTGGTGCCCTGCCAAAACAGCAAGGTGTACAGCTTTGATCAGGGCTAGGTCGTGATTTGACTATCATCATCCCTCACGAAACAAAATCTTTGTGTGAAGAAATAATTTTCAAGTGGAGTGCAACTTTTTTAAAACAAAAACTAACCCCATGGTTACTCACAACGTATTCTCAAACTTCGGTAACATTTAACATATTACACTTATCTTCAATAACTATTTTCTCAATCTCAACTAACCTCATGCCCTGCCTTCAGCAATTCTCTGACGACTCCATCCCCTAAGATGCTATGGCTTCTGGACGGCATGCAGAATACCACCAGTATCTTGAGAGGCTCGCAGATACAAGGCGACACCGCCAGTGCCAGCACGAACCAGAAAGCTGGACCCATATTCCTGGAAAAGATACATATATGATTGAGTTAGTAACTGCCTTGTTGATCGTGTAGCACTTAGCGAAGATAGCGATCAGGTCTCAGCTTAGAATCCAAAATCGGACAAAGAGTGGTTTTACTATCGAATGAAATCGGTAGAAGTCTGGAGTGTGGAATTATGACTGGTAGGTAAAATGTTAATTGGCTTCTCCTTCACATTAGGACCTAACATAGTGGATCCATAGTAGGTATCCTTAGTACATACAACCCCCGCTTAGGATGATAATGTTAATTTTAGTTTATGGGCAAGTCAAGAGACTCCTTTACCGGCGAGCGTGTATGAGACGAACTATCAGAGGTTTGTAAGAAAAGAACCTGTTGGAACTCTGTACTCTCTGTCTACTTTACATAGGATCTGGCGAGATGATATACATAGATAAATAGTTAAAGATAAATGACTGATTTATGTTAATTTAAAACTCAACTATTTCTGGTGTTGCGCCAGGATTTCTACAGTCACCAATTCAAAGTTACATAAAAAAATTCTACTTCATATGGAAGTCGGTAGTCTTTACGTCGTACGTAACATTCAGCGCACTCGCATGGCAGTGAACTAAGAAGTCGACGTGAAACTTGCCAGCGCGAGAATGTAAGCCACGACTGACGGACGATTTGGTCCGGTGGTTAAGAGCTTGAGTCGCTCCGCCCATGTAGTCGCGGGTTAGATCCCTGCATGGGACAAATCTTTGTTCGACCCACAAATATTTGTTTCGGCCTGGATGTTTGTGCATGTGAATTTCGTGTTTGTAAAGGCACCCACGACAAAGGCATAATTACGAGTGAAAAAAATAGTAAGCAGGGCAGCAATCGCATGTGGAATTGAGATTAAAATTGGCAAATTGCTTAACATAACCGTACCACTTTTTCAAGGTGAAGAAAAAATGATAATAATTACGACACAAATAGTAACATGAGAGGAAAAGATAAGTTGTTCTTGTGGTCGAGTTGTACCGCAAAAACCATAGCCTTGCAACTGAACTAACTTTATATTCAAAACTAGATTAACGTACTTATACCTACCAGGTTATTGGCAATTAATTAACAACACAATAAACATATTGTTTATTGACATTATACAGTAAATCAGAATAACTCTAAGTGGAAGTAAAGAAAAACGAATACAGAATCAGAATATTTTTAATTCATTTAAACCATAGTTTCTGTGAATCGTCAGAAAAGTAACGACTCTACCACCACTTCTATGTCATTCCTGTGGAGAAGGACAAGAAACTCTACGGCAATTATTTTTATAATAGCATTTTTACAATTTTTTGTCATCTACACTTTGTCGTATGGGTGAACATGTAGTATCAGGTGGGTCTTAATTTAATTAACCAAGTTATTCTCTTCGTGAAAATGGCTACATGGTTCTTTTATTCACAGGGAAAGAAATAAGTAAGAAAAATCTATCTATCTATATCATCTCTTGCGGCGTAGACAGAGAGTAGAGAGTTCCAACAGGTTCTTTCCTTACGTACCTCTCTCACTTCCTCCACTCTCATAGTTTGTCTCATATACTCTCGCCAGTTACGGAGACTCTTGACGTGACCTTCAGATAAGACTCGGTCTATTTGGTCATGGTAAAATAGTCTAGGTCCTACCCGGTACCTACATTCTTCCTTGTATATCTGTTTTGTCATTCTTTCTTCTGACATTCTTTCTATATGCCCGATCCAACGGAGCATACCCTTATTTATCTTTACACCGATACTATCTTTCATACTTACTCGCTTTCTTACTACGAAAAAAAAAAGAAAAATGATCAATTTTATTAATTTATAAGAAGGAATAGAGGCAATATTAAAAAATAACTGTAAAAGCGGTAATGACAGTAAAAAGCCCGATGGCATGACTCTCATTCCCTGGAAGATAGGACAGCCGTTGGTATGGGACGCTACTTGTGTTTATACTCTCGCACCGTCCCATCTCATCTTCCGGAGACATCGGTTGAGGCTGGCGGGGCTGCGCTACGCACGAAATGCCTCTAACGCCGTAAGTATGTTACTCCTGGCTCAGGGTACATGTTTGAGACGTTTGAGGTAGAGACGTTGGGTCCGTGGGGGCCGGGGGTCCACCAGATGTTCAGGGAAATTTCAATCTTCATTGTAAATAATAATTGTACATATATTCTTTTTCTATAATGGGCTTTATTTAACACTTAATGTGGTAGTCGTTAAGCCGAGTTGAACGCCTTAAAGGCGGCTTGATAAGTTCCAACAGCAGGTGGCCACAAACCTGCCTCCACCAATCTGCACTGGGTCTGCGTGGTGGAGTAAGACCTAACCTCTCTCACCTCGATTTGTGATAGAAGGCCTTTGTCCAGCAGTGGGCAGTATAGGCTGATATTATAACATGTTGTAAATAAAAACCATAATGGGCAGGTCCATTATGGTTATTGTTGTGTTAAAAAAAACTTATAGCCGAACATGTTATCCATATTCAGGCAAAATATAACTGCACCCATACACGTATGTAAATAGTACTGTATATTTCGCTCAGCCCGCCAGCGTGGCAGAGTTAGGCAAAAATTAATTGTGAAAAAATTTAACTCCAATTAAAATATTTTAGATATTATCACGGTTTATTAATGGTTTTTTAAGTTCACGACGTTTCGAGTACTCTACAGCACCCATGGTCACGGCGATTGCCGTCCAAAAGTCATCGTTCGAGCTTCGTACAACGCGACAGCGGCGCGGAGCGGGGGCAGCACGGCGATGCGCGGTGGGGCGCATACACCGGTCGAGTCAGTCGGTTAATTCGGCTCCCGCCCGACGCCATCGGCGGCACTCACGCGCTTGTTTTTATAATACATTATTACGACCAATTGTTATTTGATTATACGTTATTTAAAGTTACAGTCCATGTCTTATTTCCATTCTACAATATACATCATTAGATCACAAACAGTAATTGTTATTCCGGAGTACCTTAGGGGGATTAATTTCATTGAAATTAAATATTTTAATTAATCGATCCTGCAATTAAATTGATTGAATAATGCTTAACACTGCCGCGCGGGTAGTGTTGTAAAAACGCTCGGCTCGGCACTTAAAACGCCCGCGTCTTCGTGTTTCGTCTACGTGTTTCAACGCTCGTGAGCGTCGACTCAGCACTAAACGCTCGACTTCAACGCTCATTTTCACAACACTACGCGCGGGCGCACCACCACAAATGTTTATCATCCATGCTTTCCGCTCAGAATACGGGCGACGACGACGTAGTCGGAGATCCCCTCCCATAGCCGGGGGTTGACCGGTGCACTTAGTAGTGCACCCCCCCACAGCGGCTGTCCCAACCGAGGGCGCCTCTTCAAAGCGCCCTCGAGTATGTCGCCCCTTGCCCTTCTGGCTCGAGCGTAGTCGTTGCACGCTTGCCCTTTAGTCCGGTGAAGCTGTAAAGGCCTCGCGGCCAACAACGTACATCACTCACACACACACACTCACACACACACACACACAAATGTAGGGCAACAACACACTAAATAGTTTTATTTTCAGTATTATTAATGCAGATACTATTGTAAATTCTGCAGAGACACAAAATAGCAGTCTGTATTTAGTCGGTACCTACAAAAGGAAACAGAATGCCTTAAAACCTGTTACTCCCATTAACATTAAGATTCAGCATAATATCAACGATATGGCGTCGTATAACGTCGTAAGAACCATTTTATTGACACTAAACACGCTTTGCTCTATTCATTAATGGCAGTCCGCAATCCTCATGTTTTGTTTTTAAAAACTATAACGCGTTCACAAGGAACCACCCACAAATTACGTAGAAGTATTCCATGATTTTTAGCGCAAATTAATAATATAGAGAGAGTTCGTAATATTTAAAATGGTTTGGGCGTATAACGTCAGTAATGCCAAAAGTCATGTGCAATGTAGGAGACGCAAACTGACTGACAAGCAGAAAGACAGGTTTTACACCCGTATCTATAAATATGTCAAAGTAATTATTACTTCTCAAGTATTAACTTAGTACATCATTATAATTTGCCAGAGTATGGTATAGATGGCACTCTGTTGCGAGCCGTCCAGTCCACTTATGTGGACTGCAAGGCATGCGTACGGGTGGGTGGTAACAGGTCACCCTGGTTTGACGTTAAAATCGGCGCCAAGCAGGGTTGCGTGTTGTCCGCTAGACTGTTTATAATATATCTGGACAAAAGTCTTCAAAGACTGAAAGCGATGAATGAAGGTTTACGAATGGGTGACTTAGTGGTAAACCATCTACTTTATGCAGATGACGCGGTTTTAATAGCGCCAACACCCACTGATCTGCAAACACTAGTCACAGTTATGAAAGACGACTGCATGATCAATGGCTTACACTTGAATGTGAAGAAAACCAAGATTATGGTTTTTGAAAGGGAAGAAACTAGAACGAATGTAAGGATTGTGGTTGGTAACGATGTGCTGGAGCAAGTGAATGAGTTTGTATATCTTGGATGCGCCTTCAGTAAGGATGGGAAATACACCGCTGACATAGAGAGAAGAGTGAGTGCAGGGAACAGAGTGAATGGTGCGATGGGAAAGCTACTCGGGAGCCGGCACTTAAGCCATAAGGCGCAGCTGGCCATACATAACGGAGTTCTTGTCCCAACGCTGTTATATGGTAGCGAGAGCTGGGTATGTAAGAAGGAGAATGAAAGTAGGATAAATGCGGTAGAAATGCGAGCTCTGCGGAAGATGTGCGGAGTGAAGCTGACCGACCGCATTAGCAACAGCATAGTAAGACAGCGAGTAGGTATGAAAGATAGTATCGGTGTAAAGATGAGAAAGGGCATGCTCCGTTGGTTCGGGCATATAGAAAGAATGCCAGAGGAAAGAATGACAAAACAGATATACAATGTGAAAGTGGAAGGATGCAGGTACCGGGGAAGACCTAGACTATCTTACCACGACCAAATAAACCGAGTCTTATCTGATGGAAAAGTCAAGAGTCTCCGTAACCGGCGAGCGTGTATGAGACAAACTATGAGAGTCGAGGAAGCCAGAGAGGTATGTAAGGAAAGAACCTGTTGGAACTCTGAACTCTCTGCCTACCCCGCAAGGGATCTGGCGTGAGGTTATAGATAGATAGATAGATCATTATAATTCTATAGTTCAGAGACTGTCAAAAGTAAGTTTACTTAGACAAGTAAGAGTCACTATTTTCTTTCCTTAATGAGTAGTACTTGAGGCGGGGTATAATTTTGTAGTACCTGGGCACCATTTTTACACATTAATTAATAAACAAAACGTAAGACTTAATATTTCCAGTTCCGTAAGATTCTAAAGTATTACGTTATACTTCCTATTGCTTAAGTAAGTAATGGCCTTTACTTGATTAATGAATTGGATTTAGAGTGATAGAATTCTAAACACATGCAATTACTCGGCATAAAAATTCTTAAGACTAAGTATTACTTGTCTATAGATACGAGTGTTAGAATGAAAGATTTGCAATATGACAAATTCACAGTACAAATTTTAAAAAATTTTTGCATTTCTCGGTAGTGTTAAAGTAAGAGTTTTAACACTTTAAATAAAATTTATACATGTGACGTCACCAAGGTTATAATCCCTTTATCACAAGATATCAGTTTGTTGGTTCCCTATCTCCCCATTAACGTGTGACGTACCTGATTCATATATGGTCGCCAAACGTGGGTTTGCATGAATGCACGTTTTGTTTGAGTGTCAGTCTTAGTTCTATGGTTACACGTGTAAGGATCACTATAAAAGGTGTAACACAATAAACGCAAGACTTGAAAGTAGGTTTTTCGAAATCAGTAACTGAATTTATTCCAAGTATTTTTAATGTATCCTATATTTTTTCAAAATTTGCAAAATAAGCTGTTACTCCCTCAGTGCGCCACAACAAACTAAATTTATTCTTGATTCAAAGCAATACGGAGATTACAAATGCATTTCTAAAACGTATTTCTCAATATGCACACTTACACGTACAAGTTTCATTGTTAATTGGGTTATAAAACTGCTTAAAAAAGGGGTAAAACTTTTAATTTGGTTTTCGTATTGCATTTGTGAAGCAATTATCTAATCGGGGTGTCTGAAAACCCACGTTTCGCCGACGATGTTAGGTCTCATGTAAAAGGGGCCAAGCCTATTGCCATATATCGAGCATAATTCAAGACTCCGGACTCATACTGGGAAGTTTTTGTTAGAAAAGCTTCATTTGTCCGACCTATGATTTGAACTCAGGACCTCGTGATTTCTTCTGTAGGTAAATAGACACTGACTACCTCATTGATCTAATGAATGGCGTATGATGCGCAGTTTCAAATCTCAGGTCAGACAGAAATGTAATTTTTCTATAGAAAAAATCCAGTATCAGTTCGGAGTCTGGCATTATGCCCGGTATAGTGGCAATAGGCTCGCCCCCTTGGATTGTCACTATGGGGAAGGGCATGGTGCTCTGTTAACAATCAAACTTGGTACGACCGCACTTAAATCACCGTGTGGTGATATTCGTAGTAAAAGAGCTCACAACTGTCGTGATCGTTTCTGTGCTAGCAGTGCGTGAATACTTCAGACGTCATAACACCCATTCTATCGAAACTGACAATCTGACTATCTCGTCTAGACTTGATACGGATACAATCAATCACATCATCACATCAAGTACAATGCGGATACGATTAAACTAACTGCACCGATATTAATAATGTTCAGTGTACTACAGTACGCCGGATAGTATTATTATTAATGGAGCACGCCATATGATCGGATTTTTTTCGAAAGCGCACCATATGCCGTGGTTCGCCGCACTGAGTCCCGTGATCCAGTCGTGCCAACTTCGATCATATATATAAATCTATTACAGTGCTACGTTTATTAAAAAAAAAAGCTTGTGGATAAACTACAACTCATGGAACAAAGGTGGTAATCTAGTATAAGGAACATAGATACCATTTAGGTCTTATCTGAAGGACAAGTCAAGAGTCTCCGTAACCGGCGAGCGTGTATGAGATGAACTATAAGAGTGGAGGAATCCAGAGACGTATGCAAGGAAAGACCTGTTGGAACGCTGTACTATCTGTCTACCTCGCAAGGGAACTGGCGTGATGATGTATATAAATACCATTTCGAAGGATGAAACACATTTTATTCATATTCTAATAATACAACTTGATATTAATATATGGATGACTAGTGCTAGTCACCCATATATTAATATCAAGTTGTATCCATATATTAATATTTTGGTTCTATATTTAAGTTTTGCATCATTTCCTTAAAGATATTTTTTCATTTGGGTACTAATTACGTATCCTCCCAAAAAATTAAGGAGGTAAAAAATTTTCAAGTACCGCAAAAACTACTACTAATTTCTTATAATGGCATGACATGACGTGTGCAAGATTTATTATGGTTTTTCATATCGATTTTAAAATAGCTTAACCAAGGCTGTTCACTATATGTATATACACTTTACGTAATGGGGTGGATGATGCTATTACCTATAGTCCATTCCAATCAAACTTTAAATTATTGCAGAACTTTTTTCACTCAACATAAAAACGTCGACTTCTTGCTAACAGCATTTTCATTTTGATGTGGAAATACTGTCGCCTTCATATTACACTTGTTACAGATTGCAATCACAACTAAGACATCTAAACATGGTGATGGTTTGTTCACAAAGTTTTAAAGTTGGATTAGAATAGTCATAGAAAGGCTGCTCGGTTATTTTCGCCTTCTACGATATCTTCAGGAAATAATCTTCTATTTATGTTGAGCCAAAAGACGTCCACTGCAAATGCCTCCCCCTAAGACCGCTAACGACCGCCTTTGTACTGTACGCATCGACATTCTACCCGCGACCTTAAAATCTTAGAATAAAAATAAACCAGAAGCCGCGGGCGTGCTTCCACATGAATCAACCATTACTACCTGTAAAGCAAGTAGTCACACGTTTACGCGAGTTGTCACTCTGTGACCCTCGTGCGGAATAACGTGTTTTGCGCGTGTCAAATTAAATTGAGTTATGCCGTCTTGTGTCGTTCCTGTCTGTAAACATTCTTTAGATCAAAAAAGAAACATGATTGGATCTTATTTCATACCTAATCAGGTGCAGTATTATTTAAATATCGGATTAATTCTTTCGTCTGTAATTGTCATAGTAAAATACGCGTCCATTTTGTTAGTTTTGTAACATTTTTATTTTACCCTACTTTTATGTGCTGAGGACTTTATTAGTTCTAGTATTAAATAGTATTAATATAATTAAATTAGTTTTATTATTTAGTTAAGATGATGTAAATATATTTTCCCTACCCGTTACCGTAACAATGATTTTATTATCATCTACTCTAATGGCATCATCATCATATTTACCCCAAAAAGTGGTAATATTTCCGGGCTAACAACATTAAGCAGGTGGGAAGTGCAGTGAGTGCGGGACGTTGAATTTTTAGCTTTACCGCGCGGCGTACAATTACGACTGGACACGGCTTCTGGATTATTTTTATTCTATGCCTTATCCAGACGCCGCATTCCAGATTGGCCGTACCCTCACCAGGCGACACTATTACCCTCGCGTGGTTTCGCACGAGTGGTTTTTCATCTCCTAGCGCTGAAGCGCTGTAACTGCTTTTAAAAAACAATATACAGTTAGCTGTTTGTTTTATAACAGCACTTTACTAACGCGCGTTGAATAAACGCCCGTGCGAACGGAGGCTTACTATTTAATTACTAGTCCCGACATCATACACGAAACTAATCATTATTTCCTCTGTTGTCATGTAGGCGGAGACGTACATACATATTTAATACGTTTCTATAAATAGGCTACATTACTCAAATGTATTAAATAATGTACATAAACGTTTCGACGAGATATTAATCACAATATAATAATTAGAGTGGCTTATTTATGAATCGTCAGTAAAGTAACAAAAGCTATCTAACACTACTTCGGAATGTCATTCCTGTGGAGAAGGACAAGAAACTCCACGATACAGTTTTAAAATATTTTTATACAATTATTTTCCATCTACATTTTGTTGTGGGGTATAGGTATGTTTTAAGCTCTGTGTATGTTCAAACCAATTTCCTACCAATATTAACCAGTAGTAAAGTAAGAAATGTCAAGAGACTTACCTTTATGACTTACGTGAAATTAGTAAGTTTTATTATATTTCTATTTCTCAGAAAAATATAAGGCCTGAAACAATATCTTCTAACTAAACTTTTGAATTTTTCTTCTTCTTTTTTTAACTTAATTTACACAAAATATTTACAATTACCTCATGTGCACGTTATACACCGTCCAAGATAAAGTTCAGAATCATATCAAAAATAAAATAAAGGTCAATAATAAAGTTTAAAAAAAAACTTTATTATTGACCATTTAACACAATCGTCCTTAAGAAAATCTACAATATGCCACTTCCGACATGTGAGCAAAGAAACCACAAAACAACATTATAACTTTTATAACTAATCAACACAATTTATCACAGTAGAAAAAAATATTGACCATTATAATGTACTCACATTTTTACTCCTAAGGTTCGATGTAAAACTTATTCAAAGAACATTTCCTATTTAAAAATAACGACGGCCTCTATTTAAAACACCTTCTAATACAATATTTTTATATTTAATCAATTTAATGCCACCGTTTAAGAATGACTTGCGTCTTCTCCGAAGATCTTGTTTGTACTGGCGTTTGTAATAAACGTTTACTACGTTCAACGTTTATTTAAATAATGATGTAACATCACATGGCCTGTTCAGTGATTAATAAAAATCCTATTATAGCGTCTGTATTGCGATGTTGTCGATTATTGGGTAATATTTCACAATGTTACCTTAGATCCCTTCCGGGGTAAATAGAGGGATTCCGGGATAAAAGGTTCTTTCTTCACAGACCTCTCGGTTCCACCCACAGAAATTTTCATAATTATTTTGATTTCTGTGGCTCCGCCGCTCTCATAGTTTGTCTCATACAGTTTTATCGGTTGCGAAGAGTCTTGACTAGTCCATCAGAAGACACTATCTTACCACAATCAAAATATAAAGTCTATAACGTTTATATTCTTCAATTTTCTGTTGTGCGATTCTTACCACGAATATTTTTTCTAAATGTTTTTTTTTGCAATCTAGGAAATAAGCATTTTTGCAAAGTCATTCTTCAGCTGGAAGTTGACCTTCGACAATCCCGTTTAATTTAGCTAAACTAGTAGGTTGAACCAATCAACATCTTACGAGGCATCAACGGCGGTGCCCACAAACAGGTTTAGGGAACACGTTTTTAATCATTGCAAGCTTCATGATTGCAAGATTTATTGCGTCTTCTCGGGATAATATAATATGACGTACCTTTGATCACTTAATATGAAACTTTAACAAAATAGAATCGGATAACTTAAATGACCCATATGTCTCTGACCTGAACGGTTAGGCTATATATAATATCATAAAATTTAATTTCAGTAACTTTACGGTGCTTATAATTCCTTCTTGTTCATTCAAGCACTTATCTTATCGGCGTAATTGAGTATGATAAATTACTATAATTATTATGTATTACCTCGTTGACTTTATGGCGCATAGTGCGACTGGCAATCATAAGGTCCTTGGTTCAAATTCAAGACCGGAAATCCTACTTATATTGTTTTTCTTTCATACTCAACCCTTACATTGATTTTACAACGTTGAATCAAATAATACGTATACCTAATAACTACTAGTGATTACACTTGTAATCATTATTATCATTATATGAAAAATTTAAAAAACAGTACTGGGATTTACAACTTGTGGTACTCCAGAGCTAGAATAAAAGATAAATTGATGACGCTAATTATTATACCTGGGCATGTCATCTATGACAAATCGGAGTAAATACAATCAATACTCGATGTCACTAGTAAATCAAACAGCATTTCAAAAATTGTATTTAACTTTTTATTTCTAATTATTTTTCAGTTTATTAGTTACCTTGAAAGATATACAAATTACTTTACATATACGTTTCAGCAACACAATAACTAAAGTTGTAGCAAAGACAATGACCGCAATTAGATCTAAGTAAAGCCTTTGATAGAGCGGCACATCCAGTCCTGGCGAGCGCAAATGAGGGGCACCGCGTGTATAAGCCACGTGTTCTACCCAATGTACCAGCTCCGCAGCAGGTTTTGTTGGACGATGATGGTATATAAAAGACAACTCTTTTACACGTTGTGTGTACCTATAAAATAAAACGTTACATCGTACTTTTTACGTAATCTGCTGAATTGTCTGCGTTACTAATAAACTGCCTAATTGGTCTATTGGCTTATCATCGCTTCGAATTCTATTTCGGATAAATTGTGATTTCTCTATCGAAAATATCTTAATAGCAGTCTGGTAAACGGGACCAGTATAAAACCAATAGGCTCGCTCCCTATTACATTGGGACCCATGACCGTCGGCGATATGTCTCTGTCACTCTCGCTTCGGGTCTATAAATGTAACGTTTATTTTACTTATTGTTATAGTTTTGAATACATTATCGAGTTGAACGCTTTAAACCAGAAGCTAAAAAAGCTTTAAGTTTATTTTCATCTCGGATCAGTAGAATTCCTAATTAACATCACTAGTACCGTATTTGTTATTAAATTGTTTGCACTATCATTTCAATGAGAACAGCAATACATTAGACGATCATACTTAAGATTTGTAGTGATTTCATCTATCGCTGCTTTTAGTTCATCAACTATTCCATAAGAAAGTTCCACTCTAATCGCAAATCCTTTGCTGACAGATCTCTTCACGTTGACATGTTGGTCTCCGAACACCGGTATACCGATGACGGGGACACCGAAGTGAATAGCCTCTGAAGTTGAAAGTTGACCACCATGTGATATAAAAAGAATGCAGTTAGGATGAGCTGAAAAAAAATCCGCAATTAATCCTCCTCTCCTTTTGGAGTTCAAGAACATATAAACAAAGCCATATCCGAACATAAGATTTACCTAATAAAGAAAAAATAATATAAATATTTTTATATGTATAGTAAAATCTTCACGAAAACCATCTGACCTTCAATAGCTGAGGTCAAGAAACTTACACAGTATGCTAGTCTGTGGTGCCCAATGCAAAATATGAACATTTTTAGGCATATCGGGCAATAACTCTTCAAACTTCCACAACACGGTTTGTCTTAGTCCACCGAACATCTTTAGAAGTCCGTTTTTGATGTCCTCAGGCCAGTCTTTGCTTTTCAAGATTGATCCCATACTGAAATATATCACTCCATCCTTTGCGTTGTCCATTATTTTCTTTATGTCCTAAAAACGATTTTACTTGTATTTTTGTGGTTTCATAATAAAGATGATGTTCATTAGACCAATAATTACATTAGCGCATCAATTGATATTAATGATCGTCGGTTGAAGCAATAATTACAAGCAATTATCATCTACTTTGCTACAACTACCTCATATATTTATATTTACAACAGGGCCCCAAGTCCGTTATTGCAATTTTAATATAATTGTTGACCACTGGCATCATAATTGTTAGTATTGACAATTTTCTTTTCAGTTACCTAATAATAATTATTAAACCATAGTCGTAGGTACCAGTTCAAATAATTGCCGACTTTCGGCTCAATTGTAATTGAACGATTTTTGTAGCACGGTCATATTTACAAAACACGTAAAAATAGAAGACTTGGGGCACAGTTAAATAAAATACAACCCAATACATAGTACTTTCATGTAACTTAGCTATTAAAAACTATATCACTCACAATGTATCAGTGTTTTATAACTCACTTGAACACAAACAGTATTTTTTTTGTAAAGGTTTCTGTTTTTGGTAAGTACAAGTTTACATTTTTTACTGAAATTCCGTGTACAACTATATTGATAAATATAGTTGATAAAGATAGCTCAATATTCGAATTTCAAGTTCTCATTATACCTGTCTGTTCCCAAGATACAGAGTTCTGACGAATCTAGTGTTATTTCATTACTTTGTTTCAGGTTTTAGGGAGGCTATCCTCCAAAAGCGTCGCAAGGTTACCTTGGTAAACCCTCTGGTTTACCAGACTCTTCTGGTCATAAAAGCTTTTTACCTCCGGCAATGGTTGTACATCTTCATTAATGTGATATCCTCCAATCGGCTTATAGTTCTGTGGTAATGGCAAAGCCATTCCCATAGACACGTGTGAGTTGCCCAGCACAAGAGACGCGTTATATCGTATTTCTTCATAGGTCGGCGCTTTTCTACCTCTTTTCTCTACAACGGGCGCTATCAATCTGTCATATTCTTTGCTTTCCAAGTCATCGTAATACCTAAAAATATTACGCTTTATATAATTCCAAAAATTTCGAGTAATAGTAGAAATTATTCATATTAAAAAAACGTATTTTACTCGTCCTATTTTTAAATTTTCGTACCCTCAAACGAAAAAAAGAACTTGGACCTACGACACGTATGTTACTAATCCAGAAAATGATAAACGATATATATGGCTTGATACATAAAAACATTTTTTTAATTATCTCTGCCTTGTAAAGCCGTTTTCCTTTTTGTACTTTTATACATGTACATTATTGAAGTCCTTTGCAGAAGCAAATCGGCCTTTCATATAAGCAAGAAAAGACTGGTGAAGTTTCAGGAGTGAAATACTTACGTATAATACCAGTACTTTCCTTTCAATCGACTCCACAAATTTTGTACGCGCTTTAGAAACGTGAACGGTGGGTTATCATATGCGAAAAAGTCTGGAGTATAAGCAGGATTTAGCAATACGTCGACTATCCCTAAAACTTCGGGACTTACTTCTATAGTAGTAGCCCATATCAATGGACAGTTAAATATCGGCGAAAATCTGAAACGGATAGAGCAATTATTTTAAACTGTAAATGGATACAGAAATAAAACACATTTAGATAATGGCAGTTGAGTATTTACTTAATCATTATCAACCTATACTCCAGTATAGGTTGATAATGATTAAGATATCCATACTAAAATCTTTGAATCGGAAAGTATGGCTTTCGGCCTCAGCTGTTTACTTAGGAATAATGTTTTGATCAAATAGAAAATTATAAGTTTCAAACTTATATTTCCAAAGCTTTTCATCCCATATCAAACTTTTTTTTTTATAAGATTCCCAATTTGCCCCCTCTATTTGTGATGAATTCTATACTTACCCTGCATGCAAATCTGAGAACAAATATTCAACAAGAACCAAATCATAATTCTCTTTCGGATCGTTAATCAATTTCTGCACGTTTTTATCCTCTAATGTTTTAGTTGCAATTAAAGCAGTTAGTTTCTTTATCTCGTGCATATCGACGTCATTTGACTCTTGCTTCAAAACTGAAGCTATATTGACAATGTTTTCTGTTAAGAAAAATATAAATATTATAAAATCTAGAATATTATTTTATACAATGTCATTACAATATGAGGAGATTGGACGAACTCGTTACTTGAAGAAAGATTGGGAAATCATATTTACGCGTGTGGAGGAAACCAGAGAGGTATGTAAGGAAAGAACCTGTTAGAACTGTGTACTCTCTGCCTACCAAAGGATCTAGGATATGATACATATAGTAAATAGATATTTAAATGTGTTTTGCTAGCTCATCAGTACCACTAAGTTTTTTATAAGACCTTAAATCTGATTTGGGAAGCTGTTACGAACAGAACTCTTAATAGATCATGAAGAGGCAATAAAACTCTCTTCCTATCTTTCTCTCTCTTGCTGCTTAAGAGTGTTTGTTTGATATTAATCAGTCACCAAATCAAGAATGTTACGCACGTGGCAGGATCCCTATAATGCTGCTGACATCGACCTCACGGAGATTCGGCGGGGGATTCTTGTAAGGGAATACCCTTACGTACGTGACCTTTAACAACACATACAATGAATAATAATAATAAGTCACAATAAACATATGTTTAAAACAGTAGAGCAGCAGTACTAGCGGTACGAATAAGAATGACGCACGGCAGGTCAAAAAGCCGCGTAGAGCTCTCGTCTATGTGCGGGATTATTATTTGGACCGCTACTACTAAGGTGCTTTACTGTTTTCATATCTTTAATATGGTTTAGTGAACGTAACTATTATTAGGACTCCGCTTTACCTCGATATCTGGATGCCCCTTACCGAATGATGTTTATTCTAAAACGCATTGTTAATCGTAGGTGACGACGTTTTTACTCTTATCGCGGACTTCGAAAAATGTTGAATCCACTTAAAGCCGGGTTTCCATTACAAGTGGAACGGACTCAGTACGGAGTCTGTTTAACTCGCAACAGTAAATTTCATAGAAGTGTTCCACCAAAAAAGCTTTAAGCAGAAAGTGCTGACCGAGTAAAAATAGCTAAAAACGCACTGCTTAAGCAAATGGAGCAGACTCCGTACGGACTCCGTTTAACTCGCTATGGTATATGTCACAGTGGCAATTTAACCATCAAAGAAGTAAACGGAACGGACCAAAAGAGTTAAAATAGGTAAAAACGAGTACGCTTTGACGAGTTACGAGACGATTCCGCTGCACGCCCCACCCGCCCTTACCTCTCCCTCGCCTCCCGTCGCCTACCGCGGCCTCTGCAACTCGCTTGCAATGGAAATCAGACCTATTTGTCATTTTCTGTTCAGAGCCCTTCGCTTATATCTCGCAGTCATTTCCCTTTTGCAGTGGGAGGCAATTAATTAAAATAATTAAAACCCTTTTTTTTAGTTCCGACTATTTCTCACTCATTACCCTTTTGCAGTGAAAGCCCGGTTTAAGAGTGAAAACGAGTTCAAGAAGGTGTCACCCCTTTTGATTATTATTAGCGCACTATCGCGGTCAACAAGTAGATAAGTACAAGTAGGTGCCGTAGACGGTATAATAATAGTACTTTCTGGAATGCGTCGGCTATTGTTTATCGTATTTGGGGTTCAGTAAGATTCCCGAAGATTCTTTCTAATATATATAAGTATGCATAGCACCCAACTGCCCTAATAGTGGCCCAATAAACATCAGCGCCAAGTACATCTTTGGGCTTGGCATTATGCTACTCTGACTGCCTATTGGCTCAGCCTTAAGACACATTTAGTTTATTTTTTCTATGTATATTTTTGTCGTAGGTTGTTGTTTCTTTTATTGTTGCTCGGTAGGCACTGTGCTTTCTCCAAATAAAGTTTATTCTTTTTTTCTTTCCATTACTTTGCGTGTCCTTGTGAGAATAGATTAAGAACGTAGTTTCTCCACCGCATGCTGGACTAATAGCAGGTCGTAAGAGGCGACCGAGTCCTGCAATATATACCGCAAAGCGGTAGTTCAAGCGAGGCAGTACTCTTATGCCACATAGGAAGCGAGTTCTCTTGGGCTGAGTGCTATCGGAAGCAGAACACCACTGGCGAAACCACAAAAAGATACACATGGCATCCAAAGCCTTAGTTAGCTAGACCATAGCCCGCAGGTGTCGCAAGAGGTTTTAAGGGGTATAGGCAGTAGCGCGCTGTTAATACCTACTAAAACTGTGACTGCTAACCCTTCTACCAAACGTGGCAATTATAGCATCATCCCGCCCATTATTTTCACGAGAAGCCGGTCGTTTTGTCGGTCTTTGAGGAAGGCCTTTGTCCTGCAGTGATCGTCTTTCAGTTGAACATAGATAGACAGATAAGATTACCTCGTGTCCAGCCTTCAGCAATGACTTGACAATACCTTCGCCGAGGTTTTTGTGACTTGTAGATGGCATCGGGTACACCACCAGTATTTTAAGATGATTGCACAGACATGACGCCACAGCCAAGCTAAGCGTTAACCAGAATACTGCCATTCTGTAATATCAAACAGGAAGATGATAATTAAGACTAGGACTTGCTAATTATGATAAATAATCCGTAGTCTGAATTAAGAATGTAAGAAAATATCTTTTCAATCTTCCAAATCATAATTCTGAATCCACCAAACAGTTATTTTGAGGGTTCCCTACTTCAATCGGCAGAAACAGAACCCTTATAGAATCATTTTCTTGTCCGTCTATCCGACGGTTAAGACCCTTCTTCTCAGGACCAGATAGAGGTATCAAAATGAAATTTATATCAAATGCTAAGGTTTAAGTCCCTATCATAAAAAAACAAAAGCATTTAAATCAATGCAATTAAAAGCTATCATGGTCTTCAAAACTCACTCATCAAAACCTAAGATACTTTTCATTGGCTTAGTATCATGAAATTTGGCAAGAAGCAAGCTTTCATAGTAAAAGTAAAGAAACATTGTAACTATATCAAAAACTATATAAAACAATACAAAAAAATAGTTGAAATTGATGAAAATAGCGCCATTTAGCGGCCCATATACGGAACCCACAGAGCTCCCGCTCCACTCCTACCTCGCTTTTGTCCATTTTATTAATTTTCTAGTCACGAACCATGCAATATCCATCACAACACAATGATTTATCAAACAACCTTAGCAAACAACTTGTATTAAAATAATTAAATACTCACTTTAAAATTACAATTCTCCGCAATTCAAAGCAAATATCGATCTTTAGACATTCCTCTTTCAAAAATAATGCACTTTTTTGTTTTATTTCTTTTTTATTATTTTAATAAAAGTGTATGGGACAAGTTATCAAGAAAAAGTTGCTTAGATTTAGAGGCACATAGAACTTCAACAATATCGACGTGTTTCCTCCAAAGGCTGGTTGTGGATACTGGCGCTTGTAAACTTGTAAATGTTTGATTACTAATGCCACCAATGATAAGTTAACTATATTGGGTAAGATGAAACACTTGTGTCTCGCTGTGGTAATCTTTGATACAATCCACATACTTTCTGACTGCTAAACATTGAGCAAGCTTGTACGACTCTATCTGATGATTCTGCAAAAGCTGTGAGCCTGTGCAGATTTTCATTCTTAAGCTAAATAGTCTCAGAGATAATGTTTTGTTTGGATTTGCTATTTTTAGGCTATACAAATAAATGAGTTTTGACTTTGCTTTTTACTTTTTGTAAAGTTGTCAAAGATGACCTCTGATGAACCTTACTTAACAATAACAGTGATAACATTGAGTGTAGCTTAGTCAACTGTATCATCATTGTCTGAATTATTATTTTCACACACACACACTCATCAATTGCACACGCACTACATTTTTCGATTTAAATTATTTTCTACTTTTTAGTCCGTTTTAAATATACTCACGTATTTACATACACACACAAGCACACACACACACAAACACGCACACACACAGGCAAAATTGTGTATTTACGTTACATGTTTCTGTATATTTTAATAATTTTCTTTTTACTCTCTTTCTTTTTTTTATTGTTTTTAGCTGTAAGAATGTTTCATAATCTTAGATAACTTGTTATGACAACCCACTATATGTATATGAAGCACGGTGCCCAAGATACAGGCTTAGCCTTGTTTGGGACCGATGGTAACCTCATTTGTATGTATTTTTATTGGCAAATAAAGAATTTATTATTTATTATATTTATGCCTATTGGACGTCTAACACCTCAGTCCCTCCCGTGACCATGGGTGCTGCAAAACACTCGAAACGTCGGGAACTAAAAATAAAAAAAAAAAAACCGCGATAAAATCCGTAAAATAGTTTTATTTCATGTGTAATATTCGCGTAAATCTAAGAACTCAATATCAGAAATTAATAAGAATTTATTATTTATTATTATTAAAAGTATTTTCCATTAAATTAATAAATTAAAACTTTTAATCCAATGTGTCTCTCTGTTTATATATATCTATAGTATTTTTCACGTAGGATGGGTAGTGACGGTTCTAATTGCGAATAAACGAAATTATACTTTATTCAATTGCAATAAGCAGCATGACCCGTTTCTATACTTATGGTTGTATGCCTTAACACCATTGGATTAAACATTAATTTCGTTTGGCAATTAGAACTGTCACTACCCATCCTATGTGAACAATACTGTAGTAATATACTGTAGTAAATAAGGTATTGTGTTGTCACACGGACACGATTGTCATCTAGTTCCGAGCTATAGTGCGGCAAGGATATTTTGGCCCGTGGACACATTGACAGAGCGTTGGTGTGAAATTAAGGTTATCTATCTATCTATATCATCACTCCAGATCCCTTACGGAGTAGGCAGAGAGTACAGAGTTCCAACAGGCTCTTTCGTTACGTACCTCTCTGGCTTCCTCGGCTCTCATAGTTCGTCTCATACACGCTCGCCGGTTACGGAGACTCCTGACTTGTCCTTCAGATAAGACCCGGTCTATTTGGTCATGGTAAGATAGTCTAGGTCTAGTTTCGCATTGTATATCAGTTTAAGGTTATCATTCAGTAAAATGGTCCTACTTCCAGGGAATTATTTAAACAGGTGGGTCCTAATTAACTTGTGTCAATTTCATAGCAAACGGTAACTCTGCGATTATCATGAAGTGACATTTCACTTGATAACAGCGTTAGTTCCGATTTTGGCCGCGGGCCATAAGATACTTGTTTAAAATGTTAGGATCCAAGTAATAGTGGGTGAGCCTATTCCCAGCTTACTAGGTACCATTCCAAAATCCAGACTGATACCGGGAATTTTTAGATAGAAAAACTATATTTTTCCGACATAGGATCGGAACTAGTCGAGGAAGCCAGAGAGGTATGTAAGGAAACAACCTGTTGGAACTCTGTACTGTCTGCCTACCCCGCAAGGGATCTGGCGTGAGGTTATAGAATCCGAACTAGATTATTACGATTTTCGTTTTTGTAAACGCTTCTACAGGAGTAATTCCATGTGTAGCATCATTTAAAAAAAATGCTTTCTTCAATAATTGTTATCAATCTTCTATTTAATCAGTAGTTACGGAGAACATGTTGATGTGTATTTAGTTATGATTTAGTGTGTAAATATTACATTACATTGCCCTTCGTCGAGATTAGGGGCACGGGGCCAAAATTGTAAAACTGTATATCCGTCAAACATGGCTGCGACGCAACTTTAATGTCTGCAGTCTACGATTTCATGCCGCGCAAGTCAAATTCGAGATGGTTTTAAAGCCACATTTTTATGATTCAAAATCAAAAGGTTATTCATGTAGAGCATCCTTCAAATATCGATGATGTAGGCCAAAAGGTTATTAATAGTCAATTTAGAAAAACTACTGACTACATAAGACTACCATCCTCTTTGAACTGCGTTAATATAGAAGGATAAGGTCAAAAAACTGCTCGGTCACTATCTATCTATATCATCACAACAGATCCCTTGCGAAGTAAAAGGTGAGTACAAAATTCCAACCACTTCTTTTCTCACATACCTCCTTTCTCACTTTCCTCACTCTCATATTGCGTCTCATACACGCTCGCCGGTTACGGATATTCTTGACTAACCCATCTGATAAGACACGGTCTATTTAGTCATGGTGAGATAGTCTAGTTCTTCCCCGGTATGTAACATATATCCCGGTATATTTGTTTTTTCATTCTTTTAATAATGAGGCTCACTATTTGCAAAATAATAGGTTCAGATTTTTTCTCAATTAGAAAAACAGTCAATGGTCGAATTTACTAATGAAGTGTTAGCAATACATATTTGGCTGAGGTGCTCGTAGCGTTGTGCGATAAGCTGCTTTCAACTCGGTCGGCCGGAGATGGGTGACCGTTTGTAGCATTTTCATATTCGAGCGTCTCCGTTCTTCTGAAGGCACTTTAAGCCATTGGTCCCGCTTACCACGTAATGTGGCAGTCGTTAAGCCGAGTTGGAAGCCTTATAGGCGGCTTGATAATTTCCAACAGAAGGTGGCCCAAACCTGCCTCCGCCAAACCACACTAAGGCCAACCTAAGCTTACCCGACCCTAATCTTTCTTACCTCTTTTTGGGAGAGAAGGCCCATCAGTGGGACAGTATAGGCTGTTATTATTATGTCTTAGGCTGCCCGCGACCTAACAGCGAAACTCAACCTGAGGTTGTAGAAAACAGGTTGATCGCACGTTACGTCACTATGCTTCATCATCACAGCCTTTCCATAGTCCCTCTTCGGACATAGGCCTCCTTCAAAACCTTCCAAGTCACTCTTTCCTCTGGCATATACCACTCGCATCCAATTTGGACCCGGTTATTACTGGATTTCGTTAACCCATCTTTCAGGCGACCGGCCTCTGACTCTATTCTTTCTTAGTTTACATGCTAGAATCGTTTTATTTTGCTCAAATTACAATAAACACTGCAATAACCTTAACAACAGTCTCCGGTTCCAGTCTGGGGTTATTTTCGATTGTTTTTAAGACCCGCTTGCACGAACCAGGGTTAGCGTTACCGTTGACTACCTTGAGGTTATAATGTTAAGTTGAAGGCATCATCTTCATCATCATCAGCCCGTATTAGTCCACTGCTGGACGTAGGCCTCTCCTATGGCATGCCATTGAGCTCGATCTTTAGCGGTCCTCTAATCCCTGCCCGCTGTCTTACGAATATCGTCGCCCCACCTAGCTACAGGACGCCCTACACTACGTTTGCCGACACGCGGTCTCCACACAAGAACCAGTCTGCCCCTACTGCCATCGGTTCTGTGGCATATGTGACCTGTCCACCGCCACTTCAGCTTGCTAATTTGCTGAGCTATGTCGGTAACTTTGTTTCTTTGACGGATAACTTCGTTCCGGATACGATAATAATAAATATAATAATAATATTTATTATTATTATCCGGATACGATCCCTAAGAGAAAATCCGAGCACAGCTCTCTACAAAGCTCGTTGAGCGACCTTGAACTGGTGGACAAACCGCATAAGGAGTTGACACATTTCGGCTCCGTATGTCGTGTATTATCTTATATCTCCGTTATTACATGAAGTCATTTCATTTAAATGGTTGATTTACGGGCTCTCATATAAAAGGCCTGATGTCAAAGAATTAAAAAGGTAGACCGCAAACACTTGAACGAGCAATATGAACTCAAATGCTAAAAGATAATATATAGGAACACTTGATTTATCAACCTGAAGACGATACTTAAAGGGCCAATTTACACAACATTAAACGTATACACGTAATACAAGCAAGCAATGAATTCATAAGGATTTGCGAGAAACACTATTATAAAACGAGGAAGAATATTTCTGACTCAAATAAGGAAAGTGAAAAAATAACTTGATAACGTCAAGGAGCCAGTTACAGTATTGCGTACCCCTTATTGCGTAAGCTTTTGAAAACAGAAGGCTTAGCAAGAAAAAAATTACGTTCGCGTGACGCTAGCAAGTAAGCGTGCTGTCACGTTCATGTAGTAAATTTGTAGTATGACAAGTATGGCATATCAACTTGCTAGCGTCACGCTAACCTCAATCTTTTCGTGCTTTCTGTTTGGTGAAATGTGAACGCTTAGAATAATAAAGTGGTTGAAACACCTCTGAACCATCTCTTCAGGTTTATCGGTCATGATGTATCTATGTGGGTATCATTAAAGTATGGCGTATGAAATTAAGATGACTGTCTCTTTGGTGTAGTGGCAAATAATGCGCATATAACGCGGTCCTGGATTTGATATCAAAGTTGGACAAAATGTAATTCATCAATAGAAAGATTACCACAATTCCAAACACAATGGTGCCCGGTTTAATGGCAATAGGCCCTCTATGGCACAATTACAGAGCCATCAGTTTGATCAGCTTGGCAGCCAAGGTGTACGGTAAAATTATTGAACGGAGAATGCGCGTGAAGTCCGATGGAATGTTGTGCGAGGGACAAGGGGGTTTCAGGTCTGGAAGAGGATGTTCGGATCAAGTCTTCTCACTCCGCAACATCGTAGAGAAGCATCTGGCAGTGGGCCGGAAGGTTTTCTGCGGTTTTGTAGATCTGGAGAAGGCATTTGACAGAGTTGTGCGAAAGAGACTTTGGGACATATTGCCAGAGTATGGTATAGATGGCACTCTGTTGCGAGCCGTCCAGTCCACTTATGTGGACTGCAAGGCATGCGTACGGGTGGGTGGTAACAGGTCACCCTGGTTTGACGTTAAAATCGGCGTCAAGCAGGGTTGCGTGTTGTCCGCTAGACTGTTTATAATATATCTGGACAAAAGTCTTCAAAGACTGAAAGCGATGAATGAAGGTGTACAAATGGGTGACTTAGTGGTAAACCATCTACTTTATGCAGATGACGCGGTTTTAATAGCGCCAACAGCCACTGATCTGCAAACACTAGTCACAGATATGAAAGACGACTGCATGATCAATGGCTTACACTTGAATGTGAAGAAAACCAAGATTATGGTTTTTGAAAGGGAAGAAACCAGAACGAATGTAAGGATTGTGGTTGGTAACGATGTGCTGGAGCAAGTGAATGAGTTTGTATATCTTGGATGCGCCTTCAGTAAGGATGGGAAATACACCGCTGACATAGAGAGAAGAGTGAGTGCAGGGAACAGAGTGAATGGTGCGATGGGAAAGCTACTTGGGAGCCGGCACTTAAGCCATAAGGCGCAGCTGGCCATACATAACGCAGTTCTTGTCCCAACGCTGTTATATGGTAGCGAGAGCTGGGTATGTAAGAAGGAGAATGAAAGTAGGATAAATGCGGTAGAAATGCGAGCTCTGCGGAAGATGTGCGGAGTGAAGCTGACCGACCGCATTAGCAACAGCATAGTAAGACAGCGAGTAGGTATGAAATATAGTATCGGTGTAAAGATGAGAAAGGGCATGCTCCGTTGGTTCGGGCATATAGAAAGAATGCCAGAGGAAAGAATGACAAAACAGATATACAATGTGAAAGTGGAAGGATGCAGGTACCGGGGAAGACCTAGACTATCTTACCACGACCAAATAAACCGAGTCTTATCTGATGGAAAAGTCAAGAGTCTCCGTAACCGGCGAGCCTGTATGAGACGAACAATGAGAGTCGAGGAAGCCAGAGAGGTATGTAAGGAAAGAACCTGTTGGAACTCTGTACTCTCTGCCTACCCCGCAAGGGATCTGGCGTGAGGTTATAGATAGATAGATAGATGATATGGGGATCTAAAATAAAGAAAGAAAGAAAATATATATATTCAACCACACTCACATAGTAATTAAGATACTAATATGAATAACGAAACTAATAACTTAAAAAAATCGTCAAGAAATATAAGTATAGTGCGACATGCTTTTGGCTCATGGATAAAATTGACAGGGGGCGTAGGTGTGAAATTATGGTTAATTTACTAAAAATCCCTACTTCCAAAGAGATATTTCTACAGGTGTGGCCACACGGTTACTAACTCGAAAAGAGCTTGGGTAAATTTCATAGCAAACGGCAATACTGCGACTGTCATAAAGTGACATTTCACTCGATGACAGCGTTAGTTCCGATTTTGGTCCGTCCAAAAAATGCTTGTTTGACTGTACGTACTTTATTACAGAATCTTATTTATAAGGAAAGTCTTTGATTTGTAATAATTATAAATTAAAAAGTCCTTTTTAAAATCAAGCTTTTATAAAAAAAAATACAACAAAGATATCTTGCATAGTTAAGGAGTTCCATTCGGTTCTACTATCAGACCCTGAATACCATCCGAGTCTAAAGTACTAGGCAGGATAAATCCAACGAGCCCAAACATGGCGGTGTTATATCGAATAGTTGGGTGGTTGAAAATAGTTGAACCATGAAAACTATTTGGTTGTATAGTACTTGTCAATACGAATCTAACAAGCCTAAACACAAGGGAGTTACGTTATATAGTTCACATGTTCCTACAGCCACCTTCCGATCCCATCACCAGACCAGTTCCATTGTACCGTTGTATTGCATTGTTACCAAACTTACGTATGCCAAATTCCAGCTCAATCGGATACCCGTAACTTCTTGAAAAATGGATCACAAGATTTAAACCGGAAAAACAGACAGACATAGGAACATTGCGAGTTAATTAAAACTTGTAAAAAGGAGGTTAAATTGGATATAAAACGCTTGTCCGGAGAAGCTGTAAAGGCCCCGCGGCCAACAGCGTAAATCATTCACACACACACACGTATAAAAAACTGGGCTATTGTAGATATCACCCGCCATACTAGCATTTTCCTTATTGTTACCTATGTACTCGTATACTGTAAGGAATAACAGTAATTGTATGTGCGAATTCTCTGACCTATGCAGTATTTCTATGAATTAAAACTTGTAGGTTTTAGAAAATCCCCTATTTCATTGTTTGTCGCCGTGTTCTAATGAATGCACGGTCTCAATATATCACATCAACAATTAAATTTAAGCCGCTCCGCCGGCATCGAGTGTTACACCCACAAGGATCAGCGGGACGAAATGCATAATAGCTTTTAATTATTCTCATCTCGATTACATTCATTGATTTATTGTGCATCATAATTAATAGTCGATTATATAATATTTCGATGTTAGTTTATGTTTAATTTATAATATAAAAGTGGGCAAAACCCATTTTAAAATTGCATAAATTACGAGTAACGGATATTGTGAGCCCTTCTTGACTTGAACACCGAATAAAGAACATCTGGAATCAGCATGTCTTCTTCGTCCATCACTGCGCCCAAAGCTCCGCAGCTGTTCTGCTAAAACCACAAGGAAATAACCCCATCACGCATAATCTTCGCAATAAAAACAGTCACGAGTTCGATCCCCGCACGGGACAAATCTTTGTGACCCACAAATATTTGTTTCGGTCTGGACTTTTGTGAATTATGTTTGCAAACGCGGATAAATCCTAGTGTAGGGCTACGTTTTTACCAAATAAAAAAACATTTTTAATAATTTAAATTAATTTATTTTACTAATATTAACTAGTCTGCCTCTTTGATCTTGTGGCAAAGCGCATCGCTTTGTGATCACGAGGTCCTGGGTTCAAATCCTAGGTCGGCCAAATGTAGTTTTTCTAACAAAAAATTTGTAGTATGAATCCGGAGTCTGGAGTTGTGCCCGGTATATGCCAATAGGCTCCCCCCCCTCTTACATGGGGCCTAACATCGTCGGCGAAAAGTGGGTGTACTCAGTACATCTCTGCCACCCCCGCTTGTGTATCCAATATAATAAAATATCCAATTTTGTGATACATGAAAATCAATGTATAACCATAGTTATTTTATTTTAGTAGAAGCAAGGCCACGACTGTATTGTCAAGTCATTATGACTATTGAAATAATCAATTGATGTAACCTTGTTCTTACTAAGATCTCACTTACGTAATATTAGTGTTCGAGTACTTTGATGTTAAGAAATCAAGACAGAAGTAGATAAATAGGTACCTTGATTTGATAAGAACATGAATTAAACTATTTTTCGGATTTTATCGCGGGAAGGACCATCACGTCCTTCCCGTCCCCATGGGAGCTGCAAAGCGTTCGAAACGTCGGGAACTTAAAAATAAACTGCGATAAAATCCGAAATATTGTTTTATTTTATGTGTAATATTCGCGTAATTCTAAGAACTTGATAAGAACATACCAAAAAAAATAAAAGACACGTAAAATATAAACGAAGAAAAAATAAATAAACACCGTCACGGCTATATTCACCAAGCGGGGATGGCAGAGATGTACACTCACATTTCGGCGACGATGTTAGGTTCCATTTAATAGGAGGTGAGCCTATTACCATATACCGGGCACAATTTCTAACTCCAGACTGATACTGGAAATTATTCGATAGAAAAACCACATTTTTCCGACCTAGGATTAGAACCCACGACCTCGTGATTGCAACGCATATTATTCGCCATAATACCAACGAAGCTGTCTAAACGGAGAATGTTGATTAGCGAAATATACTTCATCGAAATATGAGTGAACTATAAACACATCTGCCTACACTTTTGGGGGAAAAAAGTCGCACTGTGTGTATTTTACGTAATAATTCTCATAAAATTAGAGGCACTCTTAAATAAGACGATGGGATGGTCTAATACAGCGTTTCCCAAACTTTATTATACCCTGGCCCAGTTATTTTAATGTTCCCTCATCGTGACCCACCACAAGCTTTTAAACCCTCCTAGAGATGGGCATAATGTAATCAGATTAATAATTAACCACCTCCGCTTGGGGAATATATGCGTGACGGTGTATTAATAATAATCAACGATTACAATTATATTTTGTAATCTTCAGCGATTACGATTGCACTTTTGATCTTAAACCATGATTGAATATTACATTGCGTGCAATGGTAATCATTAATCTGATTACATTTTCCCCATCTCTGTTTAGTGCATATAGGGAAAATAAAAAATCACATTTCAACGTCCATGTTGTAGCAGGCGAGAACAATACGCGGAGGGCAAGGCGTGTAAAACAAGTTACGCAGAACGCGTGAAGACCACCACTCACTCCTCAGTGCAACAGCGGAGCAAGCGTTCGCGTTAACACAAAAGCAACACGTCTCTTGATCATGAACGAGTATGATTGATTGTAAACAATGAGACAATGCTGCGACCCGATATTTTATTTTCGTGGCCTGGTGCCGAGTCGCGACCCTCAAATGGGAAACGCTGGCTGCGATAGAGCGGAGGCCACTACGCTTACTGGACACGCTCCAGTAGTCGCGGGTTTGATACCCGCACGATACGAATCTTTGTCTAACTATCTATCTTGGTGTATCATACCGCGTGGCAAACGTAGTGTAGGGCGCCGTGTAGCTAGGTGAGGCGACGATATTCGGAAGGCAGCGGGCAGGAGGAGAGCTAATCAAGCTCAGTGGCGTGCCTTGGGAGCGGCCTCCGTCCAGCAGTGGACTGACACTGGCTGATGATGATGATGATTAAACGCACCTACAACTCAGGGATAATTCATAGTGAGGGACTACAACATTTTATTAAAAAAATGAAAGTTTCCTTACGCTGCCTTCCCTCACCACGAAGTTACAATCGCACATAAGTCTCGAAAATAAAAAACAAAATTTGAACCCTGAAGGCTAGGCACGAAAAGATTGACGTTACCTTGACGCTAGCGAGTTGATATACCGTCATTGTCACGTTACAAATTTACTAAATAAATATGAACGTGACAGCACGCTTACTCGCTAATGTCACGTTTTCGCCAATGTCTTCATGCTAAGCCCTCTGGATTCGGAAATAGAGAACAAGATCTCTACCACTAGACTATTAAAGCTTTCAAACGGAATGGAAGCCCATGAAAAATATAACTAGAACGCCACCTGGGAATCCAACTCAATTCCTACACACGGCTATATTTCACGAGATTGACACGACAAATAGTGCCTAGAAGGGACCATTTATCATCGCACACGAACTAGCCCCATCAATGGTAGATTAAGTTTTACAAATACACACTACAAAAGAGACACAATTTTACATCGATGTTAACATTACTGCCTCGTTGATCTAGTGGCAAAGCGGATCGCTTTGTGATCCCACGGGCCTGGGTTCAAATCCTATGTCGGAGAAATGTAGTTTTTCTAATGAAAATTTCCCAGTATGTCCAGAGTCTGGAATTGTGCTCGGTATATCGCAATAGTCTCACCCCCTATTACATGGGACCTACCATCGTCGGCGTAACATGGGTGTACTTAGTACACCTCTGCCACCCCCGCTTGGGGAATATAGGCGTGACGGTGTAATTTTAACATTACAACGGGGAAACAAACCCATTCTTGAGTTCTTAGATTAAAGCGAATATTACACATGAAATAAAACTATATTTCGGATTCAAAGGAGAGTTCTTCCCGTGACTATGTGTACGGCAAAGCACTCGAAACGTCGGGAACTTAAAAAATCAAACATAAACCGCGATAAAAACCGAGTCAAGTCAAGAGTCTCCGGACCCGAGCGTGAATGAGACGAACTATGAGAGTGGAGAAAGCCAGAGAGGTCTGTAAGGAAAAAACCTGTTTGAACTCTGTACTCTCTGCCTACCCTGCAAGGGAACTGGCCTGATGATATAGATAGATATATAAAATCCGAAAAATAGTTTCTTTACCGCGAGTATTTACGAGAGCAATTTCTAGAGCGTAGTACACGTACAGTACATGCTCGCCCTTTTGCCCGGTGAAATTGTAAAAAGCCCTCGGCCAACAGCGTATTCATTCTCTTACACAGACAGGCACACACGCACGCACCAACAATAGTTTACGAGCGTTCACAATTTTCATGTCAAGCATATGTACGGGCATCATACTTGTAAGGGCAGAAAGATCTAGCAAAATTTGTACAGCACTAGAAGGTACTAGCCAAGAAAGATAAGGTCTTCTGATTTCTATAGGTAAGTACCGTAGGTTACTAATAGGTTTACCGACCCTCCCGATACCCTTACGTCCCTTCTTTTCGATACAGATACCGCGCACAGGATCAGACACCGACCTCGCCGGCGAGGTCGAAGAATCCCTTGCCCGCCAGTCGTTGCAAAGCACCACGGCAAGACACCTAGTATACGCCCTCCCCCGACTGCCCAAGCCGAGGCCTTTCCGCCTTGAGGCAACCTTGAGCTAATTGCCCCCTTGCCCTTCTACCTCGAGCGTAGTGGTTTCACGCTCACCCTCTTGTCCGATGAAGCTGTAAAGGTCCCCGTAACAGCACACACACTAATACTAATAGGTTTGATAGGAACGAAAGTGCATAAGAAACTTATGTCAGAGGTATGTAGCTACCGTGATATCTATGTATTATGAAATGTAACCAAATTTGAATAACTATATGGTTTGTTATTTACATCCAAATCTCTAATCCCATCGTAAGTGGATTGATAACCAAAAATCCCTTTATCTGCAAACGTATCCAAATTAATATCATCAATCATTTATCCATAAATCAATTCAATTGGCCCAATAAACCCTATCATACGTAGGAAGATATGCTTTAATTAATTTTTCGAGTGCTCGAAAATCATATATAAACTGGCAATGATTCGTTTCGGTATAGATTTGTCATTTTTGTTGCTATTAACTGGTATAAATTTTCCGATTGAAAGCTTGACTGCTGAAATGAAGGTATTAATCTTCAGCTGTGTAATATCACTGGTTTATTGTAAAACTCTAGTGGTAAAATACAGCAGTAAGTTTCATTTTTTTAATTCTTTTTTTATTATTTTTCTGTGGTAAGGAAATAGTTTTTGAATTGGATACTTAGTACTTTGGGTGAAAATTATTTTAAATTTATTTAAGACTTATGATGAGTTTGTTAAACATTTAAGTCACAAAGTAACAATTACATAACAGTGCAAATAACTAGATGTATCTATATCAACACACCAGATCCCTTGCGGTAGAGATAGAGAACTAGATAGAGAATTAAGCAACAACTAAACTATGGAGTACCTATTACCTATTGTTTCTATTTATATATTGAATTGAAGTTGTCCGCCACGTCTTTTGCATGTACGTACGTATTAATCTCAAAAACTACGGTCCAGAATGCAGTTATTAGAACTGCAAGCGGATTGCGCGGTCGGTTCGTTGTAGTTATAATACAGTTATATCAACTGCACAAAAACTGCATCCAAATTCAAATTTTGCAGCTGGCATGCAGTTCAAATGCAGAACGTCTTCTTATACCCTAAGTGCTAGCCATGGGAAGTCAAGATAGTTACTTATACTTAGCATTAGATACTTACGTGTGATTATTTATTTCTAGCCGGTCAACGATGCGTAAACATGTGGGATGAAGGATGTATCAATGGACAACTGAATGGCGCTGGTATGTAAATATTTTATAACATTTTAAATACTTAGTATACTAAGCCCAAGCTAATATTGAATATATTCAATCAATCATAATTTACACCGGTTTGTTGTATTGGTCACGGAGACCCATATTTCTGTTTAATTTTGTCAAGGCGTCCTTCGTGTCTTTATAGGACTGTGGTATTTCTAAACGTACACTACACGTATGTATATTAGAGGAACGAAGCATTTGAGTAGTTGCTTTGAAGTAAATATGTTTGTGTTCGCAGGCAATGATGACGGTTTCTTGAACGGTGGCTTCAACCCTGGCAAGCGCTGCGTCAACATGTGGGATGAAGGATGCATCAATGGACAACTCAACGGAGCAGGTATTATTTTATTATTAATAAAGGTAGGTCAGGTCAGGTAAAGAACATAAAGCTCCTACTTGCTCTATCCTAACATGGTTTCTGACCAAAAATCGTGGTGGGAAAGAATATGGTCATAATAAAAAATAGGTAACTCCACTACGCGGATACAATGCGAATTGGTAAAGGCATCTGTTTTGGTCATCTGCTATTAGAACTTATTCAACCGCCCATGCCTTCCACCTTGTCTTAACGACTACCACAAAGCCACAAAGTGTTAACGATTTCAGACTGACCCAGTGGAACGCAGCTTAACCTTGATCATAGGTAAAAGGGCTTAGCCAAGTGGCAAGCGTTGTTTCTCTTCTCTTACCACAATCGATAGCGCATTATCCTGACCACGTGTCTTTCCATTGTAAAATGTCATTCCCGTATTTTTTTTACATGGAAGACGTAGTTTTCTATTAGCATTAATGACTGTAGAAAGTTCACTCGGCTACAAACTCAAAATACCGCAGTGTCACAACAAAACGCTCGAGTCGGCGCTTAAGGGCCTACCGCAATTGACAATTTATCGACCAGGAGAGTGACATTGAGGCAATTACTTTACAGAAGAATAATAAGGGACTGATATATTAAGTGCGATTGGAAGTAAACAACGTATGTGCTAAAACAATTTTAATCATTTTCTAAAAAAACTACACTTTGAAATAAAAAACAGCTTTACAAGATCTTTGTGACAAGTATTGACTATGTTGTAAGTAAATTCTATTTATTAGTTCTTAAGCATTTCGCGTTAGAATAAGAAAATGTAAAGCAAGAGAGATGCCTTCCAATTTTTTTTACTGAGGTAATTTCGTTTAATCGTGTCCTTTTGCAGATTCTAACATATACAGTCAAAAAACATATTTCGAAATATTAAGTCTCTAGTCCATATACATCTTGAAGGGCATGGAGTACAAAAACTTTTTTTTCGCGAGAGTCCCTTAAACGCCAACGAGTCTTCAACGTGCTTCAACGCTTGTAAGCGTCAACTCAGCGCTATACGCTGGACATTCGGCGCTTATTTTTACAACACTACTCCCAACGCTGTAAGCACATCGTCTAGAACAGGGATTCCCAAACTATTTTAAGCAAGAGACCTCTTTTCCAAAATGAACTGATACCTCAGACCCCCATAGCCAACTTACTTTAAAAATCCTATCTCTAGTTTTTTGCCTATTGATACAAAATACTTACTAATTCAAAAACTTGCGGTTGGTTAATTGAGCAAGTTACAACAATGATACTTCCTACTAAAATATGAGTCATTCTTATAACAAGTTGGCACACGTAACATAACTTACAGTATCTTGAAATATTATATTATACAGTATCTTGAAAGTTTCAAATAAGAACTTGCGTTAATTAATAGCGGTCGATTTTTAGACCTCCTCGACCCTCAAAATCAGTTTTCGTTTATGTCGACCCCTGGGAAACCGATATCGACCCCAAGGGGTCGATATCGATCACTGGGAATCCCTGGTCTAAAATGAAGAAGGAAAAAATGTATGTAAGCATAACTTAAAAAAAAATAATGATTTGTATTCGCAGGCAATGATGACGGTTACTTAAACGGTGGCTTCAACCCCGGCAAGCGCTGCGTCAACATGTGGGACGAAGGATGCATCAATGGACAACTTAACGGAGCAGGTAAGGTGCTTGTAGCCATGAGGGACCGTGGTGTTCTAGCAATGACCTAGATTAACCAGGTCGGTCTGAGATGGGTAACCGGGATAATTTTCAAACCTCTCCAGCTTCGGAAGGCACGCTAAACCGTTGGTCCCAGCTGAACTTTATGTAGTAATCACTAAGCAGAGTTAGATGCGTTAGGCAACTTGATAAGTTCCAACAGCAGGTAATCACAAACCTGTTTCCGTCAATTCTATAAGGGTTCCATTTTTACTTATTGAGCTACGCAACCCTAAAATTTAAGTAAGTGTTTGGTAGATTCAAAATTATAATAATCCTTCACCAATCCGCACTGGATACGCGTATGATCTAATCTCTGTCACCACGATTTATAAGAGAGGACCTTTGCGTGGGACAATAAAAGGCTCATTTATTATAGATAGATCAGTTGGGCGATTCGAGCTTTTGAAGAGGTCATCAAGGCATCTTACAGGGTCAGTCTTGATCGTGACAAGGTCATCAAAATATTTTAATTTACAGGCAACGACGACGGGTACCTTAATGGTGGATTCAACCCTGGCAAACGCTGCGTCAACATGTGGGATGAAGGATGTATCAATGGACAACTAAATGGAGCAGGTATTAACTTTCAATTATTATTCCGACATTTGTATCTGTGTCAGTCATATTAATTGCAAAACAAACAGTTTTGTGTCGATAAAATCTGTAGAATTAAGAAAAAATAATGCCTTATGCCAAAAGTGATCTAGCTTTACCACTGAAATAGAAATAATTAAGATTTATGTGGGCGTGACGATATGAATATATCTGAACTTAAGCTATCGAAATACCTACGCGTTGGTACCAAACCAAAATCCATCCATATACGTATTTCAGTCTTCGGGTTTTTATGTCATATCGTTTCCCAGAAAATACGGTCATATCAAACCTCTTTTGGTGTAACAGTAGCATTCTTAATTTTGGAACTTCAGTGTTTAAAGAGATAATTCTTTTCAGGAAACGACGACGGTTACTTAAACGGCGGTTTCAACCCGGGCAAAAGATCGTTACACCTCTATCGACTACAGTCCCACAAGCCTTCCCCAAAGAACTTGGCCATGTAAATCTTAAAGTCATTCATTCCGACCAAACGAGCGAAAATTATGTCTATTAATATCACTTTAAAACTACTAAAGCTGTTTATTTGTGTTTGTATATAGACATTGATTTTGTCCAACAATAGACTAGTATCATCTCTGTTTTTTTTTCAAGTTCTAATAAAGTGTTTGTGACATTTGTGACGTACAAATTTTATTTATGGACCACTCATATGGGACCCCCTCTTATCTTACTTGTGAACGGAGAGCTTCGCTTGGCAAGACACACGATATGTTTTTTTTCATTAAGAGAAAGTCTTTGATATATAGAGAAGTAGTCATTTTGAGAATCCCATGAAATTGACATTTTAAAACTGTATCGTTTTGCGAATGTGACATCATGCGAGTATGGCATTTTGCAAACGCGACAGAAATTTGAGCGAAAGTGTAATTTTCCAATAAGGTGGTATTTCCGACAGGGATGTAGGATGTAGGTATCGGGCATGGATATAATACAATGGATTGAGCACTCTGCGAAAAAAACGGAATGACAAGGATACTCACTGAGAGCCCTACGTCTCTTTCTAAGTAGGGTGACCAAACATTGGTACGATTATGGACTTGTTATCATATAATTAACGTATAATTCTCGGGCACTGTTTATTGCCGTAATTCTTTCTTTCTACGCATATGCCACATCTTAAATGAGTTGTAGTCAAAGTTTTTTTATTAAATTGTCCATTTTCTTGCTGACTGTACATTTTTCTTCAGAATCTGTAAATTCATCTCCAAATATCGCAAAAATTTAGGATAGTCCCCTAGAGCCGTTTTTCTGTATCTACAACGGTTGAGGTAGCTGCCCGTACTGCCCTATCTTAATATAATCCATTCTGTATTTAAAGACGAATTGAGAACCTTGTTCGTTTTGAACTCGGTAATAAATAGTTTACAGCATATTTAAACCATATTATAAATAGGTATAGTCCGTATTATTATATTATGGTCACCGTACTGCATCGTAATGAGTGCGAGCGTGACACCGGGCTCCAGGTTATTGCTCTCACTCATCATGGCTTCTCATTCATGTTAAAATCATAGAAAATTCAATGTTATGTCTGTGAGTGAGAGTTTAATTTTCTTTAGCAATATTTTGACAGTACTATTGAGTACCGTTCAGGGCTATAAATTCATGGTATCGGGTTAAACTTAGGTAAAACCTAAACTATTTTACGAAGACCAAATAGTATTTTATTTGAAGGGCAAATCAGGTCTCCGTAGCTGGCGTGTGAGACGAACTAAACAAGTAGAGGAAGCCCAAGAGGTCTGTAAGGGAAGAACCTGTTGGAAGAGCGTTCTCTCTGCCTACCCCGCAAAATACCCGGGGTGATAATACAGATATACAGATAGACTACTCTTATTCGTCTATAGGTTTCAGTTAAACCTACTAAAACAGGAAATAGGTACGTTTCAAATCTTAATAAGTATTTTAGTAAGTTTTGCTCCACCAATCTAAAATGGGTCCGCATAAAGAAGTATGACTCACCTCGATTTGTGACAGGTTTTCACGCTGCTATGGGAGAAAACATGCGGATTTACTAATATTATTATGGAAAATACCATTTTTTGTTTTGTACGTTTTAATTTTTAAGAAAACGTAGACCCCCCCCCCCCCACCCCCACCAAATGTGACTGTGTCGTGGGTGCGTTTATAATGGTTAACACACATAAAATTTACAGGCACAAACACCCAGATCGACACAAATATTTATGGGTCACACAAAGAATTGTTCCGTGCGGGAATCGAACCCCCGACTACTCGATCCAGTGGGTTGAGCGGCTTAAGCTCTTAACTACTGGATCAATGGATGGATGCTGGATCCGTGTTTGCCGATCATTGACACAAATTCATTAAACCTTTCCATTTTTTTCGTGTCTCAAATGTAAAATCTTTAAAAAGAATGGAGTGGGGTATGTGGGAACAGCACTGAACCAAAACTTGAATTACAAAAAGAACAACCAATCTCATTACTATAAAACTTTATTCAAATCCACATAAAACTGTGCAATTTGCACATAAATTCCTACACATATAAAAATATAACCTCACTTCACAGTATTCACTGTTACTAAATATCCAATCTTCTACAAATCTAGCTCTATATACAAAATATTATCTAATAAGCTATCCTAATTTGTTTGTTATTGGACGAAAAAGGCAAATGGCAGTTAGACTAAAATTTGCTTGGCAAGTAGAATTAAGTCTTTCAGTGTACATAGAGAACGGAACACTTAAAATGCATCTAATTTGTGTGGCTCTACCTACACTTAAACCTGGCAGGACGAATTCTCAATAAGACGCCGATTTCTGATTTGAGTATTAGAGATATAAAAAGCCGCATAAGTATAAATAGAATAGGTCAATTTTAAGAATACAAATTGCTATAGCTTACAAAATCTCAAATCGGGAACCGGTCTAAGTAGTACGCAAATTCGGAACGCCAGAGACTTCAACCTTGAGATATCTTCGTGATAAGACTAGCGTAAAAGAACACGTAAATTTTAATATTGACATTACTCTAATTTCGCTGAGAGTATTAAACAGAGAAACTTGTTTCTCTGTGTCATACTCTCAGCGAAATTAAGGTGTTAATTGCCTTGGCAAATAACACCTTAATTATGTATCGAAAAACACGCCAAATAACACCTAATTGAAATACGAGTATTTTAGTCATGTAAGGTCATGGTAGCGATCTTTGAGATTTCTGATTATTCTGATGATGATGTAAACCGTTAAAGTATTTATGAATCAACAAGAAAGTAGCAAAGACTCGAACACTACTTTGGAATGTCATTTCTATGGATAAGGGCAAGAAACTTCTTAGGGCCTCATTTACATCCCCCGATTAAAGTGCTGGTTAATTACTTCTTGATTAGAGATACTCTGCAATTAAAACCGGTTACTTTAACCGTCGGATGGGGCTGCTCAGAGATAGTAAAATTCGTATATAGACTTACTTGCAACTTTAATTATCGAAGGTCTATATCAGACTTAACTCCAGGGTGGTGAAAAAGGCCTTTATTCTTTTAAAAGATTTGCAACTATTCTGCCTACAGTTGACATAGTCAGCCTTGACACAGGTCAGGGTTTAGCAATCCTATTCTTATCTAGACCGCGTAGTAACAGCTGCTCTCTCCATTCCGAATTCGAGATACTACATCTACAAATAAATTCATTCCTCAATTATCTAATATCGCTACTAGAAAATAACAAGTTATATCCTGTTCTTAGATAAATTAAGTGTCTAGGTGGAACATCGCGCGCGCAAAAAGCGCATATTATTTTTCTACCCATTGGTAGATAATACGCACACATTGAGAGCTTCTTCTTCAAGTTATAGCTTCACACTAATTTAAGTGTATTTTGCCAGTGTCCAGTAAGATGCATAATCGTGTTTGTTTAAATTAATTCATCTCCCCTATGAACTTGATGACAACGATGATAATGAAATTGATGAAGTACCCAAACTGAATAGTACAGCAATGGATACTTTACATACCAATTGCGACGGCCGCTTTGAGGGAAATCGAAAAGGCACGTTTTATCACTTTGTTTCAATTACCTTCACTCATGCACATATAAGAATACATAATGGTTAATATTCCACCAACATTACACATTATTATTCGAAATAAAACATGTTTTGGAAATTAAGACCAAAACTCTCCATTGAGCGCTTTCGAACCAATTTTCAAACAATCGAACATTGGCATGAACTTCGCACACATAGTACATAACTGATCCCACATTTGGCGCCATTTTTGTTAGCAATGCTCCGTCTAGACAAGTGTAAGTCTAAGATCCTGTTACTGAACAACATGAGTACATACATTCAATATAAAAATATCACAAAAAGCGGCGATTATAATTAAATGATAATGGCGGGCGATATTCAAATTTTGTAACTCTAACAAGCGGTGGGCAAAGCATTGCTGGTACTTACAATTATGTAAATATCAAACAGCAAAACGTATTTCATCTAATTAATAAATTTTCTACTAAATTTACATTCTGCCCAATGGCGCGACAAGCGGGGAAGAAGACAATTAACTGAGCAGCATTATTATAATCTACTTGGCCGTAAGAAAGATTCCATCTCTCTTCACGGTGAAGTAAGATTACAATAAAATTGCTAAAAGGGACTGGTAAGCCCCCTAATAGAAATATTTTGCATTTAAAATAGTACAGCTCTGAAATTCTGATACTTTTGGAACTTGTGAAACACTGAATCAACTACATGATATTCATTTCATTCCCATCTAGGCGATCATGTCAGTTCCAAATGATCTAATTATATTCCGAAACTTTCGAATCATGTGGATAACATTGATTTTTCAAAACACTAATTCAAAAAAGATCTACACACGTTTATTTGGCAGCGCGAAATTGTAAACAGTATCAACATACACGCGCCGATGTCGGCTTCCCCACCCAGTGATGAATATAAAAACCTAGCATATGTATGTCTGGCTAGGAGATCATGACTACAGCACACATTTGACATAGGTACAGTTCAATTCACTGCCATATTTCATGCGGGAAAAATGTAAGATGATTCAGCTTTGCCGAATCTACTAAAAGGCACTTTAATAGATAGGTGTGTTACGAAAGAGGTATGGATCACAAATCATAGGATGATCTAGTGTGAAAAAAGTATTTAAAAGAGAAATACATTTAGAAACATTTTAATAATTGGAATTTCATATGAAGCTTTTAGCATATTGAAGTTCCATGATTAATGTTCAATTCCAAAATTATCACAGACCACAACTTGCTATGTATCAAACAACCAATCAGTACTATAGAAAAAACTGACAAGTCACTTTAAATAATCATGAATCAGAATGTAAAAAACGACAAAAGTTGAAGGAATAAATGAATGAAAGTCTAATGTTTAGACTAGAAAGATTTAAATAGGGTTTTTAATTTGGTTAGAACTTTTTGTCTCCTAAAACCTAAAAATAAAAGATTAACATAACTCTAAAGAGTAGATCCTTTTTCACCGAAGTCAAATGTTATCCCCTTTGATCCCCCCATTCCTATCTTATTAACTGACATACAAAATTCTGATGTAAAATCCTTATTTATTTAGTCAAAATCAGACTATAATTTTATTGTCATAATGATTTGATTCACTTGAGTAATTTTATCACAGACACATTATCTTATCAAATATACAGATGTCTGGTTATGTGATTGTTTACATTTGTCCTGTCATCAAAAATCTTAAGATGATAAATAGTTATTAAAATTTTCATGTCACACACAACATTGTGTAACTGAAATTCAAATATACCGTGTATGTATTTAAGTATAACTGAAAATCATGAAATATAAGTACATACTATGAGCTACAATAAAATCATACTAAAAACTAAAATTAAAACAAACTTCACAAATTTGTGTCAAAATAAATATTAACATAATAATTAAAACTAAATTTTTTTAATTGACGAACACTGAATAAAGAATTGCTCAGTTACTCTGTCCATGCCAATGATCTTGACTGTATTGCGGTAACTCCATTGGCATTTTATTATATCCTGTACTTATGCTTGGGCCAGGATTTGTAGAATTCTTTTGAGCATTAGCTTGCCGAAATTTCGTAGAATACTTATAGAAGTCAGACATTTCAAATGGTTTAGTTTCTTCCCTGTACGGTATGCATTTACCTTGTTCAATAATTGTTAGATTTTTCGGTGACTCCAATGAAACCGCACTAGGTGATAAAACAGGCGGACTGTGTGGCATATGATTAGGGCTTTGCATAGCTGAATGTCTGCCTGATGAGATCATTATCTCATATGCTTGCGAGTTTCCTATGCTCGAAGTACGCTTTAAGCTTGAACTCTTTTTAAGAAGAGGTGCTTCAGATTTAGTCGGTGAATCAAGTGACGTCTCATACCATTGTTTCTCTTTCACTTTCAAATCGGCCTGTGAGAGTGGCGAGAACTTGTTCATGCTGACAGAATCGAAGTTTGAATAACCTGATTTCATGCTCACAGGACTCAAAGCATCAGGGTATGGCCTTCTGTCTTCTCGATAATCATCAGTGGATACTTGAAGTTGGAGGTGCATAGGATTTCTTATAGTGTTATGCTCCCTTAACGGAAGTGTATTTGGTATTTGCGGCCTTTCCATAGGTATGTGAGGCTGTTCTTGTATATCGGGCTGAGATCGGTGCTGGTAAATTGGCAGTGGAGGCCTATGATTATCAGTCATATTTTCCAAATGCTGGTTATAATCACTATGTGATGTAAGATGGTATGTTTGAGTTCTTTGCAATGTATTTCTACGGACACCTTCTGGTCGACGTTTAGACTGTTGCATTTGAAGCTGGTGGGCTAAACCAGTTAAGTGTTGACTTTGGGCTTTCAGATGTGATGCATATTGATATAGTAGGGGTGTGTTACGCATTCCATTTTGTACTGGATGTGGGGCAACACTCCCGTGTGTGTAATGTGTTGTTATGTCTGGATGACTGGAACTGAAATGTGTTTCTCTTAAACGAGAAACATTATGTGCGTCAGGTGTGTTATTACAATATATTTTATTACCATAATCCATCGTCATGGTGTGGTGTCTATATATTGTGCCGGGTTGGACATCACTTTGTACATTTTCATTTGTAGGTTCATGACGGCCTGCTAAAGCAGGATAAGTATGAGAAGTATGTATTGAGAATGTGTCAGGATTTCGCTCTTGTGGTGGAGACGGGAAGAAGTTTGAGCAACTTGTTTCTGGGCGACGTACGTGTCTAGAATGTGCGCTTCTCGTCGATACCCCAGATATCGAAGGAGTAGACAGCCTGTGTGAAAGGTTTTTGCGTAAATTCTGGTCTGAGTCATGTACTCGGTCGCCCGTGGCGGCTCTGAGGCGTCTAGAGGAATTATCTGACCCATCTTGAACATCATTACCGTCTGTTGACCTGTCGACACTCCTTATACTTCCTAATCTCTCTCTTTGAGGCACTTCAGGACTCAAAGGCGCCTCTGGCGGCATTATTCCGGTAAGCTGCACTTCCTGCACGCACAATTTGTACAATTCCTCATTTTTAGCCGCAAGCATCTGCTCCAGTTCTTTCTTTCGAGCCTGCAGTTTGAGCAACTTGTCCTGCTTATCAGAATGCAAATCGCTACCCATTGTGCTCGTACCCATATTAATTACGTAACTCAAAACACAAAAACTATAAGTCAAATCAACCAACACATAAATAAACACAAAAAGTTAGTGTTTAAAGTAAAATAAACAAAGAAAATTAAAAATTCTTAAGCATTGACACATTTATCACACGCACATCCGCACCCATGTTTGTTTGTGAAAAAAGTTATACGGTCGCGTTTAGTAACAAAAAATTATTGTGGTTATTTTGTATAAAACATTTCGATTTCATTTAAGTAGATATTATTCCAAATATTTTTTCACATATAAATCGAACACATTTTGGTTCAAACACTAATGTTTGGTGCGTTATGAACAGAAAATGTAGATATATTTTTTGAACGCAACTATAGATACATTTTTGTCTTTAATCTACTAGTTTCTACCCGCGACTTCGTCCGCGTTAACTTTAGTATCCTATGTGTACAAACAACCAAACATACAAACTTTCACATTAATAATAATATAAGTAGAATGGCTGCAGTTGGGTCTGAACCAAAGAGAATATAATCACTACGTTTGTCTGAACAATGGTCCGAACCTGGACCATTTTGCTGTTTCTTGGGTGCGAACAAAAAATTTGAAAGGTCTAAATTTGTTTTTTTTTTTTAACTTTGGATCCGTAATGTGTCCATATGACGCTAATGTTGGTATCAGCGTACATGCATGCTGAAACGGCGTAAGTAAGTCAAAGACTTGGCAGATTTAAGCCGCCATTTTGTTTGTGTTCATGTTGTTCATTTGATTTTGACAGTAAAATGTTCTTTCATCTTTGTTTCTTCCATAGAGATAGGGCTTCTTCATGGTTTCTTCTATTCCAATTCTTCTGCTGTCAGGCTGTCAGTTAAACATGATATCGGAAAAATCATCGCAATGTGGCCACTGTGGAAAAGGCATGTCAATTCATTCTAAAAACAAATCGATTTTTGACTCTCAAGAATCGATTCTTGTTTAAAATCAGAGATTAAAGATCGATCCACAATTTTTCTGAATGTAACGCGCTGGCCGATTGAAAATTATGATCTCTTTGATTGTTCTGAATGTGCTTTTTCTAAGGATATAAAAACAGACAAAAACTAGAAAAATCACGTCTGTTTTATACTCAGTATTTTCAACAATAAACGTGTTTTGTCACTACTCTTCACGTACGTATACATAACTAAGTCATCGGTAGATTACCACTTTGTTATTGTTTGAACGTGATTCGGACAGATTCAAGGGTTTTTGTTGCATATCGATTTACAAATCGATTATTTCACTTGAAATAATCGACATACCTACTACGGACTATTAAACTGTAAAATTGAAATGAATAAATTAATCAGTCATTTTCAAATTTCAAGATCATCTTTCGGCCTGATATAAAATTATAGTTCGTAGTAATTTCTAAATAAATTCGCAGTGTAACTCACTACTTACTAACTTTTCCAATATACATTGTTTTTAAAAATGTCTAAGATATACAAAAGTATTGTCTTAGTTGCGGATAAATTTGTTCCCTTGAAACTTCGTCCTATGTGGGAACATGCAGCTGGTATGTACCTACATGTCTACTCAAGCTTCATACTAGACTACGCACTACATATACTTCTATGTTCTGTGAGACTAGGTACCTACTAGATGGAGATGTGCACGCAAGGTGTTTGGGAAAATGTGTTTAGCGGAACACAGTCTAATGACTGATCCAATCAATCGATGAACCCTATAACCATACTTACCTAGGTACCTCTAAGGATAGATATTATTTATCTAATTAAAGGGATATACCAGCCAGCACCCAGACCCATGCATTATGTAATGGGTCACAAGTTTTTTCTTGTGTGGAATGGTACCGGAGAGACCAAACGGTGTGTGTGTCTGTGTGAATGATCTACACTATTGGCCGAGGGGCCTTAACAACTTCACTGGGGTAGAAGGCGAGCGTGCAACAACTACGCTCCAGCCGGAAGGGCAAGGAGGGCAACTAGGCCAAAGGCGCCTCAAAAAGGAACGGCCTCGGCTTGGGCTGTCGCTACGGGCACACAGTTAAAATCATTATTATGTAAACAGTTGAGTATCTTAGTACTAACGGTCCTAATTAGAATCTCCCACAAACACGAGCGCTCTACGCGGCTTCTAGAAAGTTTTCAACGGTTAGTACCTTCGTAGTTAATACCCTCTAAGGCCTCGGACACGAAGTCAGCGGGAGCGAGGCGGTGGCGGCGGCGGCGCGGGGAGCGGCGCGTTTCAATGCATACATTTATATAGAACTGGCCTCGGAAGGCAGCGGCGCGGGGAGCGGGCGGCGAGCGGTGTACGAGCGGTGCGTACCAATCTAGCGATTGAGTTATAGTATTCTTTTTCTGCTTTTTAACGACCGAAGTTTCAAAATGCCCGCCGACGTGTTGGAACAAATTATTACAATGATTTTTGATAGAATTTGATTTGATAGATTTGCTTCCTCGCCCGGCTGTAGGAATTTACATCTTCTTTTGCCCACAATAAATCTAACTTTAGGAAGGAATTAGTATCAAAAAGATGTTGTTGTCGCTGTTTATATATTTCGTTACCGAACAAAGACACTAATTTTTCGTAACACAACACTACGCCGCTCTAGCGCCGTGCCGTCTGCCCGCTGGCTTGGAGACCGAGTACAGCGTTGCCGCGCCGCTCCCCGCACCGCCGCCCCGTTCCCGCTAACTTCGTGTCCGAGGCCTAAGAGCCTGTCGGGAAGCCGCGTAGAGCGCGCATCTGTGTGCGTGAATTTTATTCAGACTGCTTTTACTAAGATGCTCAACCATCGATATTAATCAATCAATCAGCCTATCGTAGTCCACTGCTGGACATAGGCCTCTCCTAACACGCGCCATTGCACACGGTCCTCCGCCTTCCGCATCCAGTCTGTCCCAGCGACCTTTTTGAGGTCGTCGGTCCATCTAGCTGGGGGCCGTCCTACCTTACGCTTATCAAGTCGCGGTCTCCACTCTAGGACACGCTAATAAGATATATATATATATATATATATATATATTAAGAGATTTATTATAAGAAAATACAGTCCCGTTCAAAAGTTACACTTAAGACGTCGCCAAATCGACGTGAGTAGTTATTATATAAACATAAATTAGGGCAAATTGTAGCTTACTCGTATCACTTAAAGTTGTATTTGCATAGCACCTTACCACCATAGCTTACCGGTAGAACACAAAGTCAGTGGTCCGCACCCAAGAGAGAAAGCGACAGATACCATGATATTAATCTCTCTATCTATCTATCTATATCATCACGCCAGATCCCTTACGGGGTAGGCAAAGAGTACAGAGTTCCAACAGGCTCTTTCCTTACAAACCTCTCTGGCTTCCTCTACTCTCATAGTTCGTCTCATACACGCTCGCCGGTTACGGAGACTCCTGACTTGACAATGATATAAATGTACAAAATAATTGAAAATTGGATTATTTTAATGCGAATAAAGACAAAACAGTATAGAGTATAATTAATATGAAATAATAGTTACTTAAAATAAAACACCCCATCATGTTTTGTTACTTTTTTGTATAATTCTTAGTTTTTTATTGCCCAGTTCACCATGTTCGCCGCGCGGTTATCAAGCGACTAAAAGCGTAACACTGCTAGTTTGTTAGTACCGCCCACTTTTATCTGCCTTTAAGCGGTGCCACTTTTCATGGGCGAGTGTGTATCTGCCTACATTTGATCAACGTGCTTAACTGTTTACATATGATAACTGTGATATGGGGAGGGCATATACTAGGTGTTTCGCCGTGGTGGTCTGCACCGGCCGGGGCAAGGGAATCTCGACCTCCCCCGCGAGGTCGGTGTCTGATCCTGTGGGCGATATCTATATCCAAAAGCGGGGAGGGTATTGGGAGAGTAGACCACGCGTTCGTCAAATGTCAATTTATACGCGTTTGTTTCGTTTTAGGTCCAAAAACAATATTCTTCTGGGCGCCTGCTTTTAAATGGGTAGGTACGTTTTGTACATGCAACATAAAGACCTTTATTTTGTTGGGAATTCGTGAAGTTAGGAAGAAGTCTTAAGATAATTAGTAATTTGAAGTTGCATTAAAAGACGTCGGCTTGGTCTACTGATAGCTTAAACCTATCTGCCCACTAAATCGAGTAGTCGCGGGTTCGAACCCTGCACGTATCGATATATTATAGCTACTGCACAGGGCAAATCTGTGTGACCCACAAATGTTTGTTTCGGTCTGGGTGTTTGTGTATGTGAATTTCGTTATTGTAAACGAATAATTCAGGAATAATTCATAATGTGGGGCTACTTTATACACAAAAAAAGAAAAAAAAACTGTTGATTTTATCTCACGTTATCGCGTGGATGCGTTTAGTAAACCTACATACACAAATTTTCAAATATCTGTGCACCACAAAAAAATACCGCGCGTAGATCGCAACCGCGACTGACTATACTATCCAGTAAGCCAGAGAGCTTGCGCTTAGACCACCCCGACGCGATGTCATAAACATCTTTTCGGCAATGTTTTGTTAAAATCGCATAATGAAATGAGTCATCACTCCATTAATTTTCAGGGATTGGTGGTAGCTGGGTTGGGTGACATCAATCGCCCTATCGAGACCTTGTCCATCCCTCAGTCGGCGTCCCTTGCAGTCACCGGCGCTATATGGTCGCGATACTCCCTCGTTATAATACCTAAAAACTATAGTCTATTCGCTGTCAACGTATTTGTAGCATTGATCAACTTGTATCAAATAGGCAGGGCTGTGAAATATCAGAATGAGAAATCGAGGCTCCCACCGGATAATAATTAAAATATAACGACTTTTCAGAAGAAATATATTATAATTTTCTTTCGGTGCAATTACTTAAAAAAATATAAGATAAATCAGTTGGTGTATTTAAGAGTTCCTATATATAATATCTTTATTTTCGTAAATGTGGTACAAAAAGATGGTGGAAATAAATTGTTAGAGCATAAACACATTCGCCATACATGCAAATTATAAATTAAGGTTAGAATTTAAACATTAAAAAGAAATGTCAGTTCTTTCTTTCTCTTTATAAAAACGTAGCCCCACAGTAGGATTTATTCCTGTCGTGGGTGCGTTTACAAACATGAAAATTCACATACACTAATACCCAGACCGAAACAAATAATTGTCGATCACACAAAGATTTGTCCCTTGCGGGAATAGAACCCGCGACTTTTAGACACAGTGGGCGGAGCGGAGCGGCTTAAGCTCTTAACCAATGCGCTAAATCGTCCGTCAAATAGTCAAGTCAAGTTATTGATATAAGGTAAATGTATGTTACAAGAATATTAGTGGCATTTTAATGACAGTATTTTACACATCATAATGCATTTCTAAAGTGATAGGAATGTGACGAGATTTTTTTAATTAATTCGTCTTTAGAATAGAACCTTTGTTTATTTATTTACATACTAACACGGCAGATACACCTTTTACGTTAGTATAAAGACACATAACATATATAAAAGAAGAGCATAATTAATAGTATGGAAGTGAATAGAATATACAAGCTCATTCATTCCAGTCCCTCACAATACCTCATACACTTGGACAAAATATCACTCTATGCATACGCAAACAAAACACAACCAGGACTGCCGTCAAGGAGAGCGTTCAGTGCGGCGAGGGTGTTAGGGATTGTTCTATTAGCCAGTCACATCAATTTGGACACTGAATTCAATATGACTAGTGCCATGTATGCACAGCTACGTCTGTGCATTTCAAGATGAAGGGCAGTCATTTGAAAACGTATAAGAGTAACGTTTTTACACACAAGGTGTTTGTTCAAAACTTTTAAAAGGGTAATATTAGACTTCACAAATGTTGCTACTTTGTAAGTATATATGCAAGGGACAGTTAATATTTTTTTCTGACTTAAATACTGGAATCCGTCATATTCATTTTAAATATTGCTCATAGACATTTCTTTTGATTATCCCCAGTACAGAGATGGGCAAAATGTAATCTAACAATTTTTAAGAACCCCGCCTGCAAGTTACCAGTGCCCCGGACACTATTAAACTTTTAAATCATTTTACACTACCAAACAAAAAAAATGTAGTTTTAAAATTCAAAGGTTTACGAAAACATAATTAGCTAAGGTTGATACTTGGAATGAAATACGGTACCAAATTGAAAAATAAGCAACTGACTCGTCGGGATCGATGCGTAAGTTTTGTAAAAATAATTGTAATGTAAAATGCAAAAAATATATTTTTACATACCTTCATTACTCCTTTGAATACCTAATATTTTTGATGGATGTCTACATAAATAAAAATATATGAATAGTCTGAAAAGTAACAAACACGCAACCACCACTTTGGAATGTCATTTCTTTTTTATTCACGTCATTCATTCCAACTTATAACGGGGAATACGTGACGGTGTTCATTCTATTTTCGTACCTATCTATATCATCACGCCAGATCCCTTGCGGGCTAGGCAGAGAGTACAGAGTTCCAACAGGTTCTTTTCTTACATACCTCTCTGGCTTCCTCCACTATCATAGTTCGTCTCATACACGCTCGCCGGTTACGGTTTTTTTTTAATCTTCTAATTCATCTTTTACTTATTAAGAATCCCAATTTAAATGAATTTAAGCGAAATAAATTACACATAATTCAATAATTTATTTAATCCTCAACCATATTCAACAGGTTATCGATACCTATCGGACTGAACGTCCTTCCATTATCGTCAGAATACATTATGACATTTCTTATAACATAGCACTGCAGATTCCCAATCTTATATATAGGTCTGCCTTCCCTTAATTTCCCTGCTATTGGGACAAAAGTGATTCCCTTTTCTATGCACCGGGACTCGAGAAGTTCAGAGAAACTTTTCTGTTGTGTGGCCGATGCTAGAACGTCGGCGATTCTGGAAGTTTCCTTGGTGTCTGTGATGATGAAGCGAGGAGGCGGAGGTGGTTCCACTGAATCAATGTCAGCGCTTCGGTTCATCATATCCAGCGCTTTTCGAAACGCATCGCGGATAGCTGGCTCTTTGAGGACTTCTTCTGGGAACATTTTCTGCAGATTTGAAAATGATGTCACGGTAGTATATGTGGTAAGTATAAGTACTACAAATACCATCGAGGGTTCTATTCTAGGATATAGCAGGGTTCGGTAACGTTACCGTTGACAATACATTAACCGTACTGGAATTAGTTTATTACACTAATGTTATCACGTCAATAGAATTCTTACTGTTACTTTGAAATAACGGTATCGAGTAGCAAAACTAAAATTTTGTCAGTAAAAAAATAACATTATAACGATATTTGCACTCTGTTGGCAAACCTATCAATTCTACCTAGTTGCGTACATCATCAGACAGTGGCGATAGCGCGAGATAATTACATAAGACACACGGGACAGTTTGAAAAACGAAACAACTGAACGGACTAAAAGAGATAACCAACCAATAACATTAATCAGGTAATACCGTTATTTATTCGATACCGTTTAGTATCGCTAATTTGAAACGGAACATATTTATAACGTTATATCAAATGTAAAATGTTGAGAACCTTTTTCAAAGTATCAGTTTTTTTTTTCAAAATACTATACTAATACTTCGTTTTAAGCCGGTAACGTTGTTTCCTTTTTTACCGTTATTCCGAACCCTATCTACTCTTAAGGGCGCTAAGGGCACTTCATGGTGTTATAGATCAAATGTCCATCTCTCTATCTAGCTATATCATCACGCCGGATCCTAGGGTAGGCAAGAGTGTACAGGTTCCAACTGGTTCTTTCCTTACAAACCTCTCTGGCTTCCTCCACTCTCATAGTTCGTCTCATACAGGCTTGCCGGTTACCGAGACTCTGAACTTGCCTTTCAGATAAGACATAGTCTATTTGGGCATGGTAAGATAGTCTAGGTCTTCACCGGTACCTACATCCTTCCACTTTCGCATTGTATACCTGTTAAATGAAATGTCAACTCACCTTGAAATCAGTGTAGGAGGTAAGCACAGTAGCGTGAGGCGGATTGGTGTTGAGCCATGCGGCCAGCGCGGCCAACCAGCGCGGCAACAGCGCACGCGCAGCTATGGCCGCCAGCGTGGCCGCGCCTAGCAACTCTAGCCATTCCACGCACCATAGCCACGCCGCTGGGGAAAAAAAATACTATTACTCATTCCTTTCGAGCATAGCGTTGGAGGAACGTTATGCCATTGGTTAATCATGACATATATCCTGCCAAATCCTGTACCGCGTAGATATGGCAAACGTTCAGATTCGATCATTTGTATCTGAAACAGTGCAAAGATTCGAATCCCATTTGGAACATTTGAATCAGTTAAATTCAAGCAAAGTCGGCCCACCGACCGACATCGCGTCGCGTATTTGATCGTTCTATGAGACGGCAAGTTTAGTGAATGTAAGATCGAGAATCAGTTTCAGATTGGAATGAATTGTGAAGCATTTTATTTGTTCTGTAAGATAAGCGCCTTTGTATACTGACTGGTGACTATAAGATCGAGATTCAGATACAAATGAGGCATTTTTTTCTGTTTCGAATCTTGTAGTTCTCGTTCATGTCATATCAGTAAAGAACGACACAGGTCTAGTACCGCGTGTGATGCAAGAACGAAGCAGGTCTTGTCTCGCCTATTCCGAAGGTAGGCTCTTAGGAGCGTATCGCCGAGGCAAACCGGTAAGTTCCTGGCAAAAGTCGCTACGTCCCTCTAGAGGACGTTAAACCCACTATTTGGAGAAAGCAACTAAATCCCCATAGGAATTCGATCGTTCGAGCTTCGCACGGGAAAAATCTTTGTGTGATCCCCAAATGTTTGTTTCGGGCTGAGTGTTGTGTGCGTGAACTTTAAAGGTTGATAAAATGGTGAATTAGTTGCACATTCGGACTAGTTAATTAAGTATAACGGATATAGGATAGGTTTAGGATATAGACGGGCCACATAGCGCGAAGGTCGGACGGGCGTTGGGACAAAAAGATTCTAGAGTGCAGAACAAGTATTGGCAAGCGCAGCGTGGGACGACCGCCTGCCAGATGGACCGACGATCTTGTGAAGATTGCTGGAAGTACTAGTACTGGAAATCTAGTGGTTGCAAGGGACATCGGAGCGGGTGCGCTGGTGAGCGATTGGGGAGCCCTATGCTCAGCAGTGAACAAGTATAGGCTGAGATGATGATGAAAAATGATAATTGTAAAAGTAAACACTCACTGTTCTCCCTTCCTACGAGGTCAATAGGCGCGTGCTGCAGACAGTGATCGAGCTTGGGCACGATGTGTTGATGCAGCATGGCTGTAAGTGCACCGCCCCACGCGGCACGCCACGCCCGCAGCACACCGCGGGCAGACGCATCCGCCGGGTGCCACGCGCCCAGCGCCGCCGCCAGCCGCGAGCGGATCAGCGGGTACACGGCCGATGCCAGTGCTGACCCTACACACATCGCACACCGCATACAGTTCACTAGTGCTGACCCTACACACATCGCACACCGCATACAGTTCACTAGTGCTGACCCTACACACATCGCACACCGCATACAGTTCACTAGTGCTGACCCTACACACATCGCACACCGCATACAGTTCACTAGTGCTGACCCTACACACATCGCACACCGCATACAGTTCACTAGTGCTGACCCTACACACATCGCACACCGCATACAGTTCACTAGTGCTGACCCTACACACATCGCACACCGCATACAGTTCACTAGTGCTGACCCTACACACATCGCACACCGCATACAGTTCACTAGTGCTGACCCTACACACATCGCACACCGCATACAGTTCACTAGTGCTGACCCTACACACATCGCACACCGCATACAGTTCACTAGTGCTGACCCTACACACATCGCACACCGCATACAGTTCACTAGTGCTGACCCTACACACATCGCACACCGCATACAGTTCACTAGTGCTGACCCTACACACATCGCACACCGCATACAGTTCACTAGTGCTGACCCTACACACATCGCACACCGCATACAGTTCACTAGTGCTGACCCTACACACATCGCACACCGCATACAGTTCACTAGTGCTGACCCTACACACATCGCACACCGCATACAGTTCACTAGTGCTGACCCTACACACATCGCACACCGCATACAGTTCACTAGTGCTGACCCTACACACATCGCACACCGCATACAGTTCACTAGTGCTGACCCTACACACATCGCACACCGCATACAGTTCACTAGTGCTGACCCTACACACATCGCACACCGCATACAGTTCACTAGTGCTGACCCTACACACATCGCACACCGCATACAGTTCACTAGTGCTGACCCTACACACATCGCACACCGCATACAGTTCACTAGTGCTGACCCTACACACATCGCACACCGCATACAGTTCACTAGTGCTGACCCTACACACATCGCACACCGCATACAGTTCACTAGTGCTGACCCTACACACATCGCACACCGCATACAGTTCACTAGTGCTGACCCTACACACATCGCACACCGCATACAGTTCACTAGTGCTGACCCTACACACATCGCACACCGCATACAGTTCACTAGTGCTGACCCTACACACATCGCACACCGCATACAGTTCACTAGTGCTGACCCTACACACATCGCACACCGCATACAGTTCACTAGTGCTGACCCTACACACATCGCATGCAGTCCACTAGAAACCTAATTCTAATTAGGGTCGGACCAAACAGGACCACAATTTTTGCAAACATTATGCGCCGCTTATGCGCCGATCGCATGCACGGGTTTAGTAGCACCTACCGCCCACTACCAATCGCGGCATCTGCGCTGCAGTTCTAGCTGAGAAACGGAGTGGTTTAGGCGCGTACGTTAGTGCAAGAAAGACCATATTATAATCACTGTAATTTGTAAATCTATTTTATGCGTGAGCAAATTCATATATCGACGTATCTGAACATATAATTTTCTATTCTAAATCAAAAACTTTGCGCTATAGTCTATAACTACCAATGTCACTTACCAGCTAAGTCATGCCACGGCAGCACCCAATGGTGCAGTGGCTGCGTGTCCCCCGTCGGATCCCAGCCTCTCACAGCTGTCAGCACACGTGGCACCACGTATCGTGACGCGCAGGACGATATCACCCACTCGGGACAAGCTTCTTGCCACGCGGTCAGCGCGCGGAGCATTGGTTCAGGGTTGCGAGGATTCCATGCTCTGTTACACCACGTAAAGCAAGTCATGATTTACTCATAGAGGCGCTCGTAAGCTCTACCGTGGTGTTATCAAGCGTCTCGATAGTACAGCAAGGCACGTTTACGTGGTAGTCGTTAAGCTGAGTTTAATTGTCTTAAAACTGGTGGGACAATCTTCCTACATGTGTAGGAAGGTCACCCCGGTATGTACCGGGGTGACATAGAACAGGCCTTACTCCACCACGCAGATCCAGTGCGGTTTGTCGAAGGCAAAGTGGTCACATGCATCTGGATCTTATCAAAACGATCATAGGACCTCCAACTTGGCTTATCGACTAGCACACGAAGTATCCGGGGCAAACGCTTAGCCCTTAACGTGTAGCGTAACCCATCTTAGGCCGACCAAGCTCGACGCTTCGACGCCTACTAGCTCCATCAACACAGAAGTGATAATTGTTGTTACGTAAATTGGATTGAAATCTGTACTCCAATATTGACATGAAAACTAAGGGAAGAGTTGCTAAAATGGCAAGATATCACTAGAGCAGAATCGGGAATTATCATTCGCCGAAAGACGTCCATTGCAGGACAACGGCCGGCCTTGTACTATGCCATATTGGCCTGCTTACTTTACGTCTTCCAGAATTCAAGACTAAAATTAATTCAGATTGAATCCAGTAAATGATAGGAGAGTTTGTACTTACTCAGCTGCATTACCGATCAATGGAACATAATGCTGCCACAGCAGACTGTTGTAAGCTTCCTCTGTGAGCAGTTTCCTCCACTTTAGGAAGGTGGGGATTGGTTCTTCTGGGGCCGAAAGCGGTTCCCATGCGGCTAGCAACGAACTTAGCAATGGACTGACAATATTGCCAGCAATCGTGCCCAAGCCAAACGTGTCGTATTCTTGAGGGTAGCATTTCTGTAGCAAATAATTTGGCACCTCAATATGAGCGAGATTAATGCTAAAGCATTAAAATTAAAGAAAAAACCTATGTACATAAAAACATGAAATTTGTGCGCGCTAATAAAATGTTGCAGGTATAAACGCCCAACAGCTAAAAAGCGTCCACTGCAAAACAAAGGCTTAGCCTAAAGATGACTACGGCAACCGCTATGTGCTGTATGCAGTTTTTACCCACTGGTTACCTTCCGCAAAGGTATGTGGTCGCTATTGGAGATACTATCTAAACCAACTGCAGTCGGTTCTAAAGATTTCGCCAAACAACCGACGCAGTGGCGGGGTTTGGGGAGTTGTATGTACTAAAATGTAAGGGAAATGCCACACAGCGCAACCCCGCTCGGTGCGACCGCAAACGTCACGCCCCGCCGCCGTCGCGCTCGACGCGATTACAAATTAAGCACGGGAGAGCGAGACGCCAATACGCGTGCGAGCGGGTCGCTAGTGTAGGCGGTCGCCCGGCCGGCGCGAAGTCACTCGCGCAGTATGCCGCGTCCGCTGTGCTACCGACTGCCGACCGACCATAGCCGAGCGCTTACCGAGCGTTGCCGTCACGCTCCGTCGGCTATTTGACCAAAACCTTATCTGTTTGCTGCCACTTAAGAAATTTTGAGCGCTTTTTTGACTTTGGTTCTTGCTATCATTAACACTCACCTTTTGTATATACAACCATTATCAAACACCATACTGGTGTTTGATTGAATATGTCTACACCTCTTGCACTTTATCTAAACTAAAATAAGTAACTGATAGTACCGACAAACTTAAGGTTCATCATCATCATCATCTCAGCCCATACTTGTCCACTGCTGAACATAGGCCTCCCCTTTCCAGCGTAACCGGTCCGATACCACCTGCATTCAACGACTTCCTGAGATCTTCACAAGATCGTCGGTAAAACTAAAGGTTACTGGAGCATATTTATATTTCTGCTCAGCTGAAAAGTCTAACATAGAACTATGACTCAAGATGGGCTAACATACTCATCAAGTGCGATCCAACTATAGAGTTCTCATTGATTGCCATATGTGTTCTTCATAACAATTCAACATTATCAGAAATCAACATTTTGAGAAATCAATGTAGTGGAAAGCATTCCTTACCTTCAATTCAGCGAGTACTTCATAGGCAGTCTCTAAGGATATATCAGGTTTGTTCAGTTCTTCGACTCTTTGCAGTACAGCTTCCACTTTCGATATCACTTTATCTTGTTCGTCCAGCTTTATGTTGCATTCGTCTAGGTCTCTTTCTAGCACTACTATCTCGTCTTCGGCTGTTTGTAGCTCACGGGCATTTTGGATTATGTCCTTTGGAGAAAGCGTTTTGTGAATAGGATTGTGTGTGGGATAGGTAAGAGTCGTCTGTATTCAATTGAAATATGCAAGTCCGGAAAAAGAGATTATAATATTTGACTCGTAATCACACAATTAGATCACGAATTAAACATAATGGTTTATATAATATTTTAATAATTGTATTTAATTAAGCACTATTCTTCTCAAGTCAGGAGTCTCCGTAACCGGCGAGCGTGTATGAGACGAACTATGAGTGGAGGAAGCCAGAGAGGTATGTAAGGAAAGAACCTGTTGGAACTCTGTACTCTCTGCCTACCCCGTAAGGGATCTGGCGTGATGATATAGATAGGTACATAAATAGACTATTTTACTAATATTATAAATGTGAAAGTGTATTTTTGGATTTTTGTGACTCCATCTCGCAAAACCGGCTAAATGGATTTTGATGAAATTTGGCACACAGGTAGTTTTTTATCTAGGTTAACACATAGGATAATTTTGATGGCGGAAATATGTAAAGTTTTTGTCCAAAGTCAATGCGGACGAAGTCAAGGGGCAAAACTAGTATTTCTAGATTTTTTCCATATAAATTTACTAATTAACACTTTCATAGCACGCGGGCCTTAATCCAAGCGTGATAAGCTAAAAAGTGTACGCTGAAGATAGTATGAATAACAGAGTAGGGAAATACTTTATAAATAAGCGAGTTTTGACAATTCAGTTAAAGAAAAATCATTTTTATTGCTTTCATCTATGTATCTATATCATAACTAAACTTGTAATACGCTAACTAAACTAATAGCAATAAGCCATGTTTTTGTAATGGACTCACATTGTCTGGATGAAATAAATTATATTATAATATGAGTCCGGAGCCTGGAATTGTGCCCGGTATATGGCAATAGGCTCGCCCTTACATGGGACTTATCATCGTCAGCGAAAAGTGGGAGTACTCAGTACGCCTCAGCCACCCCCCACTAGGGGAATCTAGGCGGGAATAAAGGAATATCCTTTGGGGGGGTAGGAAATATGATTCATCTGCATTATAACATGAATAATTACATAATTACCCATACATTTAAGATGTAAAATTGATCATGACGCAAGGTGATTCATTTTTTAATATTACAAAAAACATTTTTTATAACGGACGAACTCTAGTTTTTGGAACTGACCTGCTCGCAGCACTCCACCATCAGCTCCAAGTTGTGCACTAGTTCTGGCGCGACGAAGTTGTCGCACTTCCTCCTGGGTTCATGTTCGAACCTGGGCGCGGCCGCCCGCAGCGCGTGGTACCCGCTCAGCACTCGCTTCTCCTTGCCCGTCATGTCGATCACCGGCACACGAGATAGCTCGTTACTGTTGACAATTTAATTACACACCGTCACGCCTATATATGCGGGGGTGGCAGAGGTGTACTGAGTACACCTACTTTTCGCCGGCGATGTTAGATCCCATGTAATTCCAGACCCCGGCCTCTACTGGGAATTTTTCGTTAGAAAAACTACATTAGTCCGACCTAGGATTTGAACCCAGGACCTCGTGATCACAAAGCGATGCGCTTTGCCACTAGACCAACAAGGCAGTTCAATTTAAATTACAATAAAAAAAAACATCACTAAGGGAATCATCTGTTATTAGGGATTACCCTATAATGATAGTAGCAAGTTAGAAATGAGTAAAGATCAGACAAGATCGCTGGCAGGTTTGGCAGAAAGTTCGGAGTTCCAACAGGTTTTTTCTTACAGACCTCTCCTCCATTCTCATAGTTTATCTCCATCAACCGAATCAGAACCGGAATCGCAAGGTGCAATTTTCATCTGCACAGGTGAGGCGTCACTGAATCTCCTTACTGAGACTGTGGAGACTCAGTACAAACTATCCAGCACATCGTGGAGGACTCCCCTACTAGGAAATTGAGCGGAGGATTCGAGGGGCTGCACTAGCTGACACCAGAGGCTAAGCATTGGATCCTTCACTCTAACATAAAATTTTAATCGTATGTCGCATTATTTAAGTGTATCGCCATACGATAATGATAGTTTATCGCCTCGCTCGCCTGTTACGGAGACTGTCTATGTGCATCTACTGATTGGCAAATAAGTAAGTAAGTCCCTTAGCAATTGTACCCTGTGTCTTCCAACTAGGACTTGACGTCATCGCGGTGGGCGTGGTTTACGTTAGTCTCAGCTGGATGGCAAATATAGAAGTGGGCGGGGCGTAATGTCCTTTTCCTCCCGCGCCACCCTGCACAGTGACACGCTTGACTGTTTAGGGAAATCTAATAATACAATTATTATATTTATTGCATGGGCAAATCCAAAGAAAAGGAGGGAGTATGCAACTGAGGTCTGTCAGGAAAAAATCTGTTGGAGCTCTGTATTTGTCTACACCGCAAGGATAGCAGGTTATGATATAGATTGATGGATCTATCTATCTATCTATATCATCACGCCAGCTCCCTCGCGGGGTAGACAGAGAGTACAGAGTTCCAACAGGTTCTTTCCTTACATACCTCTCTGGCTTCCTCCACTCTCATAGTTCGTCTCATACACACTCGCCGGTTACGGAAACTCTTGACTTGCCCTTCAGCTAAGACACGGTCTATTTGGTCATGGTAAGATAGTCTAGGTCTTCCCCGGCACCTACATCCTTCCACTTTCGCATTGTATATCTGTTTTGTCATTCTTTCTTCTGGCATCCTTTCTATATGCCCGAACCAACGGAGCATACCCTTTCTCATCTTTACACCGATACTATCTTTCATACCTACTCGCTTTCTTACTACGCTGTTGCGAATACGGTCGGTCAGCGTGACTCCGCACATCTTCCGCAGAGATCGCATTTCGACCGCATTTATCCTGCTTTCGTTCTCATTGATGGATAAGTAGAATATATAGATATGCAAAACATGTTCTCGTTTCAGTACCCAAAACGTGTATTGTTTCGAAAATTAATGATGGCTCCATCAAATTAAGAGTCCCCAAATCATCAAATTAGAGTATGTGCCCATTAATATCATAACTAGTCATGATTGACAATCACAACTGATTTAAACTAGTCAGGCGCCTATGAGTATCCAGAAAATTGAGTAGTACTTTTCTACAGTTCAGTAGCCAAGAAAGCGAACCACAGTGTGGTACACCACAGAATGACAGTAATATACTACATCAAATAGTATTATTTCTCATAGACATTAACGATCGCATAAAATATTTCGTCCCACTCTCCCATGTACCGCACATAACTCGCACGAGCTGGATGGAAAATTTAACGCGACCATCAACCGCACAATATATTAATGTGATCCACAGCTTTATATTCCAAATCCTGAATACCTGGTAATAGTATGCATCGTGGGTTTACCCTCTTGTATGACGTCAGCTGCGTCGCGGTAGAAATACCGGCCCTTGTGGGATTTCTTCCAGTTGTAGTTTTTCTCTGATGTCCCTTTCTCTTGTTCTTCCTTCTCTTTCAGACGACGCTCCTCTTCTTTTTTCGCTTTTTGCTGGTAAAAGAGGAATTATTTTTTTTTACTATATATGATTAATGTTGTCTATGTGAATTAAAAACATCTATTAGAATTATTTAGTGTTAAATCGTGTATTTTCTGTTTAGGTATTACGTCACGTCAGGAGTTGGGCAAAAATTAATTGTAAAAAAATAAATTGCTATTGAAAATATTTTAATGACCAAATAGACCGTATCTTATCTGAAGAGCAAGTCAAGAGTCTCCGTAATCGGCGAGCGTGTATGAGACGAACTATGAGATTGGAGGAAGCCAGAGAGGTCTGTAAGAAAGGAACCTGCTGGAACTGCTCTCTCTGCCTACCCTGCAGGGGAACTGGCGTGATGATATAGATAGATAGAAAGTATTTTAGGTTTTATTGTGGTTTATTAACACGCTTTTATTAGCTTGACCTGTAAGCATGTATCTATGTATGTAGCGGAATCTTTCGACATGATTTTCACCGACGTAATTTTTTTCAAGGTTGCCTGGAAAAGATTGCTTCTAAGGCCGGGCGGCCTTTGTGTTACTTTTAGTTTTTTTTAGATGTATCTTATTGGTGCACAATAAAGACTTATCTATCTATCTATTTTTGGTTATTATGATGCCGACGTTTCGAGAGCTCTGCAGTACCCATGGTCACAGGAGGGACTGTGGCGTTTGACGTCTAAAAGTCATTATTATTCTGAAGTACCTTATGGAGATTCATATAATAGCAATTGAAATTACAATAAGATGATCATACAATTAATGTTTGTTAAATTGTGAGTGATGTACGCTGTTGGCCGCGAGGCCTTTACAGCTTCACCGGACTTAAGGGCGAGCGTGCAACCACTACGCTCGAGCCAGAAGGGCAAGGGGCGACATACTCTTCGAGGCGGGGTGCATCGTAGTCGGCGGCGGCTACGATTAACGGATTCGCATGGGTAGATGCGTTCGCGAAGTGACGTGTTGTCGCCTTTTTAATAAAGGCGCGAATAGGTTCAAGATCTAGATCGGAGTGGAAGAGATCATTCTATTGCATCATACTGGACAACAATGAATATGCTATTATTATCATTCACCATTGCTTTTTTGTATACTATAACTTTTGTTCCCTATATTATGCTGCAAACCTACATTTAAGTGAAACAATAGATCCCATATAATATAAGTATCTGTAGGTACAAAAATAGGTATACTTACAGTTGCTTTTTCAGGTCCATAAGCACCTATAGCTCCTCTTCCCTTCCTCAATGTGGCTTCTACCGGTGCTGATATACCTTGCAGGTCTTTGCCCAAACCTTTCCCTGGCTGGTAGCCCATCTGTCAACAAGTATATAAAGTATTAGATAAATAATTAAAAGACCTTTAATAACTGCTTTGATCTCTAATGCAATAAAAAAAATATAAATGTGCATTATCAAAAATTGTAAAAATACTTTTTTAAAAGAGTGTGCGTGTGTTAACCATGGTGTTTCTTGCCCTTCTTCTCCACAGAAATGACATTCCGAAGTGGTGGTAGTCTTTGTTACTGTTCGGAAGATTCATAAATACTGTAATGGTTTACTTGAATAAAAAATATTCTTATTCTGGGCACACAAACATTAAAGATATTATTCGCAACCTACCCCACAAAACGTGTAGCGTGATGATATCAAATCAAATCAGTTTATTCGCAAAAATGGGTTACAGTGGATGTTAAAATTACATTGGTCGTACGCCATGTTCTGCCTTTAGGCATGCAAATATCATTAGGAATAATCCAAGAACTTAAGGTACCTAACAATTAAGAAAACATAATAATTGTGTCAGACATTTATATAAACTAGTGGTCGCTCATAGGTCGATATTCGACCTACTCTTTCATCGTTTGCTGGTTATGTTTGACATTCAGTAAGACTAAAGACAAATAATATTAAAGACAAAAATCAATTTGACGTGTATTGTGTCAAATACATGGTAGTGTGTGTAATGTTTTTTTCATTGATTTAATGTAAGTTTTATGCATAATTTAAAAAAAATTGCATTCTGCACTCCTTCTCTACATAAACTAAAAGTGTGGGAAATTTCATACTCCTCCATCCGCGCAATTTTCGTAAAAATGTGTACAAAGTTTTTGCTTCACGTATTAATATATAGATAATATATATATATATATATATATATATATATATATATATATATAATATTTAATGATGTCTCCGTGATCCACAGGGTAAAAACCGGCAGTGATCACGGAATGGTCAGAGGCACATTAAATATTAATGTCAAAATGGAAAGATCGCGTCTGATGAAGTCTACGCTCCGACCTTGTAATGCACATATCCAAAACCCCGAGAACTTTCAACTCGAATTGGCAAACCGCTTCGAATTGCTAGACAGCAGCGCATCAGTGGACGAAATCAACAACAGGCTGGTAGAGACTGTCCATACGGTCGGGTCCAAGTATTTTAAGCCCCACCGTAAAAATAGACCTCAAAAACTATCCAACTACACCCGAAACCTCATGGCTGAGCGACGTTCCATGACGCTCCAAACCTCCGATGATGCTAAGTCCTATAGGCAGCTCAATGGACAGATATTGAAGTCCTTGCGACAAGACTTACGGTCCTTCAATACAAGGCGTATTGAGGAGACCATAGCACAGAACAAGGGCTCTAAAGTGTTCGCAAGAGACGCGTCTATTGGGCAAAGCCAGTTGACGAAGCTGAAGATGGAGGACGGAAACGTAACGTCGAATAGGTCGGAGGTGCTCAGGGAGATAGAGAGGTTCTATGGGCAGTTGTATACCTCAGTAGCTGAACCTGTTGTTGACTTGGTAAAAGACCCAAGAGCCAAGCTAACCTGACACTACACTGAAGATATCCCGGACATCAGCCTGTACGAGATTAGGATGGCTCTCAAACAACTCAAAAATAACAAAGCGCCGGGCGAAGACGGAATTACCGTAGAGCTTCTGAAAGCGGGCGGAACGCCAGTACTTAAAGTCCTTCAGAGGCTGTTTAATTCCGTCTTGCTCGAAGAGAAAACGCCGGAAGCATGGAACAGGGGTGTGGTGGTACTGTTTTTCAAGAAAGGTGATAACACTTTACTGAAGAATTATAGGCCCATCACACTGCTGAGCCATGTTTATAAGTTGTTTTCGAGAGTCATCACGAATCGTCTCGAACGCAGGTTTGATGACTTCCAGCCTCCCGAACAAGCCGGTTTCCGGAAAGGCTTTAGTACCATAGACCACATACATACGCTGCGGCAGATTATACAGAAGACCGAGGAGTATAATCGGCCACTATGCTTGGCGTTTGTGGACTATGAGAAAGCCTTCGATTCGATCGAGACTTGGGCGGTTCTTAGATCTCTCCAGCGATGCCGCATTGACTATCGGTACATCGAAGTGTTGAAGTGCTTGTATAATAACGCCACCATGTCAGTCCGAGTACAGGGGCAGTGCACGAAGGCAATCCCCATAAAAAGAGGAGTAAGACAGGGAGACGTTATTTCTCCGAAACTGTTTACGGCCACCTTAGAGGACGCCTTCAAGCTCTTGGAATGGCAAGGACTTGGCATCAACATCAATGGCGAATACATCACTCACCTTCGATTTGCCGACGACATTGTGGTCGTAGCGGAGTCGCTGGAAGATCTAGGACGAATGCTCGGTGACCTCAACAGAGTATCTCAACAAGTGGGTCTTAAAATGAACATGGACAAAACCAAAATAATGTCTAACGTCCATGTCGTACCCACCGCACTCACCGTTGGGAACTCTACTCTTGAAGTTGTCGACGAATACATTTACCTGGGACAGGTAGTCCGGTTAGGTAGGTCCAACTTTGAGAGTGAGGTCAATCGACGAATCCAACTCGGCTGGGCAGCGTTCGGGAAACTGCGCAATATCTTCTCATCCAAAATACCTCAGTGCCTTAAGACTAAAGTTTTCAGTCAATGTGTGTTACCAGTGATGATATATGGATCAGAGACGTGGTCTCTTACAATAGGTCTCATAAAAAAGCTCAGAGTTGCTCAGCGAGCTATGGAGAGAGCTATGCTCGGCGTTTCTCTACGCGATCGAATCAGGAATGAGGAGATTCGTAGAAGAACCAAGGTTACCGACATAGCCCTTAAGATTAGCAAGCTGAAGTGGCAATGGGCGGGCCACATAGCGCGTAGATCGGACGGGCGTTGGGGCAGAAAGATTCTAGAGTGGCGACCACGTATTGGCAAGCGCAGCGTGGGACGACCGCCTGCCAGATGGACCGACGATCTTGTGAAAATCGCAGGAAGTCGTTGGATGCAGGTGGCATCGGACCGGTTACGCTGGAAAGCGATTGGGGAGGCCTATGTTCAACAGTGGACAAGTATGGGCTGAGATGATGATGATGATATATATATATATATATATATATATATATATATATATATATATATATATATATATATATATATATATATATAATTAACTTTGAATTAAAAGTAAAATATATCATAAATTATGTAAAATTAAATTAATTCCAACCATTTGTTTTAATAATAACAATTATACTAATGTTAATTATAGTAATTTGTAATAGTTGTGTCCTTAAAAACATCATATTATATTGTCAACAAGGTATTCATGAACACTATAGTAAGCCCTTTCTACTAATAATCGTTTTACTGTAAATCTCATACAAAATACTCATATCAGTTACTTCTAGTATATGCTTTGGCAGATGCTTGTAGATGCGATGTCCCATACAAAACATGCTTTTATTAAACATTGCTGTTTTATGAGATGGGCAGCTTTTGTATGCATGTCGTTGACTCTTATAGTATTCAAATAAGTTAATATTTTTCTTTATAAACATTACCAGCTCATGTATGTACAGACAGAGTATAGGCAAGATTTTTAAATTTTTAAAGTGAGGTCTGTAGCTATCTGTTAGTTGTAGATTGCAAATAGCACGCATGCATTTTTTTTTTGGCATATTAATACACGTTCCTTATAAGTAGAATATCCCCAGATAAAAATACCATAATTGAACAGAGAACCTACATTGCCATGATATGCAGTTACCACTGCTGATCGATAGATAGATAGTTATAAATAATAACTATATAACTAGAAAAGTCTGTTAGTAAAGAACCTGTTGGAACTCTTTACTAGGTAATCATGTATTAGATAGACAGAAAAATCTTATGTCAAACAGTTCTTCTATTCTGCTAGTATTATATACTATACTAGCTGTTTCGGACTTCCCACCTGGTTGGCAGCCACCTACCAGGTCCAACAATAGCTAGAAAACATCCAGGTTGCCCCATTATTACAAAACAATTTCATCAAAATCAGTCAAACGGAAGGATTATGAACATATGCACATTGGAATCTATACTAATATTATAATGATTTGATTGTTTTGAACTGATTTTAATAATACTTCCACCATTACAAAGCTACATTATCCGGAAGTAATATAGACATGGTAGGTGGCGCTGTTGTCGACCGAAACGAAGCCGCGGAAAACGGCTAGCTTTTTATACTATAAAGATAAGCATAGAATACAAAGATTACCTGCAAAAGAAGCTTAGCACCAATACCCTTAGTGTGTCTCTCCCAAGAGCCCACATTGCCACCAAGTTTGGGGGGCCTCATGCCCTGTCCTTGTCTCCTGATGCCTGCTGTCTCACTCTCATCAGGTACATTCTCTTCTTCATCCGAACTGTCTGCCGTAAACTTGGGGCGAGATGTGGAGGCTTCTGACGATTCTAGTTCTGTCAAGGGTGACATTATTTATTGGACAAATTTAATATGGATACTGTCAAGCAGATTACCAATTAAATCCATTTGAATGCATACACATACTACTAATATTATAAACGTGAAAGTTCGTATGTTTGGATATTTGTTACTCAATCACACAAAAACGGTTTTAAACAGATTTGGTTGAAATTTGGCACACAGATAGCTTATTACCTGGAAATAAATATTAATAGAAAGGATACTTTTCATCCCGGAAAAATGAGGATGAAATGAAATGAAGAAATGAAAGAGGGTTTATACAGAACACCTTTGTCACCCCAACTTGGAAGAATATAAGTGGGAATATGTTTTTCTTTTTAAAGAATTTATACATTTATACGAGGCATGCCTTTTAAGTTTTGTCGTTTGAAGAAAAAAACACAACTAGAACCTTATAGTACTTTTTATTGTTTTTCAAAGTATTCACCACGTAACTTAATACACTTTTCCATTCGCTCAAACCAGTTATTATAACATTTATTCCACTCTAAAGTGGGGGTGTTCAAAATGCCTGACTTGAAAGCGTCGACTGCTTCTTCACCGGACTGGAACCTTTGACCACAAAGACTTTTCTTAATTTTAGGAAATGTAAAGGAATCGTTAGGGCTTAGGTCAGGACTATATGGAGGATGGTCAAGAATTACTACTTTTTCCTGCTTCAAATACTCAATCGTTTGACGAGCGCTGTGTGAGCTTGCATTGTTGAGATTTTCGAAGTTCGGCGATGACTTGTGGTAAACAAACTGTGGTATACCACTCTGCGTTAACCATTCTACGATCTTCAATTGCAATAGTCGCAACATGGCTGGTTTTTCCAACGAACGTGGCCACCATCTTCTTTGAAGTGCTTCGAGAACTAACAACTTTAGTCGGCTTTGGCTCGTCTTGAAAGACCCAGATTGTAGATTGTTGTTTGGAATCAGGATCGTAGGCATAGATCCAAGATTCGTCACCACTGATGATGTCGTAGACGTGATTTGAGTCTCCTTGGTTGAACCTTTACAGAGTTTTTTTACACCATCTGACGCGGGCTGCCTTGTGATCGTCGGAAAGCAGATGCGGTATCCAACGGCAAACTAGCTTTCCCATACCAAGCGCTTCATGCAAGATCTTCTGAATGGTTGTCCCTGAGATGCCTAATAGAGCTTCTATCTCTCGATACGTCACATGACGATCTTCGAGAATTAGTTGTCTCACAGCAATGATGTTATCTTCAGTGAAGGCGGATTTTGGGCGTCCTTCGCGATATTTGTCACTAACACTAGTATGTCCACGCTGGAATTCTAAATACCAGCGTTCGACAGTCCGCAGACATGGGGCTTCATCACTGAACACAGATGTTAGCTCTTCAAAACACTGAAGCTGTGTCAGGCCTCTTCTAAAGTTGTAGAAAATTATTGCACGAACATTTTCCTTAGAAAGATTCATTTTCGTACGTAACCTGACAGATTCCAATCGACGCTTTGACTAAACAATAGCATTAATCCTAATACTTTTAACTGTTTTGAGATTCAAAATTTAAACACATTCGAGATAGAACAGTTCCAAATTCATAACTGCCAGGAAATATGGAAACGACAGAACTTAAAAGGCATGCGTTGTATGTACATATCCAATGTATACTTCATGGTGTAGTTTACCTTTAGTTTTTTCTTTTTTCTTCCCTGCCTGCTGAACTCCACCGGCAACAAATCCAATTGGTGCCGAAAAGTCCTTTGGCTTTCGAGTTCTCTGCCTAACATTATCTTCATTGTCCTCTTCATCACTGTCCTTGGCCCAGACACCTGAAATTGAATTGTATTGTGGTCAGTGGATACAAATTTTCCTAATAAAACATATTTATAATTAACATTATGGTGATCAAACTTTGTCACTGACTTAACAACAAAAATCCAGACTTAAAGTTTGCTAAACAGCAATGAAACAGACTAATTAAGTGTTTAACAGACATATTCAGTCAGAAACACTATGCTGCATGTCATTTTAGGCTTCAGCAACACTGATATGGAATTGGGTGGGCATGACATGCATATAGACCCGTAAATCATCACATCGACTCTTGAAGACAGGCATTGTGGACGACCAAGACTCTTATATGGGAAGGATTGGTATATGTAGAGACGTCAAGGGGAGGACTTTGCCCAAATGTGTACAAGCTATAAAGTAAGTATAAGTATTGGTTTTGGTAATGTGGATAATAAGGTTGGTCATGGCGATCTTTGGGAGCCTATGTTTTGCGGCTGTTGATAATAATGATGATTACGATTGAATGTCCCAAATATAGTGTATATTTTGAAGTACCAACATCGAATGTACTGTCGTACGTAATCTTCACCCACTCAAGCAGAATACATTAAGTTTTTATGTGAATAAGGGAAGGATAGTACGCAATTAACACTGTACCATAAATTTGCTGCTCTTTCTTAGCCCTTCGTCCTCTGTTTGGATTAAATTCATTGTCCAAATCGTAGTCGGTAATTTCAAAACGAATAACCTCATCTTCCGACATTTTCGATACTAAAAGAAATTGTTATTTTATTTTTGAGAAACCTATTCCTCTGAAATGTCACGAATTCTAAACAAACTAGCCAAATTTAGGTATCTATATTTGCAATTCTATCGAAAAATAATAACCAACAATACAAAATACAAACACTGACTGACACAACCGTATAGTAATAGACTAAAAAAATGAACACTATTACTTTATAGTAACATTTTATAATCGACTAAATTTATTTAATATACAAAGCTCAAACTGAATAACATGTTTTCCTGAACAACTAAGTTGCAACAGTTATTTGTTCCATCACATTAAGTCACCTTTACCGTAATTCCAATTGACAAGTAAACCGGCTGAAGGGATATTATGAACAATTTTAATCCTACGCGGAACGTCCCTGACCAACGTCTATCAAATGTCAAATTGACATGACACGCACGCTCTTATCATTTCTTATCAATCACTTTCATATAATTCAGGGTCCTACCACGACCGTAAGTGGTCATGTAAATGTTAGAATAAATTCCATCTAGTAACTTATTACCCACCAACCTCCCTTTACCTTTCCAACTTCCAAAAAAACAAGAAAAAGATGTCTAAGGCATACAAAGCAATCATAACAGTTGCGGATAAGTTTGTCCCTGCGAAACTCCGTCCTCTCTGGAATCATGAAGCTGGTAAGTGCATTTTATATTACATTAATCCATAAATTAACGATAAGCAAATATATTTTAAGGCTATCGTTTCGTTTCAGGTCCGAAAACCATATTCTTCTGGTCTCCTCTTTTCAAATGGGTAAGTAATACGGACATTATTTCAAGGTCGACTTATTTTTGTATCAAACCTTGATTGGGGACAATTCCGTTTTAAGTACTATTACACCCATGCTCAATAGTACCCATATTTTAAACATAACTATGAAGGAGAGAATCATTTTGTTTGTAATCATTTATTTTTTTATTCAATTGAAATAATTTGCAACTTGTCTCTATCAGTAGTAATCAGTAATATTTCATAACATGCTTGTGACCTTCAGATAATTAGGTCAAGAGTCAATACATTCCATAGAATATGAAATGATTATTTCAAATCACATAAAATCTATATTTACAGACAAATTTTACTGTACTTCAAGATCGTTTCAAATTTTGTGTCAACATTTAGTTTCTCTGTGTATGAGTGTATACTTATTAGAAACAGTTTCATACAATTTTAGCTATAATATGCACAGTAAAACTTTATGGCTCTGATGTTAGTTGCAATTTATTATCAAAAATTTAAATAAAAAAGAATGAGTACTTTGGGTTCCAAGTATGTCCATATCATAAACACAGTAACTATGTTCTAAATTAGAACATAGATACTGTTTTTATGTTTTAAACAGCATTATGCATTTTAGCTGTGTTTACTGCATATATTCACAATGTTTTTGGATGCATACCACATGGGAAAAATTCTACTAGAAGCTAAACTGAGGTGCAGAAAATATTATATAAATTGTGCTATGAACACAATTGATATAATTTTTTTAATGAAAATAATCTACCTACCCCACAAGAGATAGATAGAATGAGAATATCAAAAGGCTGGGTAGAGACATATCAATGCTTTCAATTGATGTAAGGTATATGTATTTGCATGACCTTCATGTTGATATAAGTTTCTAACATAAATATTATAATTTATTCTTATTGAAGTTGGTTTCCCTTTTTTTAAAAGTTATTTATTCTATAGAAAAATTCCCAGGATCAGTTCCAAGAGTAGCATTGTGCCCGATGTATGCAAATAAGCTCGCCCCCTATTACATGGGGCCTAACATCGAAAACCTCTGCAACCCCTGCTTAGGGAATATAGACGTGAAAATGTGTGTGTGATATTTGCCATATTGACCACATGCTCTGTCATAACAAGAAAAATAACATAGGTATATTTTTTAAATATTTATACAGTAATTGATAATGTTATGTCACTGTTTTTAATATAGGTCAATATAAAAGGTTAAGGTCTTATAAATGGTTATTTTTATTCAATCTTTGTGATGTTTGACTATGGAAATCAGTAATATTGTGTACTTAAACACAGAATCAGTTACAAGATTATAAAATGACCAAGTTCTCTTTATATTTTGTTTATCATAGATCATTGGTATAATATGGGGTTGTGGTGTGAATAAAACTAAAGCCTGCTTATGATAATGAAACTAGATTATAACTTATATCTTTTTACTGAGTTCTTAGATTTACGCGAATATTAGACATGAAATAAAACTAATTTTTTCTCGGATATTATCGCGCTTTATTTTGATTTTTAAGTTCCCGTCGGGAACTTAAAAATCAATATAAACCGCGATAAAATCCGAGAAAAAAAATAGTTTTATTTTATCTTTTTTTTCATAATATAAATATATCTTTAAGGTTTTTCACTGTTCAAATCACATTGCATGTGTTGAAATAATGGGTCCTATACCCTGGCCAATAAAAGAAGTCAAATTTGACAGATGTTTTTCGTGTTGAATGTTTGTGGTGAATTTGACAGATTTGTCAAATGAAATAGCCAAAGAAAAATGACATTTGGATAAAAGGACATTATGTGTATGCCACTCATCATTAAAATTTACGTCGATAAATCTTTGAACCTTATGTTCTCATAATAAGTATTATGATGCAGCTGTCAAATTGGATTTCTTATAATGTCACTACTACTATAAGTATTAATACAAGCTTTAAAAAATCGGACAGGCGCTAGTTTTATTCACAATCATCGCAATTCATCGGTGAAATGACTCATCAATCCATTCACTTTCAGGGGTTGGTGGTAGCTGGGTTGGGTGACCTCAATCGCCCTGTCGAGACCTTGTCCATCCCTCAGTCAGTGTCCCTCGCAGCCACCGGCCTTATTTGGTCGCGATACTCCCTCGTCATAAAACCTAAAAACTATAGTCTGTTCGCAGTGAACGTATTTGTTGCGATCACCAGCCTGTACCAAATCGGGAGAGCTGTGAGACACGAACAGAATCTTAAAAATAAGGAAAAGAAATAGGTTAAGCAACCTTTTTTTGTAATGACCTTGTTTTGTAGTTTGGTTGATTAGGTTGGTAGGTAAAGAAACTATAATAATATAATTTGTCTGAAAAATTGACAAGATTATTAGTACCTAATTAACTTTTTTTATGAACAGTATACTGTCTTCGCTACATTTTTTTCTGAATGTAGAAATAAGATCAGTACTATTAAAGAAAATAGTATTGTAGATATTTATGATCATGTGGTATATACTAAGTTATTGATTTATAAGTTAAGGTATCTGCTGGTAAAATATTGGCGAATGTAGATATTATGTACGTAGTAGGGACTTTTAACTTTAAAGACTCATAGTGTAGAGTAGAAAATGCAAATACCCGAATTAAACTAGTTCAACATATATTATGCAGCTCCTACAGTAAATCAAAGCTAATAAAATGTTTTATGGTTGACGTAATACAACAAAAAATAAACGAATTTTTATCTTATACAAAATTTTCATTCAATCCACGAATGCATCACGCATAGTAATTCGGATTTTCATTTTGTTTTTATAGTAAGGTTCAGTTTGGATTTGACAAATTTTCGAGCAGCTTTCCATTGATAATGTCGACCTTATATAATTCTACTAAAGTTGCATATAGTGCGAAAGAGATATTCGCTATAGCAGACAGCGACGGCTTATTTACAAATTTATTATGGCTGTATATGAATTGGATAATCATCATCATTATCACTTTTCCACTGCTGAATATAGGTCTACCTAATCGCTCTATAGCACATTGGATAATGGTAATATTTAATTATCAATGGGAAAATTACTCGAGCAGTTTTCCGCTTCATTTTACTGACCCTACGGCATGAAATATCAATACCCACTTATCATATTGTCATGGGTGCAAAATTTCAGAATAAACCTGCGTATTTTAAGCGCGACTGGCCAGACACGACTGCAATAAATACGATTTAGGAAAATACATCTTGTCTTAAGATAAATCTTACATCTGTGATAATCCGATGTTAAATATTTGTTATCTTATGTAAGGCGTCTGTCAAGGCTACACATTTGACGAAATCTTATTTAACATTCGAGTGATATATCTCGCCTTACTGATATTAAATTTTAAATATAATTACCTATATTTAGTAAGTATATATCGTAGTTATTTTGAATTATACAATGAAAGTATTTTTATAATAAAAAAATACAGATTCCAGTATAATCCTAGTATAAAAACAATTCATGTGTCAAATGGCGCTCAGTTACAATCTGTCCTGCTCCCACTTGTTATGTATTCATAATGTAAAATAAGATATGTTTTGCAAGACATGGCGCGAATTTAAGCGGGCGATCGCACGTACGCCTTTTTAACGCGTCTTACGGCCGGTTCCTATATTCAACTCATGGATAGATTTGCCTACTACGGATAGAAGTTTGACATATTTTGTATGGAAAATTGTCAAAATTCTACTGACAGTAAGCAAATCCATCCTTGAGTTGAATATAGGAACCGGTCGTTAGTAAAGCGCTGGAATGATATAAATGACAGAGTATAGATTTTTTTGAAAGCGCTGCGCAGAGCTTTTGCACCGCCTGTTGACAAAGCGTCCGTGCAAAGGCCCGCTAAGGTTAAATCAAGTCTTCTAGTGTCTAGTCTTAACAGACCCTTAAACTATTGTTGTGTCTATCTGTTATAATTGTAATCGTGACATCATTAAATCAGAGTTATGTGAAAGAAATGTCTATTTTTGTAAACCTTTTTACATATGAAAATATAGTTTTTCATTCGAATCTTCTGTTTCTCTTACTCTATCTATTTGTCTTGTACGTATCTGCGTTAATCGTGTTCTTTGCATGTCATCATTGTTTGTTGGTAAGCGCATGAGATGATGTGTACTCTCATTGTAAATTCATTTCTTTTATCATATGATTGTTTGAAAATGCAATGCAGGATCCGCCATCATGGACTGATAGGTTACGTACATAATTGGTATGTACATATATTTTAGGTATCTATCATAACTAACTTTCACAATTTACCTACAAATTATTGTTTTTAAATTAATTTAAAATCGCATGGACTTAGTCGCTTTTATTACTTACCGGCAACGTAAAGTAAAACAACACTAGAATAAGTGGCTTATAATTAGTTTTTACCCAGTAGGGACTCATAATTTGTCAATGATTCACTCATTTGCCTACAGCCATTCGATGGATCTATACTGTGAGTATCTATATATGAGCAAGGTAGGTATAATAATATGGATGAGAGGTACGTACGCATATATGTAAACGCCCGTCTATGTTCTGTGATAAAACCACTCATGGGACTTAAGACTCCCTCGTTGATTAAGCGGTGTATGGCGTGTCTGGGAACCACGACTTCCTGACGTTTTTGTGTCGACAAATTCTTAGAGGAAATACGAAGACTGGATTTGTGTCCGATATAATGAGAATAAGGGCGACCCTTGTTTCTTTGGGACCCAATATTGTCGGTGGTACGTGGGTCACCACCACCTTTGTCAACTTCATTTAGGAATATGGGTGTGATAGGTTTATGGTTTTACTTAGTGGGAACTTAGTTAATCTGCTTTATTTTTTAAATAGCTACAAAAAATTGTCCTGCGTCTATCATAACTCTACCTGTTACGGACAACAAGCGAAAAAAATTGGCTTGGTCCGCGTAGTGCAAAGGCTTTGCCCCCTTGGGTAGGTTAGTACAAGAGCTTAGCTTTTATTCCCCTGTTTGTCGCATTCGATAGTGCATTGATTTGAACACGTGACTTTTCGTTACAAAATGTTATTACATTTTTCGTTTCCTGTTCGTTTCGTGTTTCACACGAGCGCTTTATCAACACGCGTTAATAAAGCGCTGGAATGAAAGAAACTGCTAGTTTTTGTTTTATTTAACGTATGCACAAGGTTACTTAACTACAGGTACAGTTGTGATAGTCTTGTTGACTTAACATTTGTTGACAATTCTCGCTTTTTGCTGCCCACTCATATTATAAGGTATTAACTAATTCTTACCTACTTATCTACTATATTTCCAGGCGCTAGTAGCAGCTTCATTAGACGACTTCAGGCGCCCTCTAGACAAAGTATCGACGACCCAGTCCGCAACACTCTCCGCCACTGGCTTAATTTGGACCAGATACTGCTTTGTTATAAGACCTATCAACTATTCTCTATCGTTGTGCAACTTCATGCTAGGAGTGGCTAATGGCACCCAATGTTACAGAGCTTATAGTTATCAGAAGAAAAATAACATCGCCGCGTAAGATTTTATGGCTTGAATAATATGGGCGCGGCATATTGAAAGCTATCAACAAGTAAATAAAAGCTATTTAGTACTAAGAAGAACTAAACTGTAATTTGATTTATGAGTCATATTGTGACTCGAAATTCTAGCGCAGCTAGTTTAATTAGTGTAATATCTACTAGTTGGCAGAGTCTATAAATCTATACCTTCAAGACTAGTAGTCTAGAACTTCAATATTACTCTTTCATAGTGTTCACTGTTTAGTTTGTTTTTTTCTTTATAGCTCAACGTTAATAACTAGTTAAAGGCTCAATCGCTTATAACTAGTTTTCTATTTCACTATCTTCTAATAAGTAACTCAGAAATGAGTATGACCACCATTTAATAAAAAGCTTGCCTGCTTATCTACTAGTTAATAGCTCGAGGGTCTGACCGCGCCTTAACGTAGGGGATTCATTTACATTTTGAGAAATTTACATTTCTTTTATTCATGTTACTGGCAGTTTAACTCGAATAAATATTTTTTTATTGTTATTGGAAAAATCGAATATATTTGTGAAACTTTTATTTAAATGGTTCAACCAGTCAACTAAATATTGCCAATAAATTAGTGCCAAAATAGCAAAATATAAACCACCTTAGATAAAACGCCACCAGATTATCTCCTAGGTTAAAAACTACCCACCTACTATCTATTCCATAGATACCTATAGATAGACAAAATACACATGCTTGCCAGTCCCACTGTATATTTTATAAACTTTGTAGTAGATATAGATAAATTACCTGTCACAAGGCTATGCATAAATTATAAAACAAGAACAAATGATGCTTATCTTCCCGCCATATTGCATACTTACGTTATTTAGTTGCAGAATCATTTATTGTGAGATTGTCACGTACTACCTCCACTTATTTATATTTGTTTAATTGCAAGATCTTATACTGGGCTCGAATCCTTAGTGTATTTTGTGTACATAATGCTTAGACTTAATGGTATAATGTATGCTAGTGGAGTACTACTAAACGATCATTTTACGAGATTTTCGTAACCCGCTGCGTTACGTCTATAATTGATCAGAGAATAATAGAAAGTCAAATTCTGTTCAAGTTTTTCTAACGAAAACTTCCTAGTATGAGTCCGGAGTCTGGAATTGTGCCCGGAATGGCAATAGGCTCGCCCCTGTTACATGGGACCTAACATCGTCGGCGTGGGTGTACCCAGTACACCTCTGCCACCCCTGCTTGGGGAATATAGATGTGACGGTTATACGGACAATAATAGCCTAGCAGGGTTATACCTATGGCTGCGATTCGAAGCCGGTCCAGCGCAAACGCACTAAATCTTTAATGTCTTATACCGTATCGGCAAGCATAAAAATTAGCGCCGTTATTAATACTAGCGTCATGCGGACCCCAGCCTATGAAACTCGAGGATTCTACATCACCAGCCGCACAGTTTACCGCACTGTTGAGAGTGATTATGAACCCAGTTTATGTTTCTCCACTAACTCTACTAGAATTGCATGTAAATGTTTGTGTTTTAGATTTACCTAGTATCTACTTACCTTATATTCATAAGTACGATTCAGAATATGCCAAGTTAGCTGGGCTGGCACAAGCTGCGGGACAATGTCACAGATTTATTTGGTGTCATACCTTGTTATCTTTCGCCGCGAAGTTAGGTGCTCTGGCCGAGACCTAAGACCAACTGCGCTTGACCTATTCTGAAAATATTTTAATTTTGCTTATGTAGTTATTCAATTCTTTGAGAACGTAGTGCCATTGTATACCAAAACAAATTGGAAATAAACCGCGCTTCGGGAATGCAGGCGTGAATGTTTTTTTTTGTAGTAAAATTGTACCAAACAGATGTAGTTTACTAATCTAGAATAGATTTATTGTATGTTGTGTTTTAGTTATCCGTTTGCTTATAATGCTATATTTGCTCGTTGAATTTGTTGTTATTAATTTTAATGTTATCACGATCGTCTGCTTGGGAAAGTCTATAAGTTATATGAATGCGGTAATCTTCTGATCCGATTAAATTTACCAAGAAACTCGCCTGCACATTTGGTGACTCCCTCGTGGTAATATAAAAGAATAACCGTTTAAATATTACATGTAGAGTGTAGTTAGTGCATAAAGCATGTCGTGTTTGTAGTCTCATAATAATATGCATCTTGTTTTGCTCGTCATTAAACATTTAAATAACATTTTTGTTTTTTTTTTTCGCTATTTCCGTCACGTTAATCGGCCTCCAGCGCCACTTGTGGCACTAACTTTCTACCACAGAGCAAGCCGCCATACCTTTTGTCATTGTTCGGCTCATAATGATAATAGTGATGATGGTATACACCAAGAAGAAATTCGGACATCCCAGGAAACAAATTACAAATTATATTTTTAGGTAAAATTTTTATATTGTTTCGTTTGATGTCCGAAGTCTGTTTATGAGAGATGTGTTTGTCATCTCATGGTGGCTTGCTTAATAGAATGCAACAATGTGATCAAAATTGTGTATATCAATGGCTGTAGCACAGTGATTTCACCGAGCATCCTTTGTGCTCGGTCGTCTCCATTCGTTAATCTGCAAGCGGAGTAAAATGTCCCTTAGAAATAAGGTGACACTTTACAAAACTTGCGTTCGACCCATCATGACTTATGCGTGTGTTGTGTTCGGGCATTCGGCCCCCTCTCACATCGATAAACTCCAAGTGGTTCAAAACCGCTTCCTCCGTAAAGCCGTAGGAGCCCCCTGGTTCGTACGGAACGTCGACCTCCACTCCGATCTAGGTCTCGAACCTATTCGCGCCTTTATTAAAAAGGCGTCAACACGTCACTTCGCGAACGCATCTACCCATGCGAATCCGTTAATCGTAGCCACCGCCGACTACGATCTCCCCCCCCCCCCGACCCCTGCCGCCACCGCCGGCCGCGACATGTTCTCACCGACCCCCCCGATGCTTTGTCATCCCTTCTTTCCGCTCAGAATACGGGCGACGACGACGACGTAGTAGTAGATCCCCTCCCATAGCCGGCGGATGAACGGTGCACTTAGTAGTGCACCCGTCCCCCTACAGCGACTGTCCCAACCGAGGGCACCTCTTCGATGCGCCCTCGAGTATGTCGCCTCTTGCCCTTCTGGCTGGCTAGAGCGTAGTGGTTGCACGCTCGCCTTTAATTCCGGTGAATCATTCACACACACACAGCACAGTGATATAAAGAAAACAAAAATAATATGACAAAACACTTAGGTAACTTGTATCGGATAAATGATCAATATTGCTTAGTTCATTATATTTTTACAGATTTTAAATAAAAGAGGTTTGATATGTAATTACTAATTACATAGTTTGACAAAGAATTCAGAAATCGACTTTTCTGAAGCAAATGTTATTGTTGTGGACTGTATATCCTTATATAGAGTAATACTTTATTTTTTTAAATTAAATTTTTGACCCTAGTTTGCCTTCGCTGGAATATTATTTACAAGGTAGTTTTGTATTCAGTTAAGGTAAGAACTGCTGACCAAAAGTAACAGGTGGCTTCAGATCGAATTATCCATCGACCGTCAACATACCTACATACTGAACCCACAAGTATAAATCAGCTACATATGTACCTGATTTATACTTGTGATAAATCTATCAATGTTCTTGACCAGAAACAAAGAGTTTATATTCTTATTAACTTATGCCCGGGATTTCGTCCGCGTGACTTTAGACAGGAACCCAACATTATTCCTTAATAAAAAATCTTGTGTTAATCCAGGTAATAAACGGTGTGTCAAATATCATCTAAATCCGTTCAGTCGTTTTTGCGTGATTGATTAACAATCATACAAAAGACATTGTCGAAAATCACCATTATTTATCCACTTTATTAAAATAATGACTAATATCCGTATCTAACGGACAATTTGCAATCTAAAACGAATATTTCAAAGTATTGTAAGTACTTATATCGAATTGACTCTGAAAAACGTAGTAAGCGCACCTGTTAACTATCTAGATTGCTTGTTTTGGTAGACTAAATACTTATATAGATAGTTCCTTAGTGTCAATAGGTATCTATAAAAATATAATTAGTCTTTAAATCCACTCAATATATTTTTGACTATATAATATAACCTCATATGTATTAATGGCTACTAAATATATAAATAACCTTAAAATCTAATACTTTTTGTACAGTATTGCGATTCCCCCGCTTGTCCGTTTAATAATAAATGCGTTACAAGAATTTATGGGTAATTTAAAATCATACAGTATTTTTTCATTGCTGTTCTTTCTGGGGCAAATCATGTATGGGCGCAGAACAATTTCCTTTTACATTTATAAGATCGTAACCCCACACTAGCGATTAAAACCTTGCCGTGAATGCGTTTACAAATATAACAATTCTTCTCTATCCAGAAAGCGGAGCTGCGATATAAGTAAGTACCATCTAGGTACTCCAGTTACAGTTTATTTTTTATTTTTACATATTCAAAGCTTGTCTTGCACTCACTTGATATTTTTTTCAAACGTATCCACTACATATTCTTCCTGTTTCTTAGTGCGTTTACAAACATGAAGCACTTAACCACTACACCAACCCGTCTGCCAAACTAAATGGTCCCGAACCGTTGTAAAAATAAAAACACAAGTATTAATTCACATTTCTTTATTAAAAACTCATCAATATTTTTTTTTTAAGTATAAAACTCACAACATTACAATTAATAATTTATATTGCGCTAGTGAAAACAGTAACAGATTGCAAATTCTCGGATTAATTTATTGGCAAGTTGTTATGGGATTTGCAAATGGTCAATGTTTTATAAAATACGGGACAGAATAGTGATGCGTCGAATATTTTTGCCTCAACATATATATATATATATATATATATATATATATATATATATATATATATATATATATATATATATATATATATACTTATATATATAACATTGTAGAGAAGCATCTGGCAGTGGGCCGGAAGGTTTTCTGCGGTTTTGTGGATCTGGAGAAGGCGTTTGATAGAGTCGTGCGAAAGAGACTTTGGGACATTTTACCTGCGTATGCTATAAATGGCACTCTGCTGCGTGCCGTCCAGTCCACCTATGTGGACTGCAAGGCATGCGTACGGGTGGGTGGTAACATGTCACCCTGGTTTGACGTTGAAATCGGCGTCATGCAGGGTTGCGTGTTGTCCGCTAGACTGTGTATAATATATTTGGATAAAAGTCTTCAAAGACTGAACGCGATGAATGAAGGGGTAAAAATGGGTGATCTAGTGGTAAATCATCTACTATATGCAGATGACACGGTTTTGATAGCGCCAACAGCCACTGATCTGCAATCACTAGTCACAGTTATGAAAGACGACTGCATGAAAAATGGCTTAAATTTGAATGTGAAGAAAACCAAAATTATGGTTTTTGAACGGGAAGAAACCAGAACGAATGCAAGGATTGTGGTTGGTAACGATGTGCTGGAGCAAGCGAATGACTTTGTATATCTTGAATGCGCATCCAGTAAGGATGGGAAATACACCGCTGACATACAGAAAAGAGTGAGTGCAGGGAACAGAGAGAATGGCGTGATGGGAAAGCTACTTGGGAGCCGGCACTTTAGCCAAAAGGCGCAGCTGGCCATACATAATGGAGTGCTTGTCCCAACGCTGTTATATGGCAGCGAGAGCTGGGTATGTAAGAAGGAGAATGAAAGTAGGATAAATGCGGTGGAAATGCGAGCTCTGCGGAAGATGTGCGGAGTGAAACTGACCGACCGTATTCGCAACAGCGTAGTAAGAAAGCGAATAGGTATGAAAAAGAGTATCGGTATAAAGATGAGAAAGGGTATGCTCCGTTGGTTCGGGCATATAGAAAGAAAAGAATGTCCAAAGAAATAATGACAAAACTGATATACAATGCGAAAGTGGAAGGATGTAGGTACCAGGGAAAAACTAGACTATCTTACCAAGACCAAATAGACCGGGTTTTATCTGAAGGACAAGTCGGGAGTCTCCGTAACCGGCGAGCGTGTATGAGACGAACTATGAGAGTAGAGGAAGCCAGAGAGGTATGTAAAGAAAGAACCTCTTGGAAGTCTGTACTCTCTGCCTACCCCGTAAGGGATCTGTCGTGATGATATAGATAGAAATACTTATATGCAAGGGGAAACAGAAATACCATTAATAGGAGTATAGGTTATAAATAATAAGATATCTTTGCCCCTTTAAAGTGTAAATATTTATCGCAAATGACCGAAATTTAAAATGTACTTTTGATTTTTTAAGTTGGTCACTCTCTTCTCTAAATCATAGTTACATTACTGTAGTGTCCGATCGAAGCTTGGCCGAAGCCAAGGGTTTCCACTTGAAATTGAACGATCTATTACAATTTACGACCGTAAGTAAATTAATATTATAAATAAAAATATTTTAGAGGTATTATTTTTAACCAGTTGTAGGTAATTTTTATCAACTCGTTAAGTTAATACAGTCAACATAACTTTTTAAAAGTTTAGCCAACCATGAACCAAAATTCTTAGGATTTTCAACCCTTCGGCTTCGGCTGAAGGTTTTGGCGATGGCATATTAATCGGCTCCGGCTTCGGCTTAAAATCGACCTTCGGTCGGACACTACATTTCTGTGACAGCTCGTATATAAGTTGGCCAGAAATAGCTGCTTAACGCATGCCAATGATACGTTAACTAAAAATGACTATTACGCATGCAAGATATTACTCAAGTCATTTGCCGGCCACTTCATGTAGTCAGTTTTTTTTTAGTAGCCAATTTTATAAACAAATATGACGTGGTAACTTAAGTCAATAATTTTGATACGTTTGGGAACGCCATATCACTACATATTATAAAACAAAGTCCCTTCGCGTCAGTCTGTCTGTCTGAACGCGATAAACTCAATACTACTAAACGGAATTTTAACACGGTTTTAATGGGCGGAGTGATTTAAAAGGAAGGTTTATATGTATTTGACCCGTGCGAAGCCGGGGCGGGTCGCTAGTTTGTTTATAAAATTGACCACGTAAGGAAAACAGACTTTGAATCGATTCTAGTACATTAATCGTATCATTTACTTGAATACTCGACACATCGCTTCAAAACATTAAAAACGGATATTTAATGGAAGTCCATTAATTTGGATCCTTAAAATATATATTTTATAAAAGTCAGACACATGAGTTGTAAGGCTTTTTGAATAAAACATGAATTCGCCATTTTTTTAAATAAAATGTGGGACTATTTTAATCTGAGAAACTCCCATCGTGAAAATAAAATATACAATATTTTTTTCGTAAGGCCAAAAATGGCATCGATTTATGCATGCAATGGCATGTAAAAACTAATTTCACAATATACCAAAACACGAATAACCAACGAATCCGTCACTACGATGTTCCATCAAATTATTCGAAACAATTCAGTAAATCTTAAGATATGATCACAGAAAATTCGTTAAAAAACTTTTTTGTCTTTATTGTATACATAGACAATTTATAAACTCGCACAGGTTTGATATGCGAGGAATACTTTTTTTTTTATATTCAATATATTTTTATTTATAGTATAAATAAACTATATGCATCCTTGGGACGGAAGCGACGATAATTTTTATTTTTAGGACAGTGCTAACCATATTGCAACAATCCATTTTAATTGCAAATATACTTGGAATAAATTTTCTGAATTGTAGCACTGCCCTTATAATTTTTGAGCGAAACACTTACAAACGAATCCAATTAAAATATAACTATTTAACCAATTGACCGCTATCCGAGTCGGATATATCCAAAAATATTTTACGTGCCTATAGCGCCCCTGTCGTTGGAACTCTGTACTCTATGCCTACCCCGCGAGTGAGCTGGCGTGATGATATAGATAGATAGATAGATAGAAACGTCATTAAAATCACATAGAAACATACAGGTACCAGAGGGCCTAGATAAGTTGTAAGCGTTTTGTTTCTATTCTCTTGTCGCAATCGATAGCGCATTGTTTTGACCACGTGACTTTTCGTTGCAAAATGTCATTCCCATACATTTTTTGCGCTTTCTATAAGCGTTAACGACTGTAGATTGTCAACTTGGCTATAGGCGTGGGTCAGTAAAGTGGACCGTAACGAAAAGGTCTGTATCGTTTTACCTTAATAATTACAAAAGTAATTAGTCTTAGAAACTGAAACCAGTGTCATTATTTAGCTTATATAATCAGCTCGCTGTAATGACCTTGAGTTCGCGTCGGTTCAGAGCGGGGCGGCGGGGGAGGAGCACTGCAAAGAATAACCGAAACCTACCCTCTTGCTCCTATCAGTCTTTAACTCTAAAAACGGCTCATTGACGTAGACGTTTCACGTAAAATGAACGGCTGATTTTTTTTATACATTTAGTTATGTATCGTAGCGTCAGCATCATCAGCTAGTGGCTGGTTTCAATATTCAACTCAAGTATAGATTTGCTTGCTGTCAGTAGAATTTTGACAATTTTCCAAACGAAATATGTCAAAATTCTATCCGTAGTAGGTAAAATATATCCTTGAGTTAAATATTGAAACCGGCCGCAAGTCCACTGTTGGGCATAGGCCTCTCCAATTGCACGCCACTGAGTAGAATACTCGGCTACCGACATCCTAATTCTGCCAGCCGCCCTGCGAAGATTATCGCTCTACCTAGTCTGAGGGCGTCCTGCATTACGTTTTCCAATCCGTGGTCCCCACTCAAGAACTCGTTTACCCCAGCGGTTATTGGTTCCTCCGCTAATGTGGTCAGCCCGCTGTCACTTACTATTCCGGTGGTCGAAAACGTTTACAATACATGACTTGTCATTTATAGAAGTATTGAAAATGACGATTTGTATTATAGTGGCGATATACACGGGTGTAATTTTTGTCGTCCTGGAGCGAAAGCCCAGCTAATGTATCCAATGCCTACAGCTCACTGTTAACTAAAACATGAATAAAAGAATACTCCAATACGTAACATCTACCTACTGAGCTATCCGAATATCGAACCTCTGGTGATAATCCGGAACACCGAAGGTATCTACCGGCCAGCTGACGATTCGCGCTACGCTCTCATTGTCAACTTGCGTCTGGTATAGGTATGTTTAATGCATTAAATTAGTATTGTTATGGAGACGTTACTTGATGAAATGTTCTTATTTTTTTTTGTACCAGGCATTCGGTACAGCACGACTTAACTTACACCGTTTATAAGGCGAACGCCAGGGGCACGGCAACAAAAATCAAGCGGTTAAGAGGTTAGTTTTAGTATTATACATGAACATAATCAAGTCAATATAATCATAGTACAAAATACACTAAACACGCGTAATAATCGTTTCACGAAAATAACTTAAAAAAAAATATTTTTTTTTTAATTAGTAGAACATAATTAGTCAAAAGTCAGTAAAACTATTTTATAAAATAGTAATGTCCAGACGATTAAAATATGACATTTAGGTATATATGTGTTTTTAGACACTGTCAATCCTGATTAGTTGTGTTATATTTTTTATAAAAATTCATAATTTATTTAAAAATCATGAAAAAAAGTAGCCCCCCGCTAGAAATTATTCCCGAGTGTTGGGTGCGTTTACTAAGATAAAACTCATATACACAAAAACACAGACCGAATCAAACATTTGTGGGTCTTGGAAAAAAGATTAAAAGTGTCTATAAACAATACATTATTCAAAATATTAAAATCAAAAAAATAGTCACTTACTAAACACACAATTTTGTTAGTCAGTTACATTCAAATAAATATGTTACCAATTTTATTTTTGAACATCAAAAAATCACAGTTCAAAATTACGTTGATGGCAATCTAGTAAAACATTAAAAATAATTGCAACTTATATTACACTACTAAAGTAAGGTACTTAGAATTAAGTATGTGATGCTTATTATTACCAAAAAAAGTGTACCCGCGGTACAATCAAAAGTCAAGATTTTCTTATTTGTTCGCCGTAATTGATTAAAATGCGCGCCATATTGGGGACAATTCCGCGTCTATTGGATGGCGTAATATCAACTTTTCAAATACATACAACTTTTTATTTCTTATTTGTTTGTGCCATTTAAAATTAAACCTTGTGACCATGTAAATAAATGACATTTCAAAAAATACAAAACATCACTTGGGATTTTTTGGAAGGAATCTCATTCACGCGGCGCGCACGATTTGGATTCGCTGATGATTTTTAACTTTTCATAAAGTAGTATAAAAAGTATTTATAAATATAATTTTACTAATATGTCTATATGAAATTTATATGACGCAGCCATCTGGTTAAATTAGCTATTAAGGTAGCGAACAGCTAGACAGTTGTTACTCAACTGTATTCAATTAAACATAGATATTCAATTAATTATTTATATTTTAAAAAACTTAACTTAAAGGCCAAATTTCTTAATCCATCCCGATTGATTTGTTTTTTTATTTTTATCATTGATTGATAGTAATTACCAAAATAAGTAGGATAGGTTAGATAGATTTATTAAAATCTAACATAACAATATGAATTTTAGTGTTGGTTTTGTAACAGAAATGCATTATCAAAAACGTAGGTTAATAAAGTTGTTTTTGGTAGTAAAATAATGTTGAGACAAGACAAATAAGCTTTAAATAAGCAGCTAATTTATCCCGATATCTGCAACAAAATTACTCGATAACTAACATAAATGTCAACTGTCGGTACATTAAGTACATCACTGTAATACTTAAAAAAGCTGAGGACTTACTTAATTCTATATACAGTTTGGAAGTCAAAAATCATCAACGAAATATTTTATCTTACATCTTCATGTTAATAATATTTACTTTTCACTACACCCTAAAAGGCAACTCTTCATAACACATGAAACTATCAACTGTGATCAATTTTGCTCACAATGTAATTCGCGAATAAATTAGTCACGACAATATTCAAGTCACTCCATGACTGTGTACGCTTAACTTCTTTAGTAAATAATATCCTTGGTTACAAAATCGACTAAACACATATTCTCATTACTAATACGTGAATCGAAATTATAATGGCCAGTACGCGTTTCATTTTTGAACTAAACAAAAGTGTCAATAGATTTCCCGCCAATAAAATTTTTATTCCTTTTAAACATGCCTTCGGCGGCGTTGGCTCTCAGTCATAATGCCACGGATTGGATGTATGTGTCATCTTCGTAATTATTGGCTGAGAGTCTTAAGGCGTGTTCCTCGCATAAGGCCGCCAGTTCCTTGAGCCATTCGTCTAGTATGACGGCGTTAAGTATGGAACGGAGGGTGATTGACTGATTCCAGTAGGCCTCCTGTGTGAAAATAGGTCGTTTTTGTGGACTAGGATATGCTGTGTTTTGTAGACTGTGCGTGTTTTGTTGGGACGGCGATGACGCTGAAATATAAATAAGTAAATATACTTATAACATATCAAAATAAATAAAATAATAATAATAAAATCAGCCGATACTGTCCCACTGCTGGGCAAAAGTTCTCTCACAAATCGAGGTGAGAGAGATTAGGTTATACTCCACCACGCGGACCCAGTGCGGATTGGTGAGACAGGTTTGTGGCCACCTGCTGTTGGAACTTATCAAGCCGCCTATAAGGCTTCCAACTCGGCTTAAACCGACACCAAAAAAGATATAACAATTTTGTCTGTCTCGTTGGTCTAGTGGCTAAGCACATCGCTTTGTGATCACGAGGTCTTGGATTCAAATGCTAGTTCATCCAAATGTAGGTTTTCTAACGAAAACTTTCCAGCATGAGTCCGGAGTCTGGAACCATGCCCGGTATATGGTAATAGTCTCGCACCCTATTACATGGGACCTAAAATCGTCGGCGGAAAGTTGGTGTACCCAGTACACCTCTGCCACTCTCGTTTGGGGAATATAGGCGTGACAGTGTTTATATAAGAATTCTAATTTCTATAAATCTAATTTCTTCCGATGGACTAGCGCAGTGTTTAGGAGCTTGAGCCGCTCCGCCCACTGTGTTTAATAGTCGTGGGTTCGATTCCCGTACGGGACAAATCTTTGTGTGACCCACAATTATTTGTTTCGGTCTGGGTATTTGTGTATGTGATTTTTATGTTTGTAAACGCACCCACGACACAGGAAAAAATACTATTTTTTATATTTAAAAAAAATACTATTTTTTTTAAATATAAAAAATATTTAAAAAAAAATCGAACAGTACATAAATGATTCAAAACTGCCGTTCCGCTGTGTAGCTGCTTGTTTACCAAATCAGTCTATACCTGGGTCCCACTGGGTAAAGGTCTTCTCTCACAAATCAAAGTGAGATAGAATAGGTCATATTCATCCACATCACAGTGTGGATTGGCCCTCTTGGTTGTTCTGGTAAATTAGATATAACGGCGCTTAGATTTTCTAGAAGTCCGTTTCCATGCTGGTAACGGTGAAAGGTGGATTTATCATTGTTTTCATAGTGGCCGAACATAAAAGAAATCTTGAAATAACTCTGGGGTCTCGTCCTGTACACTGATCTTTCTTGATATGTAAACATGCGCACAATCGTTGGCGATTAAGTCACATGGAATGCAGTGAGTTTAGCCGCTCCGAGATACGTCCGACCGTTCGGCCCGTTGCTAAACGAATAACAACGCGACGCCGTCCGCCATCTTACATCGACTATCTGTCATCGGTGATTCGTCATCTGACAGATGTCACCTGTCATCGCTTAACAACTAAACACACTCGATCAATCATAGATTATGTCTATGACAAGCTTATAAGGTTACTAAAATTAAATCGCCATTTTATTAACTGATTTTCAAATATACGGATACGACAGACAACAAATAAAAATAATTAATCAGCCTAGACTCTCCCACTGCTGGGCAAAGGTAGAAGACCTTTGTCACAAATCAAGGTGAAAGTATAAATTATCCTTCACCACATGGACCCAGTGCGGATTAGTGTTAATAGATAAACAATCAAATTTAACAACTATGATCGAACATTAAACTTGGATATAAAAATGCTTTGAGAATCCAAATTTTTGCTAAGGCTCCATATTAAGGGCCTATCGCGATCGACCATTTACCGACCGGGAGAGTAACAGTGATGGAATTACTTTACAAATGAATAGTAAGAGACGGATATATTTAGCGCGCGTTCGAAAATACACTACGTATGTGCAAAAACAAATTATATCAGTTTTTAAACAAACTATACTACGATATAAAAAATTGCTTTACAAAAAATTTGCTACAGTTATTTGCTATGTTTTTAATTAAATTCTATTGACTACTTCTGAGCATTTTGCGTTGGAACCCGAAAATATAAATAGATTTGTTTCCTATTCAGAAAATTTCGTTTAATCGTGTATTTCTTTTACCAGATTCTAACGTATACAGTCAAAAATGATATTTCGAAATATTAAGTCTCTAAACTATATGCTTCTTGAAATGCATGGACTGCAAATTTATTTATTATTATTAACCAAAACACGTGTTTTCGCGGTAGTCCCTTGAAATTAAGTTTTAATCATGTGAAAGATATTAATACTTCATTTACTGATAGACTTACAAGATATTCTCCTCCCAAACATGTTGGACAGGCTGTTGGACAAACTGCGGCGTTTCGACTCGACGCGTCTAAACGGCGAGTCATCCCCCCTATGCGCCGGTGAAGAATCGCGTGCATGGTCTAAAACAATAATAAAACACCGTCACGCCTATATTCCCCAAGCGGGGGTGGCAGAGGTGTACTGAGTACACTCACGTTTCGCCGACGATGTTAGGTCCCATGTAATAGGGGGCGAGCCTATTACCATATACCGGGCACAATTCCAGACTCCGGACTCATGCTGGCAAGTTTTTTCGTTAGAAAAACTTCATTTGTCTGACCTAGGATTTGAACCCAGGACCTCGTGATCACCAAGCGATGCACTTTGCGACTAGATAAACGAGGCAGTCACAATAATAAACAAAAAACTATCATAACTTTCACTACACTTGATGACAGCTTGGTCTAGCGTAGGCATTGATTAAATATAGGTCAAATATCACGCTCGCAGCACAAAAAATGGCACCATCAAAAGGCAGGCAAAAGTGGACGGTATTAATAAATTTACAACTTTAGGTAGGGAATGCGAAAGTGGAAGGATGTAGGTAACGGGGAAGACCTAGACTATCTTCTTCTTCAGCCCAAAGACGCCCACTGCAGGACAAAGGCCTATCTATCTTCCCATGACCAAATAGACCGTGTCTTATCTGAAGGGCAAGTCCGTAACCAGCGAGCGTGTATGAGACGAACTATGAGAATGGATGAAGCCAGAGAGGTCAGTAAGGAAAGAACCTCTTGGAACTCTATACTCTCTACCTACCCCAACAACGCCAAAAACAATAATTTCACAGCAACGATCACACTTTTGATCCATGGAAGACATTGACCCTTGTCAGTGTCATCCATGGGTCAAAAAATCCTTGTCGCATTATAGTATGTGTGTTATTACACTTAGTATTTAAGATAAAAGTGGAGGAAGCAAGAGAGATCTGTTAGCAAAGAACCTGTTGGAACTCTGTACTCTCTGCCTACCCCGCGCCTTGTCCATCAGCTCGCCCGTGTTGTCGATCGCCTCCGTCAGCTCGTCCACCTCTTCCTTCAGCTCGCCTAGTATCTGGTACTTACTATCATCGTGTGTGTGTCCGCGTGCCTTCAGTAACGCCATCTCTCGTTGCACGAGGGACACGCGCGCCTTGTCCACCAGCTCGCCCGTGTTGTCGATTGCCTCCGTCAGCTCGTCCACCTCTTCCTTCAGCTCACCTAGTATCTGGTACTTACTATCATCGTGTGTGTGTCCGCGTGCCTTCAGTAACGCCATCTCTCGTTGCACGAGGGACACGCGCGCCTTGTCCACCAGCTCGCCCGTGTTGTCGATTGCCTCCGTCAGCTCGTCCACCTCTTCCTTCAGCTCACCTAGTATCTGGTACTTACTATCATCGTGTGTGTGTCCGCGTGCCTTCAGTAACGCCATCTCTCGTTGCACGAGGGACACGCGCGCCTTGTCCACCAGCTCGCCCGTGTTGTCGATTGCCTCCGTCAGCTCGTCCACCTCTTCCTTCAGCTCACCTAGTATCTGGTACTTACTATCATCGTGTGTGTGTCCGCGTGCCTTCAGTAACGCCATCTCTCGTTGTACGAGGAACACGCGCGCCTTGTCCACCAGCTCGCCCGTGTTGTCGATCGCCTCCGTCAGCTCGTCCACCTCTTCCTTCAGCTTGCCTAGTATCTGGACAAGTATATACAAGTTTATGACGAGTATCCACGGAAGATATTCGCAGGGAGGCATTCGTAGCAATGTGAGACAGGGATATTTTTAATGATAACTAAAGTTAAGCAAGTCTGTCGGTGGAAGTTCTATTTACGAGATCCTCGGCACGTTTTAAGCCGTTGTTAATAAGTTCCAACAGCAGGTGGCCACAAAACTGCCTCCGCCAGTCGACACTGTGTCTGCGTGGTGGAGTATCACTTAATCTCTTTCATCTCTATTTTGGAGAGGCCTTTTTACAATGTAAATTAAGTGATAAAGGACAAGCACATTGCGTTTCTACTCGGATCTTCGCAGAGGCAGTGGTGCATTGCATATAGGCAATTAAGCAGTGCCTACCTTATATAATATATCGAATGTAGGTAAATGTTATGAATTACTGTACTTAAAAGTATGAATATTAATACAATTTTATTGATTCTACTAATATTATAAATGTGAAAGTTTGTACGTATCACGTAAAAACGGCGGTGAACAGATTTGAATTAAATTTGGCACACAGATCGTTTATTACTTGCATTAACACACACAGGATACTTTTTATTCCGCAAAAATGTAAGGTTCCTGTCTAAAGTCAACGCGGACGAAGTCGCGGGCAGAAACTAGTTTAATAATATTTAAAAGTAGTGTGTTTGCGGTCTTATACGGTGGGTACTTCTTATTATCCTATATGAACTGCACGACACTGCTTAATGGTAGCCGCGTGCGAATCTGTTGGTAGATTACAGTAGTCGCATATGATGTGTAACATCTGACATGTTATCCTACTATAAAATTGAGATGAATCATTGGTTAAATTAAATAGCGCGCGCTCATTGGTCAAATCAAACAGCGCGCGCTTCCCCGGTTTCACCGCGCGCGCTCATTGGTCAAATCAAATAGCGCGCGCTCATTGGTCAAATCAAATAGTGCGCGCTTCCCCGGTTTCCTGTAACACATTTGCGTCCCTTTTCCAAAATCACTCCCACAAAAAATATCCAGCAACCGAGAGGAAAGATGTTACACATCAATAAATAATCTAGAAGTGCCTCCATAAGGTTTATGCCAATTACAGCTAAGTGTTATGTTATACAGTTGACCTGGAACAAGGAGGGCACGTTAGGCTGCAGAACAAGTCCTGGGCACAGCAGCAGTGACGTCAGCAGGGGCGTGGGCAGCGCCGCCAGCTTGGACACTACGCTGGTGACGCGGCAGTTCGCCACTACGTCAGACTCCAGAAGAGCCGCCGTCTTTTTTAGGAGACTGCTTAGTAGTGGGCCTGGAACAAAAGATTTACCTAAGTAATATGTAATTTCTGACCGAAAGTCGATTTCTGGCCGAATCAGAAACCGATTAATAGGCAATCGCCAAAACCTTCGGCCGAAGCTGAAGCTAAAGCCGAAGGCTTAATAACCCTAAGAAATTTGGTTTATAATTGGCTAAAATTTTAAAAAATTGTATAAATAAAGATGTGCGGAGTGAAGCTGACCGACCCTATTCGCAACAGCGTAGTAAGAAAGCGAGTAGGTATGAATGATAGTATCGGTGTAAAGATGAGAAAGGGTATGCTCCGTTGGTTCGGGTATATAGAAAGAATATCAGAAGAATGCGACAGTGGAAGGATGTAGACGTATAATACGTCCCATGTAATAGGGGGCGAGCCTATTACCATATACCGCGCACAATCCCAGACTCCGGACTCATACTGGGAAGTTTTCGTTAGAAAAACTACATTTGTCCTACCTAGGATTTGAACCCAGGACCTCGTGATCGCAAAGCAATGTGCTTTGCCACCATTGTTTACATCATACTAATCTACAATCATACTCGTTCATGATCAAGAGATTGGTTGCTTTTGTGTTAACGCGAACGCTCGCTCTGCTATTGCGCTGAAGAGCGAGTGGTGGTGAGATGTTTTTTTATTTTCTCTATACAAGGTGTATCGTAAATAACGCAACACGTCAAACACCCCGATTTCCAAATTTGAAGTTTTTTTAAGCACTTTTATACCCCAATAACCAAACTTGTACGTGTATGTGTGCGTATTGAGAAATACGTTTTAGAAATGCATTTCAAATCTCCGTATCGCTTTGAATTAAGAAGAAATTTAGTTGTTAAAGCGCACTGTAGGAGTAACAGCATTTTTAACCGACTTCAAAAAGGAGGAGGTTCTATGTTCGGTGGTATGTATGCTTTTTTTTATGTATGTTCAGCGATATTTCCGTCAATTGTGGACCGATTTTGATGATTTTTTTTGCATTGGGTTGAGTATAGCTCCGAGGTGGTCCCATTTTAATTTCATTGGCATTGGGCCTTGTACTTAGAAGATACACCAGGGAACTCCTTAACGACAAACAATAGGCATGTGTAAATTGAGATATTATGGGTATTACGTCAATCCTATAGGTACCCTGCTATAGAACTAAGCAGTATATTACCCAACTTCAAAAAAGGAGGTTGATAATTCGTCCTTTTTATAACTCCTTTGCTAATAAACCGATTTTGATGATTCTTTTTGCATTAGGCTCAGTATAGTTGTGAGGTGGTCCTATTTTAATGTTATTGGTATTAGACCTTGGACTTTGAAGATACAAGAGGGAACTCCTTAACGGCGAACAGCACGAACGTATAGATTCCGTTATTATAGTCATTATATTAATCCTGTAGGTACCTTACTGTACAACTCACCAAAATAATATAATATCGGTTTATAAGTATTACTAAATAATTCACTCGTCACTTAAAATAGTAAAGTAAAAATCTTTTAAAAAAAAGGTAAACCGACTTCAAAAAGCAAAAAATAAATATTTGAAGTCGGTGCCAAGTAACCGACTGCACCAACCAGCACCGACTTCAAATATTTATTTTTTGCTTTTTGAAGTCGGTTTACCATTTTTTTTAAAAGGTTTTTTTGCAAATTAAAAAACAATTAAGATATATTAAAATGTGGGAATAGATTCAGTTACCGATTTAGAACTAAGTACTTCCAGAGAGGTCTGTAAGTGAAGAATCTATTGGAACTCTGTACTCTCTGTCTACCCCGCAAGGGATCTGGCGTGATGATATAGATAGATAGATACTTTCAGGGTCTTGCGTTAATTATGTCGCATCTTGTATACACTAGAAGGGTTAAAAAAGTTGTGATGGATCACGATTGGGAAACATTAAATAAACGGGCCAGGGCATAATCTATGCGGAAGAATCTATGTCCCCATGCAAGCCTTTCCAATGTCCGGGTAAAACCAGTGAATCTTAGCGAGATGCATTAATTTTAATATCAAAAATGGACTGATTTCACTGCAATTCAAAAATCATTTACGTATTTCTGAAGTTCTTTTCAATACTTAAGATTTAAATGTGTTACGTCACGGAGCTTAGCATACTCCTCCTCCTTTATTACGTACGAATTACGACGTAATTTATGAATGGCCTTATATAACCCCATCTCATTCAGTTCTGAACCACATTCAAAGCTAGTTCAAAATCGATTCCTAAATATGTACTAAAACAAAGCGACAGACAAAGAAGCGAGGTCATAAAAACGAAAATTATTCTTTCTATAAAAAAAAACTAGAGCCATACCGATAATTGATTCGGCGCTGGCTTTCCAACTCCTAACTAAAGGCACTTCACCGTCGTACTCTCTCGATTCTCTCTTCGCGAAACTTCTTCTAAACAACTCCTCCGCGAATCCCTCGCTCTCCTCCCCCTCCTTATACTTAAAACTTTCGTAACCGCTGCTCTCCCCCGTCGAAGTCAAACTATCGTGTTCCTTTCCTTCATTCTGTTCACTCTTGTCTATTTGTTCGTTCAGTGACGTCAGACTATGTTGTTCCTTTTCCGAATCACTGGTTTTAGTTTCGTAGCCGCTAGTACAAGATATCAGGCTGTCTTGCTCTTTCACGGTGGTTTGTACATCTATCTCTTTCTCTTTAGTGTTGTTATTCGGCTCGCGTTTCGGTTGGGACACACTGTCGTATTTTGAGGTCCAGTTGGAGCAGGCGAGGACTCGTGAGGCTATCTCGAATCTTGAGTCGCAAAGGTATGCGTGGTAGTTGCCGAATATCGTTTCGTTGGGATTCTGAAAATGGAAACGGGAAATGTCATAACATAGGTAATATACATAATATATTCTTATTAATAAGTTTAAAAAGGCTATTAAAACTACACTATGTAGTAAAGGATATTATAAAATTCGGAATATATCGACGATAAATCTGATTGAGTTTGGGCAGCTAGCTCCTCATTCAGCAACTCCTAAATATATTTTGTAAGGAACTGTTATTACACTACAATTTTGTAAAAAAGAATGATAAACAGAAAGGCCAGTCCAATTAAGTTAATAGACTAGCTCGCTGAGTTTCTCGTCGAATCTCCTTAGTGTGAAGCCGCGTTCCGATTCGGTGGTAGTTGTAAAAATTGTAATAATTTTTGACGTTTGTAAGCGCCTTTGTTGGCCTATACAAATAAAATATTTTGATTATATTATTTGCTTTGACACAATCATTAGCCGAAAGACGTCCACTGCAGGGCAAAGGCTCCGCGAAGATCGATACAACGACCGGTCATGTGATCAGGTTATCGTGTTAAAGGTCCTTCGAGGATTCTTTAACTCCTTCATTATAAACTCATTTAAAACGAGACGTCATTAGTGACGTTTACTACACACACACTTTACTACACTGTAATGGCGTAGTTTTATTCTTATTAAACAATATTTTACTTTTACCGAAGTAATCTGTTTGTTTTCGGCTCATAATTTTTCACATTGTGCCACGTTGTGGACGGCCTGCCTATTTCACTGTTATAAAAAATATACAAACAAAAAAAACTGGCTATAAAACATGGGATACATTTAAAATTGCAGTCAGCGACAGATTGCAGTTTAAGCAGCGTTCGGCTCATTGAGCCTAAGATGGGTAACTGTTTGTGGCATTTCCATATTTGAGCGTCTCCGTGCTTCGAAAGCGTGCTTAAGCCGTTGGTCCCGGTAACCACCTAATGTGGTAGTTGTTAAGCCAAGCTGAAAGTCTTATAGGCGGATTGATAAGTTCCAGCAGCAGGTGGCCACAAACCTGCCTCTGGCCACTGGGACCGCGTGGAAGAGTATGAACTCATTTATCACTCTCACCTTGATTTATGAGAGAAGGCCTTTTATTACTAGTGGTCGCCCATTGGTCGGAATCCGACCTACTCTTTCATCGTTTGTTGGTTATGTTTGACATTCAGTAAGACTATAGACAAATAATATTAAAGACAAAAAATATAAATCTATTCAATTTGACCACAGACTTTTTAACAATATACAAAAGCGTATATATGCGTGTTTGTGTCAAATACATGGTAGTATGTGTAATGTTTTTTTATTGATTTAATGTATTTTTTTTTACATAATTTTTAAAAAATATTAGCATTCTGCACTCCTTCTCTATATAATCTATAAGTGTGGGAAATTTCATACTCCTCCGTCCGCGCAATTTTCGTAAAAAGGAATACAAAGTTTTTGCTTCACGTATTAATATAATGATAAAGGGTTCGCTCGTACCCCGTAATTAAACCTAACTTCCTGGACTAGATTATTCATCGCGATGTCGTCGTGCACTCCATTCAGTCGTCGCTCGTCGTCTCGCTTGAACTCCAACACCCTCCGTCCGCTGAGCGCCAATTCTTCCACCCATTGCCGAGTCTGTGACAAAGTATAGCGCATTTAATGGATACCATAATCTTCTAGCATAGTATTTCCCAAAGTATGGGTCGCGACTCACTGATGGGTCGGGAGCGAATGTTGGGTGTGCCCAGAAACATAGGGCGATACTAAAACCTCGGCTAACGGACGGACGATACGTACTTAAAAAAAATCAAATTCTCAAAAAGCAAAAAATTAATATTTGAAGTCGGCGCCGGTTGGTGCAGTCGGTTACTTTTATATTTGAGAAGGAGTGAATAAATTTAAATATTTGTATACCTATATTATATTATTCTACTTAGTTTTACAGTAAGATACGTACAAGATTGATATAAAACTCATAATAACTGAATTTACACATTCATGCTGTTTGCAGTCAAGGAGTCCCGTGGTGTATCTTCAAAGTCTAATACCGATAAAATTATAATGGGACCACCTCGGAACTATACTGTACCCAATGCAAAAAGAATCATCAAAATCGGTTCATAAGCAAAGAATTTATAAGAAAAAAATAGACTATTTATGAACCTCCTCCTTTTTTGAAGTCGGCTAATATTCTGCTTAGTTCTATAGTAGGGTACCTATAGGATTGATAATACCCACAATATCTCATTTTACACATTCCTATTGTGTGTTGTTAAGGAGTTCCCTGGTGTATTTTCAAAGTGCAAGGTCCAATACCAATAAAATGGGACCACCTTGGAGCTATACTGAACCCAATGCAAAAAAGAAAATATCATAATAGGTCCAAAATTGACGGAAATTTAAGTGAACATACTTATAAAATAATACATACAGACGAATATAGAACCGCCTTTTTGAAGTTGGTAAATGAGTTTCCATCGCAAGCAGTTAACGAAACTTTAGCTCTCAGTTGCTGGCAACTATTCTTCTCTATTTGATGAAAGCCTTCCCTTCAGTACCTCATGCCTATGTGAGGCGGGATTTTCGGTTATAGTTAATATCAAAACTAAATACCGCAATAAATTGGACGTATCCAACTTATTGAGATTAAAAGTAACTAAAATTCAAAGCTATAATGAGAATATATATGAAACAAATGCATCCTACTCATTAAAGACATAGCACTCCTTGAATGTCATCATCCATCTCAGCCTATACTTGTCCACTGCTGAACATAGGCCTCCCCAATCGCTTTCCAGCGTAACCGGTCCGATGCCACCTGCATCCAACGACTTCCTGCGATTTTCACAAGATCGTCGGTCCATCTGGCAGTCGGCCGTCTTACGCTGGGCTTGCCAATACGTGGTCTCCACTCTAGAATCTTTCTGCCCCAACGCCCGTCCGATCTTCGCGCTATGTGGCCCACCCATTGCCACTTAAGCTTGCTAATCCTGAGGGCTATGTTGGTGACCTTGGTTCTCCACGAATCTCCTCATTTCTGATTCGATCACGTAGAGAAACGCCGAGCATAGATCTTTCTATAGCTCGCTGAGCAAGTCTGAACTTTTTTATGAGACCTATTTTTTAAGAGACCACGTCTCTGTTTGTATTAAAAATATAAATTGGAACTGAATGTTTTTTTCTTGTTTAAACAGACCTTTATTCAAATAGTTATGCCCCCTTTTTCTTTATGAAAACCAAGAGGTGAGTCAGTAATTTAGATGTTTTTGTTAGGTGGGTCGCGGTCCAGTCAACTTTGGGAACCAAAATCTCATGCAGGACTTTCCATTAGATTTAATAGGCTAGTATGTGTATGGACATTTTAATTACCACAGTCTGCCTACCCCGCAAGGGATTTGGCCCAATTATATAGATAGATCATGGTCTTACCTTCTCAATAGGCCTAGCGCAGCACCTCGGCGAAAGCGCCAAGAAGGCAACTGCGGCTTCTCTATAAGGCTCAGGTTCTGCTATCTTATGCCTGTAAGCCACCATCAGGTGGTGGCCGTTTAGCATGTGTTTGAAGACCAGCTCAACCATCACGTCCTCGCAGTTGAGGTCGATGAGGGTCTCCATCAGCGCGAGGGATACTAGTGACAGCTGAAATGGAAAGAAAAAAATTTAAAATAAAAAACAAAACCAGTGTGAGGAGGACTCGAGAGGCTTTGAGAGTTCCGGACAAGTGCCACTAGACGTCGCTATTACTAATTTTTCATCGAATCCGAAAAAAAATACAAATTAACAATTTTCGAATATTTTTCCTTTACTTGTATTGTGCAACCTTGCTTCTTGCCAAATTTCATCATTCAGGGGCAACTAGGTTTTGGTTGAATAAACATGATATATTATAGTTGATTTAATTGATAAAGCGAACAAGAGAACTTCGATAAAATCAAATTATGGTCACTTAAGAGTGATCCCAATTTTTTTTTAAATGCTGGTTCGTCATATGTCGTTACGTCATAAATGCCGTTACGTCATAAATGCCGTTTCGTCATATACCCTTACTGAGCGCCAGTCATAACTGCACCAAGTTATAACGTTGAGAACTCCCCAACTACTAACCTGAGAGTTCCCCTCAAGCCTCGTTAGCAGTACATCGATGACCCTGGTGCCATCATACTGGTACACGAAGAGGAAGTGTAACACTGCACGCAGTAGACCACGACGTGATGAGGCTCTCACGACCAGCTCCAGGTAAGCCATGGCGGCAGCCTGCTCGCCTGCGCCACTCTGCAACGGCCCCCCTCTGGTCTACGGTCGGTTCGCACGTTAATAGGCTTCATTGGACTGATTCAGGTACGAGCGGTTGAGTGACAGTAGCTTTAAGACGATTGACAATAAGGTCCGAAATCGTTTGATTTGGAAAAAAAATGGTGATAACCTAACTAATGTAAGGAGGTATTCGGATTATAATCTTTGCCGTGCTTTACTCGTTAAAAAAATTGTATACTTTTTCATGCGTCGAAATTAAAAAATGAGAAAAAAATGTTATAGAAGAGATAAGAAAGAAATGTCTTCTCTACCATCGTCGTACGAACTAAGCGTAGGACTCTTTCTAACCGTGTACTAGTTTGTTTTACTATTTATATCCTAGGGATAGTACATATATTTTTTTAGAAACGGAATGAGACGACTACAGACCTGCCACCACACACAGCAATGACTGCTACAGTTGTTCATTCGGCGTTCCTCTATTTTATTCGAGTTATGCTAATGTGTCCTCAAGTGTATAATTTAATGGCATTTTATGGCACCCTAACCCTAAAAGGAGATGATACTTAAGAATCTCATCCACAATTTACCAACTAATGGGTTACTTAGACAGAAGTTGGTAACCTTACTGTATTTCAACTGTAGACCACAAACGAAAATGGCGGAATGAATGAGACACCTTTTAAAAGACTGGCCTTGCTACGCAAGATGAACTAACAGAAGAAAGCAAAAAGTTATAAGTACTTCTAGTGCGACAAGAATATTTTGGCCCATGGATGACATTGACAAGGGAGCGCTGGTGTGAAATTTTTCTAGGTGACTTCTTCGTGACTTCCAGTGAAATATTTCAAAAGAGTGTCCGCGCGGTTACTTATTAAAAAACTTAGGTAAATTTAATAACAAACGGCAACTCTGCGACTGTCATTAAGGGACATTTCACTTGATGAAAACGTTAGTTCCGATTTTAGCCGCGGGCCAAAAGATCCTTGTTTGACTGTAAGTAGAGAAGACATTTGTGTAACAGTCAACCAGTTAGAGCAAAACAGTAAGATATACCTAGCGTAAAAATAAGCATATTCAATTTTAAAAACACTTCCATATTGAAAAACAAATAAAAAATATATGTCGTGCGTCCTTACCGTCACTTAACCGCTATGAAATCGGCGTATGGCCCATACCAATGTGCTAAACCCGGCGTGCAATGAAAGCCCATTGACGTGATGCCAACCCAACGAACATGACACTGGTATATGAATGGTTTGAGGTCATTGCAAGTTTGTTTCTATGGTTCTAAATTTAAAATACTCACTTACAAGTTGGGTATGTATGTAATTGTACAAATCTAAGTCACATGACATAGTACGTACAACCGTCAGACACCGACCTCGCCGGCGAGGTCGAGGACTCCCTTGCCCGCCGCCGGTGCTGAGCACCACGGCGAGACACCTAGTATACGCCCTCATAGCGACTGCCCAAGCCGAGGCCGTTCCTCCTCGAGGCGACCTTGAGCTAGTTACCCCCTTGCCCTTCTGGCTCGAACGTAGTCACTCACTCACACACACGCACGCACGCACACACACAGGCACGCACGCACGCACATACACACACACACACACACACACACACACACACACATACATTACGGAACATAAGTATCTATGTACCTACGTTCCACTTTAAGGAAGTAAACTTGCCCAGTGTCTGATGTGGTTAGGAGAAAAGGCGGGGCGCTGATAAAGTGGAACGTGGAATTCTCAAATGGAAAACTAGCCCTATTTTTATAATTGCAGGTTTAGAGGCAAGTGGGTGGGGGAGTATGGTCGGGAGTACCGGTGAACAATATATATACGCGTCATAGCATAAATATATTTGTAACTTGCAATGACCTTTAATAAAAACCAAATATAATATATAAAAATATTATTCGTTATAAATTTCAAGCTTTCGAATTGTAGATCATGGGAAAACATAAATTAGTTTTCAAAACATAATGTATTATTAAAAATAATAAACATGTACTTTATGAGTATATTTCACACATTATTAGAACGATGTGAATCGCATACCGAGCACGTATTGCAAAATCGTTAAACTCTGTTCTCTAGGAAGCTATGACTGACTTCAGGTAATTTTTCTATCTAAATTGGTATATTTACACAAATATTAAATGCATTCAAATGAAATAAGATACAATAAATATTTTGGTTAAGTATTTACGTCTACTTTTAAAATTATTAATTAAAACAATCATAGCTATTCCAAGGAAACAGGGGTGTTAGAAATAATACACACATTCAAACACACACGAAAAAATATTATAATAATAAATTATAAAAATCAATGATCATGACTGAAATTTGGAAATATCCAATTACGTATGTTAGTGTGGAAAAATATATTCTGTAAATAATATATACCTAATACTGTGTATAAGTAGAATTATGACTTTACACAGGGGTCTGATTCGATGTGACCAAACGTGGAGTGTTGCAATAACCTAATGAAATGATCATGTAATCGTATTCTGTATGTTACCGGAGTACCTTAAACGCTCAGTTCACAACGTTATCGTAACGAGATGCATTAAGTGTTTGATTGGACATAGCGAATAAGGTCCCTGGCCATATGAAACGAGTGCGAACGAAGAATTAAAATGTATTTATGGAGAGAACTGTTGGAACTATGTATTCTTTGCATACTGCGCAAGGCTGGCTTGATGATGTCCATCTACTGCAAAGGCCTTTTCTCAAAAATCGAGGTGAGAAAGATTAGGTCATACTGCGGTTGCAGGTCAGGATCCGACTCAGGCAGGTTTGTGGCCACCTGCTGTTGAATCTTATCAAGCCGCCTATGGTTTCCAACTTGGCTCAACGACTACCAATTGAAGTGGTAACCGCGACCAACCGTTTGGCGTGCCTTCCGAAGTACAGAGACGCTCGAATATGAAAATGCCATAAACGGTCACCCATCTCAGACCGACCGAGCCGAACGCTGCTTAACCTTAGTAGCTTAGTGATCGCTAAGAACTATGAGCGCATAAGGCCCACTTGCACAAACCAGGGTTAGAATTAGCTATTGACTAACTAAGTTTGTAACCTAACTATATTTTCTAGCAATAGCAAGAGACCACATACATTAAGCTTCGCTTGCCTTCGTTCAACCCGAAATACATTTATTAGACTTCGTACGCTTAGTACTAGGCATGCCTTTTAAGTTCTGTCGTTTCCATATTTCCCGGCAATTTTGAATTTGAACTGTTCTATATTCGAATGTGTTTAAATTTTGAATCTCAAAACAGTTGAAAGTATTAGGATTAATACTATTGTTTAATCACAGCGTCGATTGGAATCTGTCAGGTTACGTACGAAAATGAATCTTTCTAAGGAAAATGTTTGTGCAATAATTTTCTACGACTTTAGAAGAGGCCTGACACGGCTTCAGTGTTTTGAAGAGCTAACATCTGCGTTCAGTGATGAAGCCCCATGTCTGCGGACTGTTAAACGCTGGTATTTACAATTCCAGCGTAGACATACTCGTGTCAGTGACAAATCTCGCGAAGGGCGCCCAAAATCCGCCTTCACTGAAGATAACATCATTGCTGTGAGACATCCTATTCTCGAAGATCGTTATGTGACGTATAGAGAGATAGAGGCTCTATTAGGCATCTCAGGGACATCCATTCAGAAGATCTTGCATGAAGCGCTTGGTGTGAGAAAGCTAGTTTGCCGTATCAGTGGTGACGAATCTTGGATCTATGCCTACGATCCTGATTCCAAACAACAATCTACAATCTGGGTCTTTCAAGACAAGCTAAAACCGACTAAAGTTGTTCGTTCTCGAAGCACTACAAAGATGGTGGCCACGTTCGTTTGAAAAACCGGCCATGTTGCGACTATTGCACTTGAAAATCGTAGAACGGTTAACGCAGAGTGGTATACCACAGTTTGTTTACCACAAGTCATCGCCGAACTTCAAAAATCTAACTCAAAGCGACGCATCATCTTGCACCACGACAACGCAAGCTCACACAGCGCTCGTCAAACGATTGAGTATTTGAAGCAGGAAAAAGTAGAAATTCTTGACCGTCCTCCATATAATCCTGACCTAAGCCCTAACGATTCCTTTACATTTCCTAAAATTAAGAAAAGTCTTCGTGGTCAAAGGTTCCAGCCCGGTGAAGAAGCAGTCGACGCTTTCAAGTCAGCCATTTTGAACACCCGTGGGGGTGGTGGTTTAGAATGGAATAAATGTTATAATAACTGGTTTGAGCGAATGGAAAAGTGTATTAAGCTACGTGGTGAATACTTGGAAAAACAATAAAAAGTACTATAAGGTTGTCTAATTGTGTTTTTTTCTTCAAACGACAAAACTTAAAAGGCATGCCTCGTAGAAGATTGTTTGTTTACATAGAACTGTATTCTTTCGATCTATAACAAATCTTACCTGTCATGACTGAAAAAAATACTTCAAAGTTAGTATTAAAACAGTATTATACAACTATTAGTTGAATAAAGTTAATTAATAAGGAGAAATAGGGAAAGATAAGTATGAAAAAATCTTAGAAGAAAAATTATTTTTAATAGAAGGAGCTAAAATTACTTAAATTATACCTGACTATTTCGTAAGTAAATTGGTTTTGTTTTGATATGATTATTTTTAAATTACAGATAATAATAATAGAATGATTGTACATAAAATACCCTTTCCAATACATGTACAAATATCCAAGACACACACCACCAATTCAAATCTACAGATAAAGTTCATTCCATGATTTTGAAACCCATCAGTAAAACCAGTTTCATTGGGTGGTTCAGAGATGTTTTTACAATTGTAAAACTGTTAAAATCATTATTTTTTGGATAATATAAAATCAATCAGCACGAAATATTAATTTAATGATTTTCGAGCCGGAAATTGGTATATTTTTATACATTATTTTCTTACGATTAAACTACGCCGACGGGTTAAGATTTGATTTAACATTGTGCATTATGTTGTTTTTCTAAATAAATAATTATGCCCAGAGCAGAGGGTCTAAACTGATTTTAGAAACCGGTTAAAAACATTCGTAATCCGATTAAAATTGCGTTCTTTTATTTACCTTTATCAAATTGAACGAAATTATTTCGTTTACCGGTTATTACAAAGAACATAATTTTTTAGTTCTTCTATCTATCTATAACCTCACGCCAGATCCCTTGCGGGGTAGGCAGAGAGTACAGAGTTCCAACAGGTTCTTTCCTTACATACCTCTCTGGCTTCCTCGACTCTCATAGTTCTTAATATCCAAATTAGCCGGTTAAACTCGACGTTCTTGACGGCGCGGCGTCCGTCTTCTTTTTGCAAGGACAAATGTTCCTATCTCTTTCGCACGTGCACTGTGTCGTTCAATTATTACGTATCTATATACAATCGTGACCTCGAGGAAGTCAACGAGCGAAAACAATCTCAAATTAACCGGTTAATTTAGGTTTCAATATCGGTTAAAGTGATGTTAAAAACCTATTCTGCAAGTCTAATCGATTTCTTAAATTTTTCAGGTTTTGAACGGAACCTTTATCCAGAAACAAAAATCATTTCGGTCAATGACCAAAAAATTAACCGATTTCGGACCCTGGTCCCGAGTATTTCGGCTCAAAAAGCATTAAATCAACACTGTGTACACTAACGACTAAAATTGTAATATAAAGGGAGAAAGTAATTAAGTATAGGATATTCAATGAAATTGAAAGTATTTTATTAGTAAATAGAATAATGTATGGCAATTCCACTCGTATGAAGACTAGTCCCACAACCTCAAATGGTGTAGCTTTTACCTGTAACAGGGCGGGACCCATGACAGGTACGAGAAACCCTTGGTACAGCAAATCCAGAAGATGCTTCTTGATGAACGGATGGGCGACCTGGCAACATTATAAATAGGGATGTTATTATTTTAATATTAGTTTGGAATTAAAATTAGTCGATTTAAATAAAGCTATTTTTTGTGTCCAGTTCTTAGATTTATGCGAATATTACACACGAAATAAAACGACCATTTTCCATTGAATTATTATGTATTATGTCACTACATATTATAAAACCCCCCCGCCGCGTTTGTCTGTCTGCCTGAACGCGATAAACTCAATACAATACAGTCTCACTAATCCGGCACTACTAGGGGGTGCGGGATTATTGGAATGTTCGGATTACTCGATTCATAATAAATAAAAAAGGATAAAGGTTCATAATAAATAAAATAAAGCATTTCGTAGAAGGAATATATTTCTTCTCCACGTTTCTTCCGCCGCGCTCTCGCGCATTCGTAAGTAGAAAATCTCAATCTCCCTCTATTTCAGTGCTTGCTAGAAACCTTCGGCTTCGGCAAAAAAATTATTTTGGGCAAAGGTGGTATTTTTAGACGAAGGTTATTATTGGACGTGCTGAACTTTTGTGTGTGTGTGTGTGTGTATGAATGATCTACGCTGTTGGCCTCGAGGCCTCTACAGCTTCACCGGATTTTAACGGCGAGCGTGCAACCACTACGCTCCAGCCAGCCAGAAGGGCAAGAGGCGACATACTCGAGGGCGCCTCGAAGAGGCGCCCTCGGTTGGGACAGTCGCTGTAGGGGGACGGGTGCACTACTAAGCGCACCGGTCAACCGCCGGCTATGGGAGGGGATCTACTACTACGTCTACGTCGTCGTCGCCCGTATTCTGAGCGGAAAGAAGGGATGACAAGGCATCGGGGGGGTCGGTGAGAACATGTCGTGGCCGGCGGTGGCGGCAGGGGTCGGGAGGGAGATCGTAGTCGGCGGTGGCTACGATTAACGGATTCGCATGGGTAGATGCGTTCGCGAAGTGACGTGTTGACGCCTTTTTAATAAAGGCGCGAATAGGTTCGAGACCTAGATCGGAGTGGAGGTCGACGTTCCGTACGAACCAGGGGGCTCCTACGGCTTTACGGAGGAAGCGGTTTTGAACCACTTGGAGTTTATCGATGTGAGAGGGGGCCGAATGCCCGAACACAACACACGCATAAGTCATGATGGGTCGAACGCAAGTTTTGTAAAGTGTCACCTTATTTCTAAGGGACATTTTACTCCGCTTGCAGATTAACGAATGGAGACGACCGAGCACAAATGATGCTCGGTGACGGACCCGCTTGATGTGCGGGCCGAAGGACATGGTACTGTTTAGGGTGACCCCTAGATATTTGACCTCTTTGACCCAGGGAATGGGTCGGTCGAACATGGTCACTTGGCCGAGATTACTTCTAGGGCGGCGCAGGGAGTGGCGCGGGGTGGCACCTCTGGAGAAGAACACCGCAGCGCTCTTGTCCGGGTTCACCTCAATACGCCACTTCCTGAACCAATTCCCTAGGGAATTGGCGGATGCCTGAAGGTGTCTGGTAATGAAACCCTTATTCCTATGCGAGACGAGAGCGGTATCATCCGCGAATAGGGCTAGATGCGCCTTACTCGAACGAGGAATGTCGTTCGTGTAAAGGCTAAACAGGAGCGGAGAGAGAACTGAGCCCTGTGGGACTCCAGCACTGATGGAGTGGGAAGTGGAGCGCGTCATTTCGACGCGATAACGGAAGGCGCGATTCGACAAGAAGTCTCGTAAGATGAGCACGAGTCTGTCCGGCACACCCAATTGGTAGAGCTTGTAGATCAAGCCGTTGTGCCAGACTTTGTCGAATGCCTTCGCGACATCTAGGAAGAGGGCGCCCGTGTAGATGGGTTTGGGTCTATTGAGCCCGGAGAGGATGTGCTCCGTGATGCGGTGCACTTGGTGGACGCAAGAGTGTTTGGCTCGAAAGCCAAACTGCTCGTCGATAAGGATACCCCTGGACGTTACGAAGTCTTTGAGCCTCGCCAGAAGTAGGCGCTCGTATATCTTGGCCAGGGAGTTGAGGAGACTGATAGGGCGGTAGCTCGCGGGGAGATTGCGAGGTTTGCCGGGCTTGGGAATGCCTATGACGTCCGCCTCCTTCCACTTAGCGGGGAAGGTGCAGTTCGTCATGGCGGCGTTCAAAATGGCCACCAAGAGGCAGATGAGTTGGGCGGGCAGGCATTTCAGAACGCGATTCGAAATGCCGTCAGGGCCGGGGGCTTTTTTAGATTTAAGACCCATAATCAGATCTTCGACCTCCGTTTGCGTGATAGGAGGCAAGGAATCGACGGGGGGGAGGGATGCCCTGCGCTCGACTTCCCTGTCGACCGCGTCGACGTGGGACTGGTCGACGGACTGAGAGCTGGGGGCGCACTGGCTCTCGAGGGAGTCGGCGAGAAGCTCGGCCTTTTCGTCGTCGTCGAAGGCTGGGGGTGCTGCGCCTGAAGGGCGGAACAGCGGGGGCATGTCAGTCGTGGAGTCGGATTTGAGGCTACGCGCCAGCTGCCAGTAGGCCAGATGCGACGGCGCGATGCCCTCTAGGAGGACACCCCACCGTTCCTCCCGGACCTCCGCGACACGACGCTTTACCTCTCGTTGTAAAGCGCGCATCCGGGCCCGATTGGCTTCGGTGGGGTAGGAGTCGTACGCTCGGATGGAAGCATTCTTGGAACGAATGAGATCCCTAACATCGTCCGGCAGTCGAAAGCGGTTGAGGTAGAGATCTTCCGCCTCGACTTGCTTGGACGATCGACTGACAGCCGATCGGATGTGCTCGGTGAAGGCATCTACGGCCTGATCGGTGTCCTGAGGGGACGGGATGGAGTCCGAGCTGAGAGGCAGGGGAGGAGGGTCGGCATCCGCCAAGGCCGTGCTTAGCGCATGCCAATCCACCACCGTCTTTTTGGGTCGCTGAGGGGCGGAAGGGGGGGAACCGAGTCTCATGACTACAGGTCGATGGTCAGAGTCGAGTTCCTGGACTACTTCCAAGGAGTGCAGCCGTAGGGTGACACCCTTCAGAAGCGTCATGTCCAGGACGTCGGGTCGGTGATTGGGATTGTTAGGATAGTGGGTAGGGTGCATGGGTGCGATGACGTCAAAGTCGAGAACGTCGACCAGGGCGTCAAGGCTTCTTCCGTTAGGGGAAGTGGTGAGACCGTTCCAGGCCACGTGCTTGCTATTGAAGTCGCCCGCCAGAATGACGGCGCTTCCCAGATTGAGGAGTGCTTCAAAGTCACTCCTGAGAACGGATTTAGTGGGGGAAAGGTAAACGGAGGCGATCACGATGGGCTGGTGCCCCGTGAGAGAGACGCGACAGACCGAGGCTTCGATGTTGGTGAGCGCGGGGGGATCGAGAGGGATACAGTGAAGGGACCTCCTGTAGTAAATGAGAGTACCGCCTCCGCGGGAGCCGATTCTGTCATTGCGCACGAGGTTATAGTTTGCGATCCTAGGATCGCGTTGTGCGGGCTTCAGGAAGGTTTCCTGCACGAGGAGGATATCAAGTTGGTGATCTCGGAGGAAATCAGCAACCTGATCTCGCTGGGAGCGAAGGCCATCGGCGTTAAAGAACGCCAGGGATAGGTTGTGGGGCTTACGGCGGGGAGATCGTAGATCCATTATTGGGTGCGGGGGGGTTGGGTTTTGAGGGACGTCAGGACGTCATATACGTCCCTGTATTCCGCGGCCAGGAGAACCTGGTCCGCCAAGTTGGTGGCGGCGCGGAGTCGAAGTGCGAGTTCGCGGACTCTGGGGAAAAGTGCGGGGCTTATAACCGCCGAGACGCTCATTATTAGGTCGACGTCCTGACTGACGTTAGAGGGCGGAGGTGGACAAGCCGCCACCGGCTGGATCGCCGGCGCACGCTTCGGGGGGCGGGCAGGGCCCACTGACGCAGGGTGGGAGGCCGCGGTGTAAGGCAGCGGCTTCACCCACGCGTTGGCGCCGAGGGACGGCCTGAGCGGCGGGGGAGGGGGGGTCAGCTTCAGAGGCGCGGGGAGCCGTGGTCGCTGGCGCAGAAGGCACCGGACGAGGGTGCGCTGAGGGCGCGGGGGGGTGTTGCGCTGAGGGCGCAGAGGGGGGGGGCAACCGCGCGGGGGCGGCGGCGGCCGCCGCGCCTCGCCCGGCCGCGCTTCCCCTTCGGGGCCTTGGGGCAACCGCGATAGTTCGCGGTGTGCCCCTTGGTGCCGCAGAGGACGCAGCTGGGGGGCTCGGCCGCCGTCTCCTTCGAGCGGGCGCACTGGGACGTCGCGTGGTCCCCGATGCACTTAACGCATCGAGGGCGCGCGTGACAGTTACGGGCAGAGTGCCCGTACAGCTGGCAGTTGTGGCACTGCCCGGGCGTGCCACGTTTGTGGGGGGCCTCCACGGATAGGCCAGAAATGTGGCACACGCCTTCAGGTCGAAGACCCTACGGCCGGACTCGGTGCGGTCGAGGACGACCAGCACCATGTCGTACGCCTCCTTGGAGCGCCCATTGACCATTCTGTGCACCTGGCGCACAGGAAGGTCCTGGGACTGGAGGTCGGCCATGATGACGGCGGTGTCCAGCTCCCTCGGGACACCGCGGATTACCACCCTGAGCTCCCTTTCCTCCTCCAGGGTGTATGTGTGATAAGCGATCTTGTTTGATCGCAGGAACGCGGATAGCCGTCGGTGGTCGTCCGAAGACGCCACCTTGACGGCTATGCCTTGCGCGGTGGAACGCGCGTGCGTGTAGTTGATTTGGCGATTGTAAATCGCCTTGGATATGCGCTTCCAGGCGCTCTTGTCCTGAATGACAAGCGGCGGGGGAGTTATGTTCGGACGTGCGGGGCGCGCGAGGGGGGAGGCCCTCGCGGCCGCGTCGGGAGACGGAGACGGCCGGGGGCCGGAGGGGCCGGGAGAAACGGAAACGTTTCCGGCCTTTTGGATCTTGGGAGGCGGCGAGTCGCGCGGTTTGCGCGCGCGCTTCCCATTCGCTATGGGAACGAAGTCGTCCTCCGACGAGAGCGACGGGGACGGGGACCGGGCGGGGGCGGCGCGTCGCGCGGACGCGCGCTCGACCTCCATATCCGAGTCCGAGAGAAGCTCGGACCCGCATGGCGAGACGGGGCGGTCGGCGGGGGTCTGGGGCGGCGCGACTAAATCAGTTCGCAGCGCGGCGAACGGAGTCGCGGGGTGCGCAGAAGGCGCGGGGTGCGCGGGGCCGGAGGCCGACGCGCGCGCGGGCGACGCGTCGGGCGAGGCGGGCGAGTACGTCGCCTTGAATTCCCGGACTATGTCCGGGCAATGCCGGACGATGACGTGCTGAACTATGGAAGTGCCGGATTAGTGAGACTCTGGGTCTCACTGTACTGCTGAACGGATTCTCATACGGTTTTCACCAATGGACAGAGTGATTCAAGAGGAAGGTTTGTGTGTATAATTCACAAGTGTGAAGCCGGGGCGGCGGGTCGCCAGTAGGTACCTACTACTTAACTTCTAGATGAGACACCTCAACTATATTTTTTATAGCACAAGTTTCGTAAATTTTGCTATAAAAATATAGCTTACATTCTAGCTCACTATGTGGCAGGTGCTTACTGCAACGTGGCATGTTTAGATGCTAAGTTTTATTTCAAAAATATGCCTACATGTGCACTGAGACACTCTTTAAATTACTCGAAAAACATAAGATCTTATTTATATAGTAGCTGTACCGCCCGCGTGAAATTTAACAAAAAATCTTTTTCGTATATAAAAGTAGCCTATGTTACTCCTTATAATATCAGCTATCTGCCAGTGAAAGTCCTGTCAAAATCGGTCCGCTAGTTGTGACCCAATAAAATAGTACTTTAGAGCGCGAAACGTCGCGCCACACACGTTCGAGCGACTGGGCAACTACATATGTGAAGAGGAAACTTTGCGCGTCTATCTGAAGAGGGTCACAACTTGTGGGTGGAGCACTGTTTCAACAATTGTTCAGCTTTTTATTTGAATCTTTCCTCGCGACGCACACTGGGCAGAGAACAGGGCGCACGACGTACTATATTAGTCCTGTTCACTATTATAGGCGGAAGAATTATTTCGATATTTAAATAATACAGCACCTGAATGCGCTAGTTACGTATGAATGATAATATGATCCTAACATGTTTCTTTTTGAGCTTAACAGCATGTTTACAGGCAGGAACGTCACAAGACGGCTTAATTCAATTTAATTTGACACGCGCAGACCACGTTATTTTACACGTCGGTCGCAGAGTGACTAATCGCGTGAACGTGTGGCTACTTGCTTTGCAGGTAGTAATTGTTGTTTCTCGGAAGTGTTCCGTGGGTAGTACCTTCTGAGAGCTACCGAGAAGCCGCGTAGAGCGCGCATCTATGTCTGTGATTCTTTTTCGGATCGCTAGTATTATGATGCTCTACTGATTACATATCGATAACATTCTTATCTCTTATATCTTGTGCTTTACGCAATATGTAATCTCCTAATACAGGCATGATTTGCTCAAAAGGAGGCTTTAGCTACGAAATATTGTAACACCAAACTTTGTGAAAGAAAATAAATAATAATAATAATTATTATTATGTAATAAATAACACCGTCACACCTATATTCCCCAAGCAGGGGTGGCAGAGGTGTACTGAGTACACCCACGTTTCGCCGACGATGTTAGGTCCCATGTAATAGGGGGCGAGCCTATTGCCATATACCGGGCACAATTCCAGACTCCGGACTTGTACTGGGAAGTTTTCGTTAGAAATACTACACTTGTCCGACCTAGGATTTGAACCCAGGACAGAGCGATGCGCTTTGCCACTAGACCAACCAGGCAGTCAAACTAGACCAACGAGGCAGTCGCAGCAATATGTAATGATATCTAAAATATGTCACCTGTGCGACGGCGTTGCAGAACTCCAGCGAGTCAATGAAGAGCGTCAACTTGTGCACCTGGTTGACGTCATCTGGCGACAACCGATAAACCTTGTCCGGGAGCGTGCGAGGGAGCAAAGAGTATAGAGCGCTTAGACCTGGAATAACACAAAATAAATTTAGATAGCCTGGTGAAGGTCACAGGTAAAAGGTGTTTGTCGTGCAGCAGAAGTGTTTTGGTAAAAGAGATATATATATATATATATATATAATAGCAGCCTATACTGCCCACTGCTGGATAAAGGCCTTCTCTCACAAATCGGGGTGAGAGATTAGGTCATACTCCACCACGCGGACCCAGTGCGGATTGATGGAGGCAGGTTTGTGGCCACCTGCTGTTGGAACTTACCAAGCCGCCTTTAAGGCTTCCAACTCGGCTTAACGACTACGATATTACGTGGTAGCCGGGACCAACGGCTTAACGTGCCTTCCGAAGCACGGAGACGCTCGAATATGAAAATGCCACAAACGGTCACCCATCTCGGGCCGACCGAGTCGAACGCTGCTTAACCTTGGTAATCGGTAAGAACACCGCGGTCGCACAGCGCTACGAGCGCCTCGAAAAGATATACTTGTTGTTAAATATCTGTTTTTCAAAAAAACCATTTGAGGACTCAAGGATACCAATTTGGTTGCCTTCTACCACGGCAAACTTTAACACCCGCCGACGATTTGACCATTTATCGACCGGAAGAGTGACAGTGATACTATTACTTTACAAAAGACTAATAATGGACGAATATATTGGGCGAGCGATCGGAAATAAAAGACGTATGTAAAAAAAATATCAATTTCAAAAACAATCCACTCTTTGAACACTTTACAAGAACTTTGCTAAAGTTATTTGCTATGTTTTTAAGTATATTCTATTGTCTAGTTCTTGAGCATTTCGCGTTGGAATAAGAAAATGTAAAGCAAAAGAGATGACTTAGATATTCTTTCTATAGAGAAAATTTCGTTTAATCATGCACATCTTTTACCAGAATCTAAAATATACAGTCAAAAATCATATTTCGAAATATTAAGTATCTAATTCATATAGTGCTAGAAGTGAATGGAGTACAAAATTACATTTTTTTCGCAGTAGCCCGTTAACAGAGCGCAGCTGCGCTTACCCACAGGCTAACAAACTATGTATTTTCTTAAAAATAAAAAATATTATGCTTTTTGCCATATATAGGACGATAAAATTTATAGTGTAACTAAGAATATATTGTTTATTTGTACGTTGCTGCGTATTAAGCAGTTTGTAATTGTGTCAGTTGGTTTTCACCAATTTTTGTACTAGTTGGCTAACGGGTACTTCTTTTTTTGGTGCTATTTGTCATTAAGAAATAGGTCCGAATTAGATTGTAAGTGCCTTTTGTGAAGAGGAATAAATCAATTATTATTATTAATGTATGTAAACCGGCGAGCGTGTATGAGACGAACTATGAGAGTGGAGGAATCCAGAGAGGTATGTAAGGAAATAACTTGTTGGAATTCTGTACTCTCTGCCTACCCCGCAAGAGATCTGGCGTGATATATAGATAGATTATTAATTATTATTTTGTTCTTCAGTAATTAGTACCCTGTTTTAGCAATCACACTACGGCTTTGCAGCGAGAGCGTTAAGTACGCGCGAAGATATTAATCCATACTAACATCTTACTTAATTATAGTTTTGTCACAAAAAGCTTAAGGGTGTGAAATATACGCCTGTAAATAACGCGTACGAAGTTGCGGGTACAGCTAGTGTCAGATAAGGCGGCTCGCTTTTATTAAATATCATAAGAATCCGCTAATCGTATCTGCCGCCGACTACGAACCCAATTCCCCTCCTATGGCCCCTCCTGATGCCCTTACATCCCCTCTTTCGGATACAGATACCGCACACAGGTACAGACACCGACCTCGCCGGCGAGCTCGAAGAATCCCTTGCCCGCCGGCCGGTGCAGAGCACCACGGCGGGACACCTAGTATACGCCCTCCCCCATAGCGACTGCCCAATCCGAGGCCTAGAGCCTTGAGCTAGTTGCCCCCTTGCCCTTCTGCCTCGAGCGTGGTGGTTGAACGCTCGCCCTCTTATCCGGTGAAGCTGTAAAGGCCCCGCGGCCAACAGCATAGATCACTCACACACACACACACAAAATAAAGGCGTTTTATTATGGGTTTATGGGTAACCTGTCGCGAGTACTGGGCAGGTATTGCCGGCTAGCATGTAATCGGCTAGCTGCGGCGAGCGGCCAGACATCTTAGCGCACAGCAACAACGCATCCCGCGCCGCCGCTCCCGTACTTCCCTCGCGGTGCACCGACGCTAGCAACAGCCGGACAAGTATAAACCTGTAATACAAAAATAAGGTACAGGGCTACTGGTAAAATACTACTAATAACTTCGCAGAAGTAAGATATGTTTTTAAAGAAAAACGTAGCCCTACTTTAGGATTTATTCCTGTGTCGTGGGTGCGTTTACAAACATGAAAATTCACATACACAAATACCCAGACCGAAACAAATATTTGTGGGTCACACAAAGGTTTGTTCAGTGCGGGAATCGAACCCGTGACTATTAGACACAGTGGGCGGAGCGGCTTCAGCTCTTAACCACTGCGCTAAATCGTCCGTCAAAATTATAATTACTAGCATCATAAATAAAAAATTCTGATCGGAGAATTTTTAAGATTAGCGAAAAAAGAGCTGACACTTGACAAAATGACAAAATGTAAATATTATTTTTGTATTTATTACTAAAATTAAAAAAATCTCTGAACAGAGTTGTTTCTTTTTATATTAGTAATAAATAGTGAAGGAAGCCAGAAATGTCCGTAAGCAAAGAATCTATTGAACTCTATTCTCTCCACCTACCCTGCAAGGGATCTGGCATTATGATATAGAAATAATAATCCTATGAAGTTATTAGCGTTTTACCTGTAATTCTGTATAAACACACCATCACATCAATACCCCCCAAGCGGGGGGTAGCAGAGGTTCGTCGACAATGTTAAGTTCTAACGTAATAAGTTGGGAGATTATTGCTTGTCTGTCGGTCTACCATAGATCATAAAGGTATGCGGAATGACGCCGGTCGATTTCTCAAGCAACGCGTGACGGGCGGGGTATTTACCCCCCTGATTAATACGCGGCTGTATAATTTATTACCAATAGTAGTGATAGCCTAGTGATTAGACCGTTGGACTGCAAAGTCAGAGGTCTCGGGTTCAAACCCAGGCACGCACATCTGTCTTATCGAAAAGCATGTGCATATTAAATATTAATTATCACTCGCTTTAACGGTGAAGGAAAACATCGTAAGGAAACCTGCATGCCTAAGAGTTTCTCGAAGGTGTGTGAAAATCGCCAACTCGGCCAGCGTCGTCCTATGGCCTAAGCCCTCTCAGTTTGAGAGGAGGCCAACGGTGGGACAGTTTCTTAACAGGGCGAGTATTATATTATATTTTTATATTTAGAACATTTTTATTATTTGAGTGAACTGTTGAGATTATATAAATTAAATGTCTACTAACTCGGCTTGCGATCCTTTGTTCGTGTGCGTCGTCAGGAAAAACAGATCGATTAACTGCATGTTTTGCATCAGCGCGACACATAGCTGGTTCAGAACTATCACCAAATGACCTGCAACAGGCACACAGAAGAGAATAATTATGCAGTTGGTAGCACAACAATTATAAGTTATTTCGCATTTCATTCGGACTTCATTGTGTTTGGTTCAGGTCAAATTTCAGAGCATTTAAGTAATATTTTGTTTTGGGGCCAGCCCTACGTGATTTTTAAAGCCCTCACCTGGCCTTATAATAGATCTCCTTCCCCCATCTAGTGTGACGTCACATGTTTTGGCAATTTCAAATTCAAACAAGTTCTAATACAAAACACACCGTCACGCCTATATTCCCCAGAGGGGGTGGCAGAGGTGTATTGAGTACACCCACGTTTCGCCGACGATGTTAGGTCCCATGTAATAGGGGGCGAGGTTTTAATACCTTATTTGATACTAGCAGTTTCCCGCGATTTCGTACCCGGTCGACAACAGCGCCACCTACCGGGTCTATGTTATATAGCCTATGTTACTTCTGGATAAGGTAGCTTTCCGATGGTGAAAGAATCATTTAAATCGGATCAGTAGTACCGGAGATTACCCTGAACATCCAAACTCACAAAATTCGTCTCTTTATAATATTAGTATAGATGATTTATACATGTGTTGCGACAAGACTTACGGAACGTCCTCCCCTTGTCACACAATGTCTCAGATTTTTGACTTTCTTAAGCCCTCCTTATCGATTGACGTAATTTGTGGATGGCCCAATTATTGATTCATTACTTACTTTCAAGATTAGGCGGCGGCAATTCATTTCTAAATCCACTGAGCAGTTTCAACAACGGCCTCAAGAATGGTTCCGCTGCGATCACCTGGACAAACATTAACAGACATTTGAAACTTGTATCGAACATGTGTTCCAATTAACGTTTCCGTTAAATATATTACTGAGTATACAAATTTGAAATACGCACATACGTTCACGACTCTAGCCCAAAGGACTACCCCGAGTTTGAGAGACAAAGTATTCTAATCTTAATTTAAATTAAGGAGGCAATAGGAGAGTATAAAGATAAGTACTGCAAAATGTTTTAAATAGTATTCGCCCAGTAATGTTTGTGTTCGTAGAAGAACCAAGGTCACCGACATAGCCGTTAAGATTAGCAAGCTGAAGTGGCAATGGGCGGGCCACATAGCGCGTAGATCGGACGGGCGTTGGGGCAGAAAGATTCTAGAGTGGAGACCACGTATTGGCAAGCGCAGCGTGGGACGACCGCCTGCCAGATGGACCGACGATCTTGTAAAAATCGCAGGAAGTCGTTGGATGCAGGTGGCATCGGACCGGTTACGCTGGAAAGCGATTGGGGAGGCCTATGTTCAGCAGTGGACAAGTATAGGCTGAGATGATGATGATGATGTTGAATGTTTACTGGGCGAATACTTGCGTCCTTACGCGCAATTATTATGATTCTAGTGCATGAATCTTTGAATTTTAGGAGTGTAAGGTAGGGTGTTGATAGAAGGAGAGAGACAGAGACTAAAAAAGAAGGATAGAGATAGATGGAGAATGAAAAAGGGGAGAGGGAAAGAGTGACCGAACAGGAAGCGGAAAGGAGGGGGAGAAGAAAAGTACATGCAAAGAAAGAGAGGGGAAGGGAAAGAGAGAAAAATAGAGAAGAAAAGAGAGATACATATCTCTTTTAGTTAGGTTAGCAGGGGATAGAGAGGTTGTGGGAAGGAGACGATAGGGCAGGAAAGTGAAATAATATGAGTGATGATAATTTAATTTTAAAAATACTTTTTTTAGAACAAGGTTTCATGTAGCAGGTAATGCAATTTGAAACGACCAATCCGTATTAAATGTCTACAAAATGTTGTGTCTATGCTGTTGACCATTGAGGAATTCCTTCGAATGGAGCCAATCATTGGTGTACAATGAGGTCATGCTTACCATAAAAATGCATTGTCATTAGAACTGAACCCACATGACATATTTCAATTCCGTAGGATAAGAGTAAGTGTAACTAATTCGGCTTGCAAGGTTTGACCTAAACTAACAAATTAACAAATATTGCAAGCTAAATAAAAGCTTGTACAAATAGGCCGTTCTTCGTAAATACTACCTAGTCAAGTGTGTCATAACCGCCCCGATACCCTGCGCGCTCGCCGCGGTCAACCGTCTCGTGGATTTTAATCCTAATTGTGATGTGCTTAAATTTTGTATGAATGTTAGAGGTTTTGTGAGAAGGATGAATGAATGTTGATACTTTTATGTTAAATTAATGTTTAATTGTTTATATACAAGGTGTAACATAATAAACGCAAGACCTGAAAGGAGTTTGTTCTAAATCGATAGCTGAATTGATCCCAACAGTTTTGATTGTATCTTCCATTTTTTTTAACACCGTCACGCCTGTATTCTCCAAGCAGGGGTGGCAGAGGTGTGCTGAGTACACCCACGTTTCGCCCACGATATTAGGTCCCATGTAATAGGGGGGCGAGCCTATTGCCATATACCGGGCACAACTCCAGATTACGGACTCATACTAAGAGTTTTTCGTCAGAAAATCTACATTTGTCCGACCTAGGATTTGAACCCAGCACCTCGTGATCCTAAAGCGATGCGATTTGCCACTAGACCAACGAGGCAGTAATTAATGAATAAATATTAAATAATTTAATTTCTAGTACTACGAATACATTACCTGTGTACTATAATGGCTGACAAGGCTGCCAAACAGTTTGAGCTGTTCCAAACGCACTGCGTTCTCATACCTGCAACATAACACGTGACACTTGACACTCTGCGCGTGCGCATATTGTATTACAGTTAGCTGATTAACATAAATACACGCTTATTGAATTAATTAATTAATGGCAATCATAAATACATTAGAGAGTGTAGGAAGTCAGAGAGGTCTGTAAGAAAATAACTTGTTGGAACTGTGTATACACTGCCTATTCCGCAAGGGATCTGGTGTGATGATATATATAGATGCTATGAATGCTAGCCTTAATCACAATTATGATATAATAGTCGGAACTGAGACTTGGCTAAACGATACTATTGAAGACAATGAACTATTTAACAAAAATTATCACGTCTATCGTCGCGATCGTCAAACTACTTCGGCAGCTGGGAAAGATGGAGGCGGAGTTCTTTTTGCTGTATCCAGAAACATACAATCTAGGAGAGTTCAACAATTAGAGAGCTCCAATGAAGACCTTTGGATTACATTAGAGATCAAAGAGGACAATGTGTTGAGGGAAATTTTACTCTGTGTTCTATACCTACCACCGCCGATTACATTGAGCTCATTGAATTCGTTTTTGGATAATGTGACTACTAATATGAATAATAATGCCGCTGAAATGCTTATATTTGGTGATTTTAATTTAAACTTTATAGAATGGATGAATGTTGATAACTGTAATAATTTAATGCCTACTAATTATGACAATGCTGTGGGTTATAGTTTTGTTGACTTTTTGTCTCAGAATAACTTAAAACAATTGAACTATGTAAAGAACTCACATCCGCGAACATTGGACTTAGTTTTGAGTAATTTTGAAGGGTTGACGATTGAAGAAGCCCACGATACACTCAGTAAAATTGACAATTACCACCCTGCTATAGAAATTAATGTTAAGTTTATAGCTTCTCCACCACTTAAATGTAAAATTTTTGCCTCACATAATTTCAAAAAAGCAGACTATGAATTATTAACAGAAAGTTAAGTCAAGTTGACTGGGTGTCAGATCTGGGCTGCGGCGATGTCGATATTATGACACAGAAATTCTACAGTATCTTGTTCGAAATAATAGAGTCAACTGTTCCAAAAACCAAGTTACGCAAAAGTAAATTGCCTATCTGGTTTACGCGGTCTTTACAGTCTCTTATCTCAGAAAGAGATAATATTAGGGGAAGATTTAAACGTTATAATAATCCTCGTGACTTTATTGAACTTAAAATGGCCAACAAACGAGTGGATCGTATTATCAAAAAATGCTATAAGGGCTATATCTCTAATGTTGAAAACTCAATTAAATTAAATCCTAAAAGCTTTTGGAGATTTGTTAAAGAGAAACGTGGTGGAACATCGAAGATACCTGGAGAAATGCATCTAGGAAATACCTGTGCGAAATCAGGCGATGTGATTTGTGATCTTTTTGCTTCTCATTTCTCATCTATTTACTCCCCACATAACCACTCTGGACTCTTGGATAGTGAGAAGTCATTTACTCAGAGCTGCCTAAGTAGTATTCATGTAAGTGAGCTTAACATTTTAAGAATATTAAAAAACATAGACGACAGTAAAGGGGCTGGCCCGGACGGAATATTGCCTTATTTTATTAAAAGGACACGTAAATACCTTGCATTGCCTCTCAAAATAATTTTCCAGAAATCTTTAAAGACATCCGTATTTCCAGCAATATGGAAGGAAGCTAGAGTAGTCCCTATTTATAAAAAGGGCGATGGCAAGTGTGTTACGAACTACAGGCCAGTGTCCATTCTGAACATATTCTCTAAAATATTTGAATCCCTCATCTGCCCCTCTTTAACAGCACACACAAGAAATATGATATCTTATAGTCAACATGGCTTTTGTCAGCATAGATCAACTATTACTAATCTCGTCAAATACATTACAGATGTTTCAAAATCTATCGATAATCGGTCTCAAGTGGACGCTATTTACACCGATTTCAGCAGGGCGTTTGACAAAGTAGATCATAATCTCTTAATTATAAAACTCCGACGTTTTGGCATTCATGGACCACTTTTATCATGTTCCAATCATATTTGGAGAATCGGGTCATGAGGGTTATAGCCCACGGTTATAAATCGTGTGACTATATAGCATGTTCTGGTGTTCCGCAGGGCTCTCATTTAGGCCCAATCCTGTTTTTAGTCTTTGTCAATGATATATGTGATAAATTACGCAACTCTGAATATTTACTTTTTGCAGATGACCTTAAATTGTATAAAACCATAAGTGATATGAAAGATGCGTCCAAACTTCAGGATGATCTTAACGCGGTCCACGAATGGTGTCAAGAAAATAATATGCTCTTAAATGCCAGTAAATGCGTACACATAAGGCTCACAAAAAATAAGAATCCAATTTCTGCTAGTTACTGCGTAGGCTCGGAGCAACTGACAGAAGTTGACAGGATTTGGGATCTGGGCGTCGACACTGGGTTGGGGTTTGTTGAGCACATAAACTCCATTATATCTAAGGCATGGAAGATATTGGGCTTCTTGAAACGCATGTGCAAAGACTTCTCTAATGTTCATGCGATAATATGTTTATACAACACCTTGATCCGCAGTGTTTTGGAATATGCTAGTTGCGTCTGGGACCCACATTATCAAATCCATATAAACCGTCTGGAACGCGTACAGAGAGCTTTTACCAGGTTTATAGCATATAAGGATCCCAATTGTCCTTACCGCGCAGATTACAATACTCGATTAAAACACTTTGGACTCGTAACACTACAAAACCGTCGCAAACTTGCAGACTTAATATTTTTATATAAACTGGTTAATGGTTACATTGATAATCCACACCTAGTCGGTCAAATAAACTTATCGGTTCCGAGAAGAATACCCAGATTTGCACTAAAAATCAACTTTGCTCCAACCTATTATCGAACAAAGATTAACTGTTCATTAAATCGCATTAAAAAAGCATATGTTGATGTTAATGATGTTGACATCTTTAGCCGCCCGCTCGCAGCCTTTCGAAAGAGAGTTCTTCAAAAACTAAGTTCGTAAAATAATTAATATTATCTACAACTTTTTCTTTAATGTCCCTGTAACTCGGATGTATTTTTTTTTGTGTTATTTAATTTAGTGTTATTTAATTTTATCATTTTATTTTGTTTTTAGTTATTCCATGTTATAATATGTAATATTATATTATCCTAGTAATTTTATAGTTATGCTGTAGTTTTATATAATTTTTATAATTTGAGTACCCGCATTAGAGAGTGTTGTACACGCCTAAAAAGATACTTCACACAGCATGAAAAATTGATATAATTTATTTATGTAAAATTCTTGAATTGTCGATAGTGTGGCTTTAAATAAATAAATAGATAAATGAACATATTTAACGTGGCGGGTAAAAGCTGGTTCAGCACTAAGATGTACTAATTTTTACTTTTGTATTGACCTAGAGAAGCAGTGATAGCCTAGTGGTTAGAGCGTTGAACTGCAAAGTCAGAGGTCTCGGGTTAAACCCAGGCACGCATCTCTGTCTTTTCGCAAGCATTTACCGTCCACTTTTGCCTGTCTTTTGGTGGTTCCATTTTTTGTGCGACGACCGTGTATTTACCTATTAATATACCTAAATTAAATCTTACTATATTATAATAATAAGGAACTAATACTCAAATTATTAAAGATAATAAAAATCTAATTACATGTCCTTGAGTATAATAATTAATAACGTGTAGCCCGTTAACAATTTTTACATGACAAAAATCGCTTTTAAATGTAATAGCTGTCACATACATTGAAGTAAAAAAAACACATTAATTATGCAATAAGAGTCACTAAAAGTTGTTTACCAAATTTTTTATCTAAGAAAAAATGCACTATATACCTACATTCAGTAAGTGTATTATACTGAGGCAGGCACAGCTTAATTGCCTATACGCAATGCACCCAAATGAGTAACGTCCATATTAAAATTCTCAACGTGCCGTAAATGAATTTACATGTAAAACGCATAAAATATCGGTCATAGAGTCCGGTGGCACTGATACGAGACAAAACAAGACGTTATCTTTGCATGTACAAACGACTGATTAAACAATGCGTCCGATAAGAATCGGAATTAATTATTCATTGATTGTAATGAAATCTCGAGCGCTGAGTTATCTACTTTATTAATTTTGATATTATGACTTCTATTTGGTAAGCGATGGCTTAGTCTGGGGTCTGACTATCTCTGAGCGTCCTTCACGAGCAACCCCGAGGAGGACGGCGGCGTGCTGTGGCCTATATCGCCGTGAGCACCGCGTCGGTGCGGGGGGGGGGGAGCATGCGTTCCATACAGAGATCCCGGAGTCCCTCCCAAGTGCTGATGCCGGCCACCTTGAGGTTTTTAGTCGGTAGAAATCCGACACGCCCCGCGAGCTTCCCCCGAGGCTCGCGGAAGTCCTATGCAGGATTTTCCTCAGGTAAAAAACAACTAAAAATGAGGTCTGAAAATGGATCGCTTCGCTTGCTAAAGCGAGTAGTCGCTGATTTAAACCACGGAATAGGGAAGTAGCCTTTCTTTGTTCTTTGGTTGAAGCACATACAGCACGAGAAAAAATTACATGTATAATAAATTAACTTAGTATCTCACTTCAGGGCAAAGGCCTTCGTTTGCAAAAAAAAAATGTATGCTCGTCAGTTACGGAGACTTGACACGGTCTTGGTCATGCTAAAATAGTCTTGGTCTTCTCCAGTTCCATATCGTTCCATTTTCGCATTGTATGTGTTTTGTCATTATTTTTTCCTACATTTATGATAAGCATGTTACATGCTATTCGTAGAACTAAAATGAGTCACACAGGAAACCATCACATTTAGCTTATGTTTTGGTACGTGACCGACACGAAGACTCCATTTGATAACCTTCCATTCGATAACCTTATGACATTATAGCAGTCGTAGTCATTTGACTTTATATATTTTGTTTTTAAATGCATCTGTTTTGACATTAGCATAGTAGGTAGGTATAAGTCAACAGATAGATAAAGCTTTTGGGTTAATGTTATGCCAAGATGCTAGGTTTTTATAATTAAATCTGTCAAGGTTTGTTTTGCACGAATTAACTTTTCATGTAACGCTTTATAAATATGTAGTTCCAATCAGGAAACGTCCCAACCTTTCTCCTAATTTCTTACCTTACGGTGTTAATTGACCATAGTTTTAGCATTAGGCTTGTGTCATATTCGGCAAAATTAAGGAAGCCTGAATACAACTTACTTTCCAGTACAAATAGCCCACTCGTACAGTTTGTCCAGAAGGTTTTCACTAAGTAAGTACTCCAGACAGGCAGCGGGGCTGTTCGAAGTGTTTATCTCTCGAGCTCGAGCTTCCAGCACCAACAGTGTTGCCAACTGTTCTAGATGATTGACTACGCCCAGTACATCGTCGTGGAGATGTTGGGGCTGCAATGGAAATCAGCTTTTAGAATTATGCGAAATTGAACCTTATTTACGATTAACTACGTAACGAGTTTGTACTTAATTTACAGTTTGCTATTTGGGTTCATAATGCCTTTGCTGCGCTACTTGGAATAAGATGACTTGCAGTTTTCACTATAGATGGAGTGGGAGATAGATGCAAAGGAATTTCCACCATAACCTTTAGGTATATTATAATGGGCTTGTAGCTCTCCTGGCGCTTATGGGTCTAATACGATAGTTCAAGGTCACCCTAAGAGTAATGGAGAAAGAGAGAGGATATGCTTGAAGTATCCTTCTGAGATCGAATCATAAACGAGGTGATATCACATAGAATTGCGAAACTTATGTGGCAGTGGACAAATCGCTGTGAGTGCAGAAATGTTCTTTAGTGGCCTCTACGTAGCGGAAGACATGGAATGAACCCACCCCCCACAAGATAGACTGATGACCTGGCGAAGGCTACGGGTAAAGGCATACAGTATACCCCAGAATATCGGCAGTTGTGGCGATCTTTGGAGGAAGCCAGTGTCTTGCAATGGACATCTTTAGGCTGATATTAATATAGTACTTCTGTGGCTGGTTCTCGTAGCGTATATTGCGCGAAGAAGGAAATTGATCCTTGGCCAGCTTTTTAGTTTTACGAAACTGTTAGTACATACAAATATCAAATATAACAACCTGTGATTTGAGGATAATATCGTGAGCTTGTTGCCAGTGCTTGCAGAACGAGTTGTAGCACGCCTGCGGCTCGTAGTCGTGGCGGGGGTCGAGAGAGCGGGACAGCTGCCGTGCGAAAGAGAGGCTTGTAGTTTTTAGCCAACTCATGGTGGCTTGCTATACTGTTAATGGCATCTGAAACAAGATTATTTATAACAGACCGACTAGGAAAAGGAGATGGAAATTATTTATAAATAAGGTTACTTTTTTTTAATAATAAAACGAAGCCTCACACTAGGATTCATTCATTCATTCCTGTATCATGGGTGCGTTTTACAAACATGAAAATTCACATACACAAATACCCAGACCGGAACAAATAATTGTGGGGCACACAAAGATTTGTCCCATGCAGGAATCGAACCTGCGACTATTAGAAACAGTGGGCGGAGCGACTTAAGCTCTTAACCGCTGCGGTAAATCGTCCGTCATTCAGCCAGGTTGATTCTTGTAGTTCTACAACTTAATGACTACCTCGCCGGTTTAGTAACGTTTGCATGAAACAAAGTTTTATTGGGAGTTTTTTATTAATTAATATAATATTAAAAGTTGTCAGCGCAACTTTCCAGACTCCGGTCTACCGGAGTCTGGAAAGTTCTAACAAGTTATTTCCTTACAGACATCTTCCACTCTCATAGTTCGTCTCATACACGCTCGCTGGTTAGGGAAACTCTTGACTAGCCTTTCAGATAAGACATGGTCTTCTCCTATCCCTACATCCTTCCACTTTAGCGTAAACTCATGTTACTTTCGCATATACTCCTGAATTCCAAGTATCGGTTATTCTTAAAAAACGCAAATTATTAATTTACAATGCAAGTAGGTCGCGATTCACTCAAGTTCTATGTACCTGCGACAGGATTGGGGAAAATGAATTGAAAATAATAATAGTAACTAGCCTTTAGGCGTTGCTATAAAAGCTGAATGTAAGGTTGGCAACAAACAGCCTGGTTAGATCGAAGTATTTGACAGGAAAGTAAACAACTTTCGTTGCCAACTGACAGAAGTTTGCACGATTCGAATATGACCAAGGCGACCTCTATTAGTAGCTTGTTGCCGACCGTAGATTCTGTCTACCACCAGAAACCAGTTTAAATTGATAGACTGTAAATATCCATACAACGAATAGTGATCCGGAAAATCCTGTATTTAACACAGATGACCCTGACTCGTAGCCTAGTTACTTTTGTAACAGCCATTGAAACCAAGAAATTGAAATGAGTTCTTCAGAAAAAAACACAAAAATATCTATTTTTCTACTTTCGACTTCTAAAAAGGAGAAGGTTCTCAATTCGACTGTATGTTTTTTTTGTATGTATGTTACGTCATCATTTCGCCAATTATGAATCGATTTTAATGATTCTTTTCGCATTGGATTCAGTATAACTCCAAGGTGGTCCCCTTTCAATTTCATCGGTATTGGACCTTGGACTTTGAAGATACACCAGAGAACTCCTTAACGACAAACAAAACGAATGCGTAGATTGAGATATTATGGGTATTACGTCAATCCTATAGGTACCTGCCATAAAACTAATTAGTATATTAACTGACTTCAAAAAAGAAGAGGTTGACAATTCGTCTGTGTTTTTTTATAACGTCTTTATTTATGAACTGATTTTGATGATTCTTTTTGCGTTGGGTTTAGTATAGTTTCGAGGTAGTACCATTTTAATGAAATCGGTATTGAACTTTAGACTTGAAAGATACACCAGGGTACTCCTTAACGGCGAACAGCACGAATGTATAGATATCGTTATTATGGTTATTATATCAGTCCTATAGGTACCTTACTATACAACTCAGCAAAATAATATAATATAGGTATATAAATATTAGTAAATAATTCACTCGTCCCTTAAAATAGTAAAATAAAAATCTACCGGTTAGTGCAGTCGGTTATTTGGCACCGACTTCAAATATTTATTTTTAGTTTTTTGAAATCAGTTCAGCTTTTTTTTTTAAAAGATTTTTATTGAACTTTCGTTTTTTTAGAATTTTTTTTTTAATTTAAAATAAGATTTATAGATTTTATTTGACGTGGATGTTTTTATTGACAGATAGCATCGTAAAAAAGAGTCGCAATATTATTTTATAGAGCATTATAAGTCTATTCACTTAAACTGGTCTCTACAACCAAGTAGGAAAGTTTGTTTAGAAAAGTCGATGACGTGATAGCCTCAATTATAGCGATGCGTTCGGGACTAACCAATAAAAGACATCAGTCATATGAATGTTTGTTACACAACAAGACATTGAGCCTTGACCAGCAAGAAAAATACTGTACTGATTAAATATAAGACAAATTGAGTTCGCGGAAGTCTTGTCTTACCGTTCCGCCTGATTACTAGCAGGGTAGGGAAAGAGTACCTCATGTGTTCCAACAGGCGCTTTCCTTAAAAACCTTTTCTCCACTCTCATAGGTCGTCTTGATTCGTCGATAGCGTGCATGATTGCAGACGATTTTTGATTTTATACAATTTATGTTTCGCTCTAACAGCCGTCAATATTAGGATAGAAAAGGATTTACTTAAGAATATCTTCATCATCAGCCGAAAGACGTCCACTGCAGGACAAAGGCCTCCCCAAAGATCGCCTCAACGACCGGCTTTGTGCTGTACGCATCCAGCTTCTACCCGCGACCTTCACCAGGTCATCGCTCCACCTTGTGGGGGGCCTGCCCACTCCACGTCTTCCGGTACGAGGGCGCCACTCGTTATTTTAAGATATTCTTAAAATAACGAGATATTAAAATTTAATATAAATAATGGTAGCCAGAGAGGTATGTAAGGAAAGAACCTGTTGGAACTCTGTACTCTCTGCCTACCCCGCAAGGGATCTGGCGTGAGGTTATAGATAGATAGATAATATAAATAATTTAATTTATTTAAAATAACGAGAGATGAAGATATTCTTAAGTAAATCCTTTTCTGTTCTAATATTGAAGGCTGTTATAGTAAACCGTAAATTGTATAAAAATCAAAAATCGTCTGTAATCATGCACGCTATTGACAAATGATGATGACGGTTGGGATATCGTGGACCGAATTGCGCACGAATATCTCCATACTCCAAGAACTCGGCATCAAACAGCGTCTATCAGCAGTAGTACAGTCTCGCATTTTTCGGCCATGTCTCGAGGCGTAACAGCGACTCCATAGAGCGTCTGGTTGTGCAGGGGAAAGTAGAAGGAACTAGACCACGTGGGAGGTCACCAATGCGGTGGACAGACCAAATTAAGTCCGTAATGGGAGATGCTTTGATCGAGTGCACCAGAATCTCAAATGATTGAACTAAGTGTAGAGATATCGTAAGGCGAGCTGCATCAGCCTCCAGTGACTAAACCTCATCGTGACCACGACCACTCTGTCAAGAGTGAAGCAAATAAGATTGAATGATGACTTTTACTTTCAGTTCCATGCCAAATAATATTAACTATCAGAGTAGAGTTCTTAGATATACGCGAATATTACACCTATTCGCGTAAAACTATGATCACGGAAGGGACTCAGGGTGCTGTAAAGTATTTGGAAAGTCACAAAAAATAATTTTATTTCATAGAAGAATTGAGGTAGACGTTCTTGATCTATAGGAGGAACAAACACCATAAACAATGCTTTCCCTCTCACATAATCAACTTTCACAGTATAACAAGCAACTCATTGTGTACTATGCTGGTCCAAGGCTGGGTGTACTTATGTGTGAAATCTTATAACAATGTCTTTGGCGTTAGTGAAACTGCTAGTACTTGATACAAATCATCTTAATTTAAATTTTCTGTGCGAAAAATACGAACTGCAGTTTAACATGAGGAAGAAAAGCTGCTCCCTATGCCTAGTATAATATTATTACTATAACGTATTCAATTTATAATATCAGCCTATATTGTCCCACAGCTGGGCAAAGGCCTTCACTCACAAATTGAGGTTAGAGAAATTATCAGACTCCACCACGCGGAGCTAGTGCGGATTAGCTGAGGCAGGTTTGTGGCCGCCTGCTGTTGGAACTTATCAAGTCGTCTATAAGGCTTCCAACTTGGCTGAACGACTACCACATTACGTGATAACCGGGACCAACGGCTTGACGGGACTTTCGAAGCACGTTAATATGAGATGCCACAAACGGTCACCCAACTCTGGCGGACCGAGTCGAACGCTGCTTAGCCTTGGTGATCACTAAGAATCCCGCGGTCGCACAGCGCGCGGGATACAAGCGCTTCTATTCAATTTATTTGTTAATAATTGTGCAATTTGGGTGCACTTTCGAATGCATAGGGCAAATTCCTTTAAAACCGCGTACGAACAAAATTAAATTACGTTACATATTTTTTATGACTTTCGGAGTCCTTCGGACTCCTTCCTTGTCTCGGGTGGTCACATTTGTGTGACCCTCCCTCCCCTGGTGACGTCACATATTTTGTGATTTCAAATTTAGAAACAATATTTTCATTGAATTTAAAGTTTAGTTTTAATACAGTCGTACAAGGATCTGTTGGCCCGCCGCTAAAATCGGAACCAAAGATCGGAACTAACGCTGCCATCAAGTGAAATGTCACTTCATGACAGTCGCAGAGTGGCCGTATGCTATGAAATTTACCTAAGACTTTTTTTTTAATTCGTAATCATGCGGACCAACCTGTTGGAAGATCTCCTTCGAAGTAGAAAAATTTTACTTTAACCCTAATTTCACACCAACGCCGTCCTGTCAATGTTTTTCACAAGCCAAAAGAACCTCGACGGACTAAATAGTGCGACAAGGATCATCCAGCTCATGGATGCCATTGAAGTATTTCAACAGGTAAATTTCATTTTGTGTGTGTGTGTGTGTGTGTGTGTGTATGTGAGAATGATCTACGCTGTTGGCCGCGGGGCCTTTACAGCTTCACCGCACAAGAGGGCGAGCGTGCAACCACTGCGCTCGAGCCAGGGTAAATATCATAGCAAACGAGATTTCTCCGAATGTCATGAAGTGATATTTTACTTGATGATAACGTTAGTTCCGATTTTGGACGCGGCTATAGCGACTGCCTAAGCCGAGGCCGTTCCTACATGAGGCGTCCTTGAGCTAGTTGCCCCCTTGCCATTCTGGCTCGAACGTAGTGGTTGCACCCCCATCCTCTAGTCCGGTGAAGCTGTAAAGGCCGCGCCGCCAACAGCGTAGATCATTCTCACACACACAAACACACACACAAATTTTGGCCGCGGGTCCTAAAAAGATCCTTGTCGGACTGTAAAAATGCTTTATTTTCTTATCTCTAGTAATCTAATCCTCACACTGAAAAGATGTTTAAAATTGTAAAAATTACAAAATAATTCAGTGGATAGAACATTTGTTTTTATTGGAGTGTGTACTACTTAACTAATGCAACATCATTAACATGATTAATGGCTGAATGCTTTTGTGGAGCACTTTCTGTAATGAGGAGATAATAGCTTACAACTATTCCAATGTGAATGGACCATAGACCACTGAACCAAAAGACATTCCTTAGTACAAATACTGGATAAAAATTGATTACTTACTTTTAATTCATTATTATTGGTACAAAGCTTGGTAATGACACTTTGACACTAAATTTGGCATCTAAATTGTCATTTTTGAAATGTCCAGTACAGAAACTAAACATAAAGGTGTGTCTGGCAATGGGGGGTCTAGGATAATAGTCTGTGGAATGCACCAACTGTATTCTATGTGGTCTGTGTGTGTCAGTTCACTCTTCTACTTAAAAAAAAGTAGTAGTAGGAATGTAATAGTAGCCGCACATAGGTGTGTTAAAAAACATGTAAATTGCATACACAAATAGCTAAACTGAAACACATTTGTGGGTTACACAATAGTTTGTCCTGCGCGGAGATCAAATTCGTGAATGTTTGTTCCAGTAAGTAGAGTAGCCAACTCTAACTACTAAAAGTACTTTGTCAAATCTATTAACGCATATTCAGTACTTTGATTACAATTTTTCGATCTAGACGAATAGACACTAGGATCATTGCAGTCCATTGAATAATATACAGAAATAGCGACCCTGTGTATGGTGAAGTATACACATAAGCTATCCTTTGTGAAAACCATATGAAAATCCGTTTAGTAGTTATTGAGTTTATCGCGTTCAGACAGACACGGCAGGGGGACTCTGTTTCATAATATGTAATGATGATGTTTATGCTACTTTGAAACTACATAACTAGTTCTACAGACAGACATTAATGCATCATTAGGTACAGAGACTGCCTCGTTGGTCTGGCGGCAAAGCACAGTGCTTTGTGATCACGAGGTCCTGGGTTCAAATCCTAGGTTGGATAAATGTAGTTTTTCTAACGAAAAATTCCTAGTATGAGTCCATAGCCTGGAATTGTGCCCGGTATATGGCAATAGGCTCGCCCCCTATTACATGGGACCTAACATCGTCGGCGAATCGTGTGTGTACTCAGTACACCTCTGCCACCCCCGCTTGGGGAATATAGGCGTGACGGTGTTTGTCACAGAGCAGAACATGAGTAATCTGTATTTGTGTGTGTGTGTGTGAATGATGTACGCTGTTGGCCGCGAGGCCTTTACAGCTTCACCGGACTTAAAGGCGAGCGTGCAACCACTACGCTCTAGCCAGCCAGAAGGGCAAGAGGCGACATACTCGAGGGCGCCTCGAAGAGGTGCCCTCGGTTGGGACAGTCGCTGTAGGGGGACGGGTGCACTACTAAGTGCACCGGTCAACCGCCGGCTATGGGAGGGGATCTACTACTACGTCGTCGTCGTCGCCCGTATTCTGAGCGGAAAGAAGGGATGACAAAGCATCAGGGGGGTCGGTGAGAACATGTCGCGGCCGGCGGTGGCGGCAGGGGTCGGGGGGGAGATCGTAGTCGGCGGTGGCTACGATTAACGGATAAGTAATCTGTATTCACAATACATGCCAACGATTTGCATATATTACAATAACAATAAAAGTTTAATTGCAACATTACACTGGTCCAATAGATTAAAAATAATGTCGCATCATCAGTGGTACTACAAAACTGTGTAATTAATACATGATGGATGATTTAGCGCAGTGATTAAGAGTTTAAACCGCTCCGCCCACTGTGTCTAATAGTCGCGAGTTGGATTCCCGCACGGGACAAATCTTTGTGCGATCCACAATTATTTGTTTCGGTCTGGGTATTTATGTATGTAAATTTTCATGAAAACGAAATGAAAGGAATGTATATAAATTTAAAAAAAACTTCTCATATATGAGTATGAGACCGGAGTCCGGCAATGTGCCCGGTATATGGCAATAGGCTCGCACCCTAACATCGTCGGCGAAACGTGGGTGTACTCAGTACACCTCTGCCACCCCCGCTTGGGGAATATAAGCATTGTTTACCTTATTAATATCTATGAGTTCAGACATATTACATATGTAAAAGAGAAAATATTTAGATTTTTTGCTGTTCTATAAAGTTTGCCTAACCTAATTTATCTGGTATTGTCTATTGTTAGTTATGCAGTTTTGCACTATCACTTATGACATTACGATGATTTTCTGTACTACTGAACTGAAGTATTGTACAGTATTGAAAAAACCAATCACTCACTATTCTTCTTGGGACAGAATTATAAATATTCTTTGCCCATTCTTTTATCATAATAGGGATATGCATGTAATTCAAATAAGGGTAAATTTTTTTTTACAAACTTTATCGCATTAGAATAATGTCTATACCAATATTTTATTATTAACATTACTTTTTTATTAAGGAAATAATGATTGAAGTACAAAAAATGGGAATGAGTGGGAAATCAAAGTAGCTGGAAAGCCACGCCAGATCGAATATGACGTCAAAGTCTACAATACAAATGTCAACAAGTGCAAATTTGTTGGATGTTTGCTATTGAGTAAGTTTTATTGTTATTTTGTGTTGTCGATTTACAGAGACAAAATTTTAGTTTAAATTATTTAAGTTAATTCTTACGTTAAAGTGATTTTCACAGCAATATAAACAAGTTGATGGAGATACCATGTATCTTTTTCTGATTTTACACCACTTCCTCCTCATGTCCGCACCTATCGGGTGCATTTATTGTATTTTTACACCTAGGCACAGCTCAGTGTTGTTCCATTGTATAATACAAAATAAATTACAGAATAAAATACTTCTACAGCTGTTCACTAATTGGTTGTTACTATAGACTTTGACGTCACGCCAAGCGCGCCAAAATGGCGGGCGTTTAAAGTGCTCTTATCTGTTTGCTATCTTCAAAATTTTTTTTTGCCATTTACATTTTGTTTTTGAGGATTAATTTTTTTTTGCATTTATATATTGATGTAATCGATCGTATAACTGTCTGGTTACCTGAAAGAAAATGGTTCAAGAGATAAGGCTATCTTACTGTATCTATGTGTTCAATATTTTTTCTTTCTTTTGGACACTTTATTTTTTGTAAGAAATAAAGTATATTGTATTGTAGTAAATGAACTGGTTTAGTCAAGTGTAATCGATAATTTTTGTAATTTTAGAAAACAGCCCATCCCTAGTAATTACTCCTGCATTTTGGATGTGTTTACAATCAATTTTTTTGTAGTTAATAATAATTCCTGGCATTTTTTATATATAAAGAAAGTACTTTCTGTAGAGCCATTTACATTTAGATTGCACATAGATGATATGAAATAATTTCTATCTATCTATATCATCATGCCAGATCCCTTGCGGGGTTGGCAGAGAGTACAGAGTTCCAACAGGTTCTTGCCTTACATACCTCTCTGGCTTCCTCAACTCCGATTATGGAGACTCTTGCCCTTCAGATAAGACATGGTCTATTTCGTCATGGTAATATAGTCTAGGTTTTCCCTGGTACCTATATTCCTCCACTTTAGCATTGTATATCTGTTTTATCATTCTTTCTTCCGACATTCTTTCTATATGCCCGAACCAACGGAGCATATCATTTCTTATCTTTACACCGATACAGTTTCATACATACACACTTTCTTACTACGCTGCTGCGAATACAGATGGTCAGCTTGACTCTGCACATCTTCTGCAGAACTCACATTTTGAACGCATTTATCCTGTTTTCATTCTCCCAAGCATGCCATCCTATCGCTCCCATGCAGTTTTCCCATCGCACCATTCACTCTGTTCCCTGCACTCACTATTCTCTCTATGTCAGTGGGTTTCCCATCCTTACTGCAGGTGCATCCAAGATATACAAAACCATTCACTTGCTCCAGCACATAGTTACCAACCACAATCCTAATAATTAATGAAATAATTTAATCTCTTTAAGTTTTTTTTATCTTAAACATTATATTACCAAATATATTATACAAAAGGTGTACCAGATAACATAGTTTTCATATAAATATAAAATAATAAGTTATAATAATTCCATTCTTTATAAGTTAAACTTTAAGAACTATAAGGAAAATATTAAGGAAACAAAAGAAAATGACTAATAAGTACATTGAAAACACTAGTCTTGACTATGTAAATAACAAGTTTTTTTTACTTTAAGTTGTAAAGGCGCTGTTTAAAAACTAAACGAGCAGATACTATTGCAGAACGAGGCACTAAGAGACTAGTAAGCGTATAGGTATGTGATGAACCTTGACATTACCTTTTGAAACAAATATACTAGGTACCTATGTACATACAGACCGATATGTCGTAATAACTTTAAACTAAACGATATATACGACAGAGAATGATATTAAGACAAATATACGTACGACAAGGAAGATTCTCGAGTCGAAAATAGATACAGCAGCCCACAAAATGAACCACAAAAGTTACATGATACGTAAATCACCACTGAATTATGTCACCCGCCACTTCAAGGTGGCTATTTCACGACACTTTTAAAACAGTATTTTTAATATCACTTTTATGAAGTTCCTAACTCTTGTTTAACTCAATATAGGGAAACAGCGATAAAAAAATCACAAACTACAGAAAAAAAGAATGCAATCCTCAAGACAACCATACATCAATGACAAATAGTGTTGTACTGCACCGAGATACGGTGATATTAGTATGTTGTTTTAGTAAGGTAGTTAAGTCGATTGCAACTGCTCAATCAATTCAGTTGTACACCCCAAAGAGATGTCTTATCTATATCTCTATGGTGCAGTGCATCCCTACAAAACAGATTTCTTTCATGATTGACGTAAGAATCAAGTAAGAATCACGAACATTTTTAAGCATTTTTACGCGAATGAAATAGTAAAACCAAATTAAGATTTGTGAACACGGTTTTTTGTCGTAATGGCGACAAGCCAATTTTTATAATTTACTGTTATATTCTATAATTACTTGACATTGGCGAAATACACAGTTAAAGTGTGGGGCCATCTATTAAAATAAAAAGAAGAAGAAAACTAAATTAGAATGGATTTCGTTGCAAAGCCACACGCAACCTCTACATTGGTCTATGAATCTTTCATTTCTTCAATGGTATTAAATATTTTCGTAAGGGACCAAAAAATAAGATTTTGCTAGTTTTAATTTTCCTAAATTATAGTCTAAGATTATAGTTGTTTTTTTAAACCATCACGAGCTTGCCCGCTTGGCCTTTACAGCTTCATCGGACAAGAACACCTAAGAAAGCTCTTCAAAAATATACTTACTAAGTACATACCTTATATCAAAATGCATAAATCAAAAAGCCGAGCAGCAATATTCAGCGATCTTACAACTCAAGATGAGCCTAGTCCGAAAAATGCCGACGAGGATGAGAAAAGGGCCTCTCTTCCTTCTCCAGCAGATTTCGACGCTTTTGTACCCTGGGTTTGTACACAATGGCAAGTGCATGATCCAGTTGGTGTTAAAATTATCCGTGGTATCTATTTTTTATTATTTTTTTTTATTACTACCTACCTACAAACGAAGGATCAGTACCTATACGAAATTCAGTTCATATCATTTTTAATTTGAAAACAAAATTTCAGTCACGGGCGTAGCATATTTTTTTCAAAAGTGGTTAGGATATTTTGAGGCTTTTTCTCTTGATGAGTGTTCACATGAAGGGCACCAGGTTTCCTTATGCAGACGAAGGCTAAGATGCATAGGTGTGTGAAGTTTTTATTAGGCTAACCGCAACCAAATGTCCATTGAGTCTCTTGAAAGGGTTAGCTGCTTTAACCATGTGGGAGCTGTGACAGTTTGGCAGGAATCTCGGCGCGGTTGTTGAACCCGTAGCTCGGGGCGTAGTTACAGTGGTTGCGAGTGCGACTGCTTCGTCATTGCTGTGAAGATGCGTAGGTTTGATTCTGTCGTTTGAGATGACCCAGGACGCAGCGGTGCTTGGTTTGTAAAATACTTGGCGTCACGCTGAAGTACTTTATAAGGTCGTACGGTGTGGTTCCAAACAAACACGTGGTTGCATATTACCCAAGTCCTTGTGGATAAATATTGGTGATTCTATATTCGGCGCCATATGTGGGTAGGTAGTCACAGCTTTGTAGCGATGTATAGGAGTCGCTGCAAGAGTATTTAATAGAGAAAGTCGTAAAACTAATAAAAATGTTTTTTTTTTATAGAGGAACATTACGTGAAGTTTAAAGGCGTAAAACAGAAAACAACCAGTCTAAAGAGTAAATCGGTAGGGTCGACAACTAGAGCGAGTACCCTTCGAACTCCAAAAGACGCCACGGAACCATCAAAACTGGAATTATGTCTGAATAGTATCGCAGTGCCTGTGACGGCTAATTACGAATCCCAGAACCGTCTTGTTGAGGTCTCGATTTCCAATTACCACTTGCTAATCCCCAAAAAAATATTTCAAGCTTTTTGTATGTGCTTCCCGTTTCAACATTACCTGACAAAATTCACAATTAGTAATTGCCCCCTTACTCCTGCTCTGATACTGGAAATCAGTGGTCTACTGCTTAATTCAAATTTAACCGACATTTGTCTGGACGGTACTTTCGTACCTGAAGCCAACTACTACATTCTCCTAGACGAAATGTGTCAATTGAAGTTCTTGTCACTAAACAGATGCAAAATAAACGATAATATTTGTAAGAGAATGTTCCAGAGGCTTGACTATGAATACTCTGCCGCTAAGACGCTTCAGTTGTTCGATTTAGGGTCAAATTTTATAACTAACAAAGGTGCAAAGTTTATAGGTTATATTTTAAAAAGCAATCGTCAACTGCTTCATTTAAATTTGTCAGGAAATCAAATAACTGATAAAGGACTAAGTGCTATCATGGATTCTCTAAAGGAATTCCCATTGACTTATCATGAAATTATGCAAATGAAGCGGGAAAGAGTGCATTTTATAAAGTACAAAACTACAGTCTACATTAGATGTTTAAATGAAGCATTGAATAGACCTATACCAGAGGATACGCTCAGCCAATTAACTGGGAAAGTCAGTAAGTTTGCAAAGAAGCCAAGAAAGAGTTGCGTAGAGGTTTTGAGTACCCGTAAGCCTGAGGAATTGGCTGAAGTAATGACTAATGATATTGTAGGAGAGTTCCGAGGGGCATACGGGCCTCAAGGTATCGTTACCAGAGATGGTTATTATTATGCCAAAGGAAATTTCAATTTGTGTTCTCTAAACGTAGCTTACAACAATTTAGGGTATATGTCAGTAAAAAAGATCAACGAGGTATTGGACTACCAGTGTCAGTATGTAATGAAACCTGCCACCGGTCTGATGAGGGTTGTAATAGATGGCAACCGAATGCCGATTGCTTGTCTTGAATATGAGAACATCGAGGCGTGCTTAAGGAAGGCGGTCATTAATAATTCTCCGATAGTAGTACCCGTTAAGAAGCGTATGTCTTCTAATAAAATGAGACAGTCTTGTTCTAGGAATATGTAAATTATTTTGAAGATATTTTGCAGTGCATTCCTTACGGCACATTGCACCTTCACCGGCGGTAGGCTACGGCCTGCTGGTCACCACATTCACACAACCAGCAAAGCCACGCCATCAAGTGAATGATTACTCGCTGAGACCTGGGCCCTTATTCGGTATGACCAAACGGGGCGCGTCACAATACCATATAGCGCTAGAGTTTGTATGATCACTTCACGAAGTTGTGTGTGTTTAACTGATCATAGCGAATAAGGCCCTGTCGAGAAGGCGCGTAGAGCATGCTTCTTATTCGGACTGTTAGTACTAAATCTGAAAACAAAAATACTTTTGCTGTAATGCAGTGATCATGTACTTGTATCTAATTTAATACTGGACTTTTAAGTAATATTAAGAAATAGATTATTTTATTTTTTAAGACAATTTAATTTATAATGAAATTGTAAAACATGTGCCGTTAAAGTAAGGCTCTGTCCACATTAGCGAATGCGGAACACAACCACTGTATACGCGGCGATGTCCTTTACGCCTTGAACGCTTTTTCAACGCGTTTTTTGAAGAGCTGTAAGCGCTTTTATGTCAATGTACCGTTAGCCACATTTTATTCTAGCGCTTTAGTGAATGAGGGGTTACTGTACTTTCGTTCTCCTTCTTACATACCCAACTCTCACTGCCATATAACAGCGTTGGGACAAGCACTCCGTTATGCATGGCCAGCTGCGCCTTTTGGCTTAAGTGCCGGCTCCCAAGTAGCCTTCCCATCGCACCATTCACTCTATTACCTGCATTCACTCTTCTCTCTATATCAGTGGTGTATTTCCCATTCTTACTTATTACATAACTGAAAAAATAATCTATTATTAATAAATAATCAAATCACCTATTATTTATTACCTCAGGCAAACGTTATTTTTTAAGCGTTACTTACATTACATATCGTCCGACCAAAACCACCTACCAGCCTGCCACGCGACACAGCGACACTGACTAATTGGACTTAAGGTCAAATTCACTTAGACGTATAATATTTTTGTCAAAAGTCACGTGTTGCTCTAAGACAACTACATATGATCTATTTTTAAATGAGTGTCCAGTAATGAAAGTAATATATTATTAGGTTATTTATTATGTTCCGCGCCAATATATTTGTTCGTATTATACGTTATTTATAACGTTAAACGTGTTGGTTCATACGTTAGATTATTTTTTTAATAAAATAAGTGCGGATCACTGGCGTGATCTTGGATGACGTACTTATGCATTTATCGTGGGTTTGTGAGGGATTGCGGCGTCGCGTGTCAAATTGTTTGCAAATAAATCGTTGGTTTGTTTATTGTAATAACTGTAAATAAAAGTTAGTTTTAGTTACGTGTAAATACTTAGTTTATTAAATATATATTTCATTTTTATCGTTTAACAGCTCACGGCGGCGGCGCGGCGTGTTTCAACGAAGCGAAGTAATAACTATTATTAATAGCGTAAAAAATAATAGGCGTTTTAAAAGTAGCGTATCGTTATAACGCGTTTTTAATATATAGCCGTTGCGAACACTCCAACTAATAGATAGAATTGTAGGGTCGGCAGAGAATACAGTTTCAACATGTTCTTTCCTGACATACCTCTCTCTCTCTCTCTGCCTATTCCGCAAGGGATATATCCTGTAAAACTAGGGAAGCAGGATGCAGACTAAAGTTTTAGTAGATTGACCTATAGAACGCGTATAAGGAAATACGTTAGGACATTGCTATAAGCTAATTGCTGAAAGCTAAACGACAAATAATTTTAATTTATGTTATCTTATAAAGTTAAGAAGGTATTTTACGTTAGTTAAAAAATAAGATCAATTAAGTTAATGATGTAGGCTTTACTAATATTCAAAGTAGGTACTTTATAGGTAATCTGAATGAGGCTATTGCTCCTAACTTTTAAGTAGATATATCTTTTTTTTGCTATAGGTACAAACCTTGTTTTTTTTTATTTTTCTAACATTTGATTTAGTAAAGTATTTTTAACTGTGTTCGTTAATTTGTTAAAAAAGATAGACTAACTAATTTTTTGCAAGTAATAAAAAAAAATATATAAAAATAACGTATGCTGGTTGTATCTTTTTTAAACAACGTAGCCCCACTCTAGGATTGATTCATGTGTCGTAAGTGCGTTTACGAGTACACCCATGAAATTCATGTACGCAAACAGACCGAAACAAATATTTGTGTGTCACACAGATACATTCCGTACGGGCATCGAACCTGCAATTACTCGATCCCCAGTGGGCGGAAGTAAGTGGCTTAAGCTCTGGACCAAGCCAACTCTGGACAAAGCCTGAATCGACTTTGATGGGACCTGCGATATATTGATCAAAGTCGATTGATCGGATTCCTCATAATTATTTCAATACAGCTTAAAGATCAAGCAATGTCACAGATTTAAAAGTGTGTAAAGTGCAACGGTAATGGAAAACATCGCGTTCCATGTCCAAAATAATTTCTCTACTTTTCATTCTGAATTTGCCTAGCTGACCTTAATTAGAGTGTGTGTGTGAGAGTGATGTACGCTGTTAGCCGCGAGGCCTTTACAGCTTAACCGGACTTAAGGGCGAGCGTGCAACCACTACGCTCGAGCCAGAAGGGCAAGGGGCGACATACTCGAGGCGCCCTCGGTTGGGACAGTCGCTGTGGGGGGACGGGGTGCACTGCTAAGTGCACCGGTCAACCGCCGGCTATGGGAGGGGATCTACGACTACGTCGTCGTCGCCCGTATTCTGAGCGGAAAGAATGGATGACAAAGCATCGGGGGGATCGGAGAGAACATGTCGCGGCCGGCGGTAGCGGCAGGGGTTGGGGGGGGGGGGGCAGGGGTATAATCGTAGTCGGCGGCGGCTACGATTAACGGATTATTAGAGTTTTATGATTGTAACAACCAAATTGTACGTGAAATAAAATTATTTTTCGGTTTATATCCGATTTTATTTTTGATTTGCATTAATGTAAGAACTCTATATGTAAACCAAATTGCAGTTTATTCTCTGTTAACATGTACAGCAATGCTTTAATATACAATGGTGTACGAGCCTACTTTTTAAATTGCTATAAGACTCCATAGCCCACGGGCTTCATGGTTTAATCCTGAACCACAGAGATTTTGCGATTGTTTTAATTTTAACGTTGTAATATATCCATGCGTTTGCTACATCTGTATAACACTTGTCTTGCTCCAAGATGTTTGATAAAATTTTAATTTAAAATGTTTCGTTTGATTTAGTTTGATCAATCTTTCTTGATAGTTATTTTTCGTTGTTTTAATTTATTTGTGATCAATTGTTACAATGATAAAGGGCGCTATATCGTCGAAAACGGTGAGGTCGGCGAAATCTATAAAGTCACTTAAATCAGGGCAGGAGTGGTTTGAGGAGGACAAGACGATAGAGCTAGACGAGTGCATTGGTCAAGCGTGTCGAAAGTTTGACTGTCCCTACGACATTGTGGTCGTAAAGGAGATGCAACGCCGTAAGAATTTTGATCTCAATTAAAACACCGTCACGCCTATTTTCCCCAAGCGGGGGTGGCAGAGGTGTACTGAGTACACCCACGTTTCGCCGACGATGTTAGGTCCCATGTAATAGGGGGCGAGCCTATTGCCATATACCGGGCACAATTCCAGACTCCGGACTCATACTGGGAATTTTTCGTTAGAAAAACTACATTCGTCTGACCTAGGATTTGAACCCAGGACCTCGTGATCACAAAGCGATGTGCTTTGCCACCAGACTAACGAGGCAGTGATCTCAATTGTCTTGTTAATTACTACACTACGTAGTACCGTTTTGTGTATTGCGGGGGGCAATCTTCAAAAGGTCTTCAGTCTTCTTTGGAAAAGATCGAGGCATATGGGACTTTTATCACGTTAAAAATCCCCGCCTAACTTCCTTCGACACCCTAAGGAGGCTTTGAGATTTCCAAGTGCACTAGTGTTTTATATCCGAAGTGCTTTGTTTTTACACGCCCACACTGCTCATTCGTAAGCTGAATCTAAATTAGGATCAAGATTCCAAATCCAGACATCTTATAAACATGATAATATCAACAAACGAAATTAAAATACACCAAAAACCAGTATCAATTTATAATAGCAACTAAGTACTATTTTTGTCAGAAGTAGGCTTATGACAAGACTAGTGCATACTATATAAGGAACTTGTGACAAGAATAGTGCATACTATGATGACTTTTCGAACATTAATTCTATTCCGAACGTCGACATTTCACCCAACTGATGACTCGAAGAGTCCACCTAATATGACTTGAGTTTATTCAGGAGACAGACTGCTTAATCAATGCTTATGGCCTGCCAGCTTAGGTTTTCGTCAGTAATACTTTTTATTTTTTTAGACACCTTCATTAAGCACTTAAAGAAAGCCGAAGTACCAGCGAAATATAAAAAAATCACCATGGCCCCGTCGACTGCACATGAAGCCCAGATTATAGACTCAGACACTCAACTTACAGGTCCTCTACTAGGCACCAGCAAACGTGTTAGCGGCAATGCTATCACTTTGGTGGAGTACTACGACCACGTGAATAATTTAGTGGAATTATCCCTTTCTAAAGTGAAAGACTTACCAAGAGTGTTGATACAAATGATAGGACTTATAGTGCCATATTGTAACCAGTTAAACAAATTATCAATAATGCGATCTCATATAAACAAGTACACAATTTACGAATTGCAGAGAATGCTTCCGCTATCATCAATCACGGAGGTATGCCTGGATGATTCCCCTCTTCCAGAAGCGAATTATGCAATACTTTTAGATATACCAGCATGCCTCCGGTATTTATCCCTATCCAGATGTCTTATAAATGATGTCGCTTGCAGACAAATATTCGCTAAACTACGCTATTCAGAGTCAAATGAGATCACTTTGGGTGTTTTGAATTTATCTTCTAACCACATAACAGATAAGGGAGCGAAATATATTGGAGAAGCTCTCAGAAGCAATAGACATTTGCGGTATCTCAATTTAGCCGGCAATCGCATTACTGACGATGGTGCGAAATGTATATTTAATGTTTTAGTTGAATTCCCGTTGACTTGGGAGGAAATTGTAGATAAACGACGAAAATATTTCAATTATTTGAGAACAAGGCACGCGATGTACCTTAAATGTTCGGACGAATACGATAGTAAGTCTTTAGATGAATACAGTTTCATGGGTAAAAAGTCAACACAGAAGAAGAAAGGCAAGGCAATGAATGTGCCGCTAAAAAATAAAGTACCCAATAACAAAAGTGTTGCTGACGATTTCATTAACTTAAGAGCTGAAATGTTGACGGAAGAACTGATAGGACCTTACAAAGATCCGTTCGGTCCGGGCTTGGTAAGGTTAAAGAATGGACATTCATACTGTATAGGGAATTTCATTCTATGCTATCTTAATTTGTCTTATAATAATTTGACGTATCTAAGTGCTAAGACACTGCTTCAGCTAGTTCACTACCAGCAGGTAAATAAAATCAAGTCGACGCGTCAGTGTGGGCTCATGAAGGTTTTGGTAGATGGGAACAATATACCATTGATTTGCAGTGAGCTGGAAACCGTGAACGATATATTGCGTAAAAATATCGGGTTTGTTGGCTCTAGGTCGTACTCTGGCACTAAACGAACGTCCATGAAAATCTCCGACTGAAATATCAAAATAACTTTTACGTGTTTGAATTTATCGATATCCAGCTGCGTTAACGTCTGCAAGTATTGTGCCTTGTTAAGTAATTGTCGTAAGATCCGGATGGAACGTGACTTGATCTATCTATCTATCTATATCATCACGCCAGATCCCTTACGGGGTAGGCAGAGAGTACAGAGTTCCAACAGGCTCTTTCCTTACATACCTCTCTGGCTTCCTCTACTCTCATAGTTCGTCTCATACACGCTCGCATACGTGACTTGTTAATACCTATAAATTGCCTATTAAGAATAATTTTATTTACTATTAACAATGTCTATGATTATGTTAACTTAAAAAGGTCCTAAATATTTTGTTATAGTTCCGCTTAAGTTATCTTCTCTGTTAGCTTCCCGAAAAACTTTAGAACTTGGCTCAAGTGATTGTAGTTAGATTACTTCTATGCAATTTTCTAGTTAACAATGTTTTGATTTATTCAGTGACTTGTTGTTCAGTGCATGTAATAAAATGCTTTTATGTTGTCATTAAAACTATCTCATGCGTTAATCAATACTTTATTGAGTCGTATATGTGTATTTACAAAATATGTGAGAGTTATCTTATTAATATAATACCTCATAATTTACATGTTTTGAGGAGTGTCTGATGTACATAGTTTTGGGCTTAATTACGAACACTAGATTGGGTAACATTCGGTTTACATCACATTTTTTGAGAAATGTATATTGTTGATTAATAAAAGATTTTAAAACTATCATTCTATCATTATGCGTTGTAATGGAACTTATAATTATTACAAGACAGATTACTTAATGTAAGTCAGCACCTACTAGTAGTCGTTCATCAATGTTTTGCTTGTTTATGACGATTATTATTACTGTTTCTAACGTTCATTTGATTCCTTATCCTTATCCATTGTGTTACGGTTTTACTATTAATTTCAATAGAAACATCAACAGAATCATGTTTCGAAAAATCTGCCACCGAACCACCATTAATATAAAATATTGCTGGCGTTCATTTCTAAAATATTACATGATAGGTAAATTCTTGGCAGAAGAAAGAATTTCGTTTCAAAATTACAAGTTTTATGCACTACGATATGAAAAACGGCTTCGGAAAACTAATGTAGCTGGACTTATTTGCCATGTATGTAGCTGCCGCAGTTTATATTGATGGGGATGAATCGTTGAACCAGGACTTGGATGAGAGTAGAGGGATCGCACTCAGTGGCGTGTTATGAGCTAAGGTTCAGAGTAGTGAGCTGCTAGAGGCTGATGATCAGAATGTTAAAGGGACGATAAAACTATGCCTGAGATGAATTACTTATCAAGTACAAGTATATACCTTTGTTTTTCATATATACTTTTATCGTTTTAGACTTGAACTGCGGCTAACACGTATACATGGTAGTTATATAGACTATTACACTATCCCGCTAAATATGTTAATGCATAAACTTATCATAAACCAATTAACATGGCATAACTGCTACTTTTCAATCGGATGAATCGTAATGATGCTTGGACACTAGGAATCATATCATACGAGGCAATTAAAAATCAGTGCTTTTCCCCTGCACCCAACTTTTCAAATTATACACTCAAATGAAGTTGTTAATCAATAGAATTTCGACACTGGCTGCATAATGTTATTGATATGACATCGTCTAATATTAAAAATGTACGATATTGTTTATACTAGTTCGCTGATATAATTCAGCTCAACTTGTTAGTCTTTCAATACTGGCGGTTGCTTAGTCGTAAGGTTTCAGTTCCTGGGTGGGAGATACTCTCTATTGGGTTTCTGAACTGGCCGGCGTCTGTTACCTCCAGTTCGGAGGCTGGATCCATTCGGTCTACCTGATGGGTATCCTTGAGAGCCAGTGTTAGAACCTGGGTAGGAGGAACTTGGTCCTGTTCCAGGACCAGATCCAGGGTAAGTAGAACTCGGTCCGGTACCAGGATATCCGGGTCTTCTTGTGCTTCCAGAAGGTCCTTGAGGTCCGCTAGGATAAGATCCTGGGTAACCATTAGAAGTGCCTTGTGAACCGGGGTATCTTCCTGACGGACTTTGTGAGCTGGGATAGTTTACAGAAGGCCCTTGGGTACCTGGATAGCTGTCAGAAGAATCTTGTATGCCGGGGTATGTATCTGCTGGACCTTGCGAGCCGGGATAACTGCTCGAAGGACCTTGAATATCTGGGTAGCTTCCTGACGGGCTTTGAGAGCCGGGGTAGTTTCCAGAAGGTTCTTGAGAACCAGGGTAATTGCTTGATGGACCTTGGGAACCTGGATAACTTCCCGAAGGACCTTGAGAACCAGGATAACTTCCAGAAGGACTTTGAGAGCTAGGATAAGATCCTGGTCCACTCGGATATGGCGTAGAGGGACCTTGGGGTCCAGAGCTTGGATAAGTTGAAGTACGCTGTGTTCCAGGATATGAAGATGGTGCTTGAGGTCGTCTGGTACTAGGATACGAGGACCCTTGGTAATCGTTGAAGTTGGAGACAGGATAATTGCCTGGAGAAGTCTTAGTGGAATAATCATAGAGCTTAGCGTTCAGTTCGTAAAGACTTGGTGCTGAATCGCAGCTGAACTCGTTCCACCAGACGCATACAAAGACTTCTTGGGAAAAGACCGTTCCATTGGGGCAAAGAAAATCATAAGTCTTATTGTTGGAGCAAACATGGAAGACTTGACACCGCGTTTCTACATCAGCGTAATACCCTGGATATAGTTGATTTTCGCAGTTAAAAGAAGTCTGAGGAATATACGAAAGGACAGGGTAATCAATATCAGGTTCTCCAGGTATGGCCGAATAGTCACCGCCTTCGTAATTCCCTGTATCGTCTGCAAAACCAACCGGACCAAAACTAGAACCCGGTTGACCAGGGTAACTTTGTCCTTGTCCAGGATATCGGGACCCTGATCCTGGGTACCTCGATCCTTGACCCGGAAAGCCAGTTGGGCCACGTGAGCCTGAGTAAGAATTATACTGTTCTGGATATCCGGATTGTCCGCTTGGTCCTTGAGGGTACGAGTCTTGGTATCCTGGCCTCTGGCTACTGGATCCTGGGTAATTCTGAAGTCCTGTTGGGTATCCTGTAGACGTTTCTCCAGGGCCGTTGAAATCGTCGTTCTGTGGTCTAATCGGGTAGGACGTGGTGGTGCCAATGGATGATCCTGGTGAGGTCCCAGGACGGATAGACGAGGTTCCAGGTCCGAAGGGTCGATAGGGTTTGTTGTAGTCGTAACCATTCTGGGCGACTGCTGAGGCCAGTAACACTAGAAATAAAAAGAAGAAATTCATGAAATTTTGTAATTAGCATTACAGGTTTTCAGTAAGGATGGGAAATACACCGCTGACATAGAGAGAAGAATGAATGCAGGGAAAACAGTTAATAGTGCGATGGGAAAGCTGCTCGGGAGTCTGCACTTTAGCCAAAAGGCGCCATACATAACGGAGTGCTTGTACCAACGCTGTTATACGGTAGCGAGAACTGGGTATGTAGGAAGGAGAATTGAAGGAGACTTATCTGAAGGACAAATCAAGAGTCTCCGTAACCGGCGAGCGTGTATGAGACGAAATAAGAGAGTGGAGGAAGCCAAAGAGATATGTAAGGAAAGAACCTGTTGGAGCTCTGTACTCTCTGCCTACCCCGCAAGCGATCTGGCGTGATAATATAGGATAATATAGATAAATAGAGGTTTTATATACATAAAAAAGGCGTGAATTATATATCTCAATTAAGTAGCCAGAGAAAGCGGGATAGACCAAACAAATTAGAATACACATATAGTGTTGGAACTCTCGTAGAGTTCCAACCTATATATATTTATAATAGAGATGATAAATAATTATTTCTAATCATAAGCAATGGACACCCTGTCCCTATGTATGGACATCCAATAGGCAAATGCGCCTGTAGGCAGATGCATAACACACGCGGGCACCACAAATGAATTACAAAGTGCATTTAAATCTGTTGTTAAGGCGCTAAGCGTAATTTCAGTAATGATTTCAGTATGGTCATAAGCCAAAACGACTATTGTTTGTACTGATACACAATAACCAATTTTGGCGTATTAATAATATAGATGAACCCTTATTAAATCCCCTTAATCAAAGTGCAAAGATGAAATGTATCATGCAAAAACGATAATGAATACATATGTTACACTTATCCAACAAACGAGATATTTGTAAATTTAAAACGTTTTTATTTTATTTTTATTTCCGTACTATAATATCTATAACATCACGCCAGATCCCTTGCGGGGTAGGCAGAGAGTACAGAGTTCCAACAGGTTCTTTCCATACATACCTCTCTGGCTTCCTCGACTCTCATAGTTCGTTCGTACTATAATATCTATGCAAAAAATGGTGTTATAGGTTTAAAGTGTGTAGGCACTCGTATTTGTGGTGTCGCAGCTCCTAAATGGATGAACCGATTTTGATTGAGTTTTTTATATTTGAAAGGTGGCTTCATCAGGCGCGTTCCTAGCTATGAGTCATTTGATTTGTATATTTATTTAAGATTTACTTGTGCTATCAATAGGGTTAGTACGACAAGATTGACGTTAGTATAACGCGATCGGGTTGATATGCCATCTTTGTCATAGTACAACTAAATACTGATGGACGGACGTGGCTGTTTCCTCGCCATAGTCACGTTACCGTCAACCCATCCTCGCAAAGCCTTTTGAATGTTTATAAATAGAGTGATAGCTTACGATAATAAGCGTTCACCTACACCCGCCGGCACAATAGGCCTCCGAGGACAGATGACATCGCGTGGGACCGCGCGGTATCGACGCAGTGTCGCAACAATCACTCTAATAGGGAAATTGGTGTAACACCCCGTGGTCTAAAGAATTGAGGGGAATAGTTCTTTAAATAAAAGTAGGCTAAGTTACTACTTATAACATCAGCTATCTTCCAGTGAAAGTCCCGTCAAAATCAGGCCAGCCGTTTCGCAGGTTAGCCGGAACAAACAAACAAAAATTTGAAAAATTGATTAAATTGTTTTTTTGTGATAAGTACCGCATACACAATAATAAGCATTAAGTAAAAAGCTGTTATTTAGACATTACAAGTAGACACTTAAACTTTATTTATCCGTATTGAGTAGGTAAATAGCCAGGTCACCCGAGCGCCCTTGAGAAGTAATTTTCACGAACTTTTTAAGACCTTTTCTAAGGAAATTCTCGTAACATCTTACAAGGTTAGTTATTAAAGAGAATCAGAATATTTTTTATTTATTTAAACCATTGTACGTACTCAGCATTTAGGAATTGTCAAGAAAGACTACCACCACTTCACCTCTTTACCGCTTCCTCTTTAACTCTTTTTCATACGCGTAATGGCTATTTTTCACTACATAACGGACTCATTAAAGTAAGTCTTATACCCATTTACATGTAGAACGGAGAAAAAAAATGGTTATCAAAAAGGCCAAACAAATTAAATTAAAAGACTAGCGCGCTGAGTATCTCGCCGGATCTTCTCAGTAGAGGCCGCGTTCCGATCCGGTGATAGATGTAAAAAATGTAATAATTTTGACGTTTGTGAGAGCTATTGTATTAGCTTATACAAATAAATGATTTTCGACTTTGACTTTGAACTAGCTTTATTTATGTAATTGAGGTATCTATCTATCTACATCACGCCAGATCCCTTGCGGGGTACGCAGAGAGTACAAGTAATAAATTGTTACGGACTTCTGAATTTCGGTAATTCAATGGTATAGACTGCCTCGTTGGTCTGGTGGCAGAGCGCATCGCTTTGTGATCACGAGGTCCTGGGTTCAAATCCTAGGTCGGACAATTGTAGTTTTTCTAACGAAAAATTCCCAGTATGAGTCCGGAGTCTGGAATTGTGCCCGGTATATGGCAATAGGCTCGCCCCCTATTACATGGGACCTAACATCGTCGGCGAAACGTGGGTGTACTCAGTACACCTCTGCCACCCCCTCTGGGGAATATAGGCGGCAATGGTATAGAATCTACGATTATACATTAATCAGCTAATCGTGAATGTATCGCATGGATTTGTCAAGCAACAATGTAGTCAGGTCAGACAAGAACCATCGTTGGTTCTGACCCGAGACCTTCCGGTCGAAAGTGCACACAAATAGAATTAACGTTGCCACAACAATGTCGGATTGTAATTCCGCCTATAATTAGATATTATTATGTTTTGCCTGCGACTTTGTTCAAATAGATATACAAAAAGTTCTGTCTGTATCTGCTTATTCTGAATATGTTCTATAAAATATAGACTTCACACACAGATAGAAAAGGGCGCGTGATGAAATCGCCTAGATATTCTAAACTGGTCTTAAAAGGCTCTACAGTGGCCCTACCGATTTATCTTTGATTACCAATGTGAATCTAACAGAAAAAAATAGCTGTATTGGTTAGGCACAGTCCCACAGGGATCTTTTTGCCCGTGGCCAAAATTGGAACTAACGCTGTCCTCGAGTGAAATGTCACTTCATGACAGTCGCAGATTTGTCGTTTTAGTTGCAATTCTTTTTTAAATTTAGTATGCGGATCCACCTGTTGAAATATTTCCTTGGAAGTAGGACAATTTTACTAAATGATAACCCTAGTTTCACACTAACGCCAGGGGGTGAATATCATCCACAGGCCAAAAAGACCCTTGTCGCAGTATTTATTTATTTTCATTTACCCGAAGGAAAATCTAAAAAGCTCCAGTCTACAAAGAAAGATTGACGTACATATGTGGGTATAAATTTATTTATTATTACATGGATCTTCAACGAAAGATATACACAAGTTGATATATTAAACAAGATACATTTTTTGGGAAGTGTACTCCCTCACCCACAGAAGATCACAGCTTGCAATCTTAAAATCAAACAATACTAAACAATTAATAAAGTGTACTGAAAAAAAGCGGCTACTACCTAGTACCGTAGGTACAAAAATGTTCCTGCGGTAGATTCCTTAGCCAGAATAGAGAGGCTCCAGAATCTCCTAAGTATATTTAAGGGAGAAATGCCCATAAATCTCAAACGTCCCATCTTTGAACAATGTGTCCTGCCCATCATGGTATATGGAGTCGAGACCCGGACGCGCACTTAATACAAGTTAAATAAATTACGTGTGAGGAAAAGGGCTATAGAGTAAGCTACGTTAGGTAAATCGCTAAGAGACCGTGTTCAAAATATCATAATCCGGGAAAGAACAAAACTTACGGACTTTGGATGAATGACAAGCTTAGTCAAAGTTACCGACTTAGCTCAAGTGATATCGAAAAGAAAGTGGAGATAGGCTGGACACATATACTGGAGATCGGACAGCAGATGGGGGAAAAGGTGCTTGAGTGGAGACCGCGAACTGGCCATCGAAATGTAGGAAGACAACCCGCAAGTTGAACTGATGATCTGACGAAGGTAGTCAGGAAGGATTGAATGCGAAAAACGCAAGACCGAAGGAAATGGGGTGGAAGAGATCTACACTCAGCATTGGATAGTTACGGGTTGATAATCATGATAAATATCACCTAACGGATTGTACTGGTACTAATGATATGACTCAATCAACTTATTTCATAACCATTTATCGCGTGCAACAAACAATTTATAAAACATTAGGTAATATATATAACATTAGCGTCAGATTGTGCGAGTTTTGCATGTTGGTTGACATCGTCCGTTGCCCAATGATCGCTTAACGTAATGTTCGTTACATTTTAATAGTATTTAAGTGGCTTTTGGTTTTTCATTCAGTGAAAACTACATTAGGTACGGTTACCGACATAAGTCGTTAAACTTTTTTTTTTCAAATCGCTTGCTTCGTATTTATTGTTTTTTGAGATATTATTTATGTTGTCATTATATATTTAGTTTTAATGATATTCGCCAATGCCTGAATTATAAAGAGTAGGTATAACTAATTGGAATAACCTAGAGTTTTTAGCTAAATAATATGGCTGATTCAGAGTCGGAGATATAGTTCCCCTGAAAATTCTCAGTTTTTGACTCTACATAGCTTTTTTATACTTAAAGTTCTCTCCAATCAGATATTGGGTCAGACAATGCTTGCTATTTATTTTTATAATTTTATCTTTCGTAATAGATTGATTTTGACAGGCCGCATATTGACGATTTGAGATATGCCGATGAGATTTATTATAACAATTGTATTGAAAAGAAAGTCTTAGTCGTGCCGTGCACCGATAAAGATGCAAAATGTAAATAAACGTTTGTGTTGTCTTAGTTTAGACTTAATTATATCGCTAGTGGCTTGTAGGGTCCCATACACCGCCAGTCTTTTATATATCAGGATTTTATTTGTCAGTTAATTGCAAAGTTACTTGAACCAAGTGGAGGAGGCCAAGAGAAGGTCTACAAGTAACTTTAATAACTACCGACATTCAAAGGCATTTGACGGACGACTTGGCCCAGTGGTTAAGAACTTATGACACTCCGCCCACGGGATCGAGTAGTCGCGGGTTCGATTCCCGCATGGCTTAAATCTTTGTGTGACTGACAAGCATTTGTTTCGGAGTGGGTTTTGGTATTTGTAAATAACATATTTGTAAACGCGCCCACAGTCCAGGAATAATTCTTACTGTGGGACTATGTTTTTCAAAAAAAAGGAAAGAAAGTTGGCCCCAACCTTAGATTATAGAAATGATCAGAGGCCCCAACCAAATGAAAGAAAAAGGACTAAACATGACTTTATGATCAATTCTAGATTCTAGATCAATAACAAGATAGCTCACGTGGGTGATCTAATTCAAAACTGGGAAGTGTTCTATATTTAAAATGTCTAGTTGCCACAGTCTCGCCTCTAGGTGGCGCGCCTGTCGTGCGCAGGTGTCACGATCGCGACATAGAACAATGAAACAAGGAAGATTCAAATAACGAACGCTACTTTTCACCCGACTTGCTAAACTGTTTAATTAATTTCGACTTAATTACATAGTAGTTAAGTGTGAATTGCAATTGTTGTGTCGTTGTGTAAACGCAACTGTTGGTCGGACAACGTGCGAAGATGGCGTCTAATTTTCTGATACCGTCTGTGTCGACGTCTCTTCATTCGGATTGTATAAGCTGTTTAGCAAATAGGGTATGTTGTGGATTGAACCTAATAGATATAATTGTTCTTCCTAAGTTTTGATAAGCAATATGTAAGATTGTTGCCTTGTTGGTCTACTCGTGTAGCGATCACGAAGTCCAGGGCTCAAATCGGTATATAAGCAATAGGCTCCACCTCCTGTTCTTTTTATCTTAAAAAATATACATTGTCAAGCCCACATTTTTCGAAGGTGATAGAAGTCTTTTGTTAACAGCCGCATTTCGCTAACGATGTTAAGTCCTAATACTCCTAATGTAATAGGGGAGGGGGCTCTTATTGACATTACACCGGGCGTAATTCCGAAATACCGACTGCCTGGGATTTTACGGTAGAAAGAGACTCGCTAACTTTGTCCAATAAGGACTCGAGCCTAAGACTTCCGGATCACCATCGGCTCCATATGCTACTAGACCTAAGAATGTCAGCAATGTAAGTATATTTTGTATGAACCAAAAGTCTGTTTAATAAAAATTTACTAAAGAAGTAGGGACGTACTTCATTAGTCGATTTTTAAGATAAAAAATGTTTATATTTTTTATCCTGGAATTAAATGGATCTTCGTAATCACAAACAATCTTAATAAAAGTTAGGTAGTAAATACTTTATGCATAAGTTATTGCGGCGGCTTTGTTGTTAATACCAGAAGTTCTAATATTCTAAATGGTCGTTCCCAAGTATTTACATGTCGCTTGACCTGTCCGTTAATTATTTAATTATTTACTAATCATTTCGCTCAGAACATCCAATGTACTGTTGAGAAATGAGCTCCGTTAAGCGTGCTCTTGCAATGGATAAATGAATTTCATTATGATCTCTTCTATATAAGCACGCCAGAGTCCTTGCGAGGTTTGCTGAGCGTAGGTATAGAGTTCCAACAGGTTCTTTCCTTATAGACCTCTCTCGCTTCCTCTACGCTCATGGTTCGGCCTATACCTACATACGCGCTGTTTCATACACGCCTTACTCTATTAAGAAGACTATTGAAACAATAATAATATTAGCCCTGGTAAGAAACTCCCACCGTTGGGCACGAGGAACCTCTCAAAGTAAGAGAGTTTCGGCCATAGTACACCACGCTGGCCCAATGCGGGTTGGCGAAGTTCGAGAAACTCTTAGGCATGCAGGGTCCCTCACGATGTTTTCCTTCTTCGTTAAAGCAAGTGATAGTTAATTTTTAAAACGCACATGCTTTTGAAAAGACAGAGTTGCGTGCCTGGGTTCGAACCCGACCTCTGACTTTGCAGTCTAACCACTAGGCTATCACTACACTGAAACAATAAATTATTTTTTATTGAATACATAATGTTTATAGCAGGATTTGCTTATACGTAGGGATATCGGTTAAGCTTAGAGCTATAAGTAAGTTAAGTTTAGGTTTAATTTTACAAATCAATTTTTCACAAAACTAAAACCTTCTAAAGCCAAGTGAGACCAATAGTTAAGTTAGTACCTTTCGAAGGACGGAAATGAAAAAAAAGGAAAAACCACACACAATTACCCATCTTAGACCCGTTCGCTGCTTTCTTGGTGGTCTAACTCCAAATGCTACGAACTATTGATGATAGAAATTACTTAATACGATTTAACACTAAATTATAGACAACATTTTTGTATACCTTCTAAATTACAGTCACTTTGGAAAACAATTAGTCAAAAAGTAGAAAAGGATTATGGTGGCATTTTCTTCGACGTGGTATCGACTAATAGTAATACTAATAGTTAAGTAGCTAGACATTAGGTAGGTAAGTATAATATTTTTACTCCATTCCCCGTAGGTACTCGTAATTCTATCGAAATATATAGCCACGCCAAGGCGCAGGAACTGTCCGCTTTTCTGGGATAAAAGTAAACTATAATAATCTCTGAATACTCCTTTATCTTCCAGTAAAACTTCCGTTAAAATCAGTTCATCCGATCTAGTAATAAGCCCGGATAAACAGACAGACAGACAAAGATTTAAAAAACGCGTGTTTCAGTTTTGGCATTGTGCAAATAACTAACTATGAGCTTAAGAAAAAGTTTTTTATTAGTTTATTAGAAGTCACAGACAGACACCTTAATTAAAAAAAAACGAAAAACGTTGCCCCGCACTAGGATTTATTCCTGTGTTGTGGGTGGGTTTACAAACATGAAAATTAACATACACAAATCCCCGACCAAAAAAAATAATTGTGTTTCACACACCTCTTAACCACTGCACCAAATCCTCCGTCAACCAAATTTTATATATTTGTGTTAATATTTTTATTACGCAGAAAAGGAAAAGGTCGTTTTGCTCTAAAGGCTTGAGGTAATTTACATTCCTACGAGGTACAAAGTCCCACGAGGCAACTTGGAGAAATTGTTTGATTATTGCAATTGAAGTTTCCATAGGTCATGTACGTGACACCTTAGATTTCGAGTTGAAGACATCTTTAGAAGTACTTAAAGAGATTGTTTGAAGTTACACAATCATACCTTCCAAAAATAAATAAATAAGTACTATACTATAAGGTGTAAAAATAAATAACGCAACACCTGAAAGTAGTTTTTTCCAAATCGACAACTGAATCGATTCCAACTATTTTTAAATTATGTTAATTTTTTTTAAATATCAAAAATCGCTGTTACTCGTTCAGTTCGCTGTATAAAGTTAATACAACATTACATCATATACAACATATACAACATTTAATCATTATTCAAAACAATGCGGCTATTTTAAATGCATTTCCAATACATTTGTGTGTGTGTGTGTGAATGATCTACGCTGTTGGCCGCGGGGCCTTTACAGCTTCACCGGACAAGAGGGCGAGCGTGCAACCACTACGCTCGAGCCAGAAGGGCAAGGGGGCAACTAGCTCAAGGGCGCCTCAAGTAGGAATGGCCTCGGCTTGGGCAGTCGCTATGGGGGAGAGCGTATACTAGGTGTCTCGCCGTGGTGCTCTGCACCGGCCGGCGGGCAAGGGATTCTACGACCTCGCCGACGAGGTCGGTGTCTGATCCTGTGTTCGGTATCTGTATCCGAAAGAAGGGATGTAAGGGCATCGGGAGGGTCGGTGAGAACATGCCGCGATTTCCAGTACATATACCTACCTCAATATGCAAAAAGTACAAGGTTCGTGGTTGGGTTGGGTGCCAAAGAGCTTTAAAAAAAGGGAAGTTTGACTTTCGTATTGAATTCGTAAGGCAATAATGTAATTGGGGTGTCTGAGGTCTCGCGTTATATATGTTACACCTTGTATATACTAATAAGTACTACTATTTATACTAGTATATTAATAAGTCCAAATAAATCCAAATAAAGTAACACTGCGTTTTGCTTTTTTGTTGGGCATGTTTAAAAAGACATTAGATTTATTGTTTACTCTAAAAAAAGCTATATTGTACAATCGATTAGCTATAAGCAAAATGTACGTAAGTGTATAAATTCATTATTAAATATTTCAACAACCAATATATCGCGTAAAAGCTTTTTAAATTACTGAGGCCATATTCCTTTAGCAGTAGTTTCATGCAACATATATATTTTAAGTGTATAACTATAGCTAATTTTCTTTTCAAAATGAATGTTACCCCACTTTTGGAATTATTCCTGTGGCGGGGCTGCTTTTAGAAATATGAAATTCACACATACCTACAATGTAAACCGAATAACGATCGCAACAAATATTTGTGGGCCAAACCCAGACCCGCGACTAGGTACTTGATCCAATATATAACCACTAAACCATACCGTGTCATTAGATGCGGTTACATTGTGAAATAAAAATGGTCTTTTCCCATCTTTACGGAACAATGTCAAGTCTGAGGTAGTATTTTGCATCACAAAATGATCGTCATTTATACAAAAATGTACAATGTACGCGATCTGTCAATCTTCCTTATAATTGGATTATACCATTTTTATCATCTAGGTCTGCCTCGTTGGTCTAGTCGCGAATAGTGCGCTTTGCCATCACGAGGTCCTGGGTTCAAATTCTAGGTCGGACAAATGTAGTTTTTTATTGAAAATTCCCAGTATCAGTCCGGACAGGATAAAGATATTTGCAATGTTAAAATATAATACTTACAGCAAAACACTGACAAACGTAGCATGTTTTCGGTGCTGGCTGGCAGGGCTTAAACTAAATCTGTAACAAAAATGTATTTATTAATAAATTTTTCTTTATGGAGTTCTACTAATAATGTATGCGAAAATGTCGATGTTTAGATAATAAGTCTAAACGACTGAACGGATTTAGTAGTCTTTTTGAAGTGGGAGTAGGAAATAGCTTAACATCATCCATAAGTAAAAGGATCACTGACGCTATCACAATAACTACAGATGTAATAACTACACGGACGGAGGTATTTAAGTATCCTTACGCTAAACTGTACTACTAAATTGGATCGACGTTAATGTTAGCGCCTCGTCAATGCAACGCGTTGCCACGTATTAATTGACGCATTAAATATAAGCTTCATTTGCGTAATGTCTTAGTTAACATGTTATTAAGAGCATAAATTATCCATTTATTACGTACGTACCATGTCCATTGCACAACATTGCCTAAAACATCCGAAATTTTCAACTCAACCTGTAGACTAGACCGTGCCCTTTGCAAATAAATAGGATAATAAGTTCAAAGTGAAACACTTGTGTGTAAGCGTTAGGCTGCAGGGCACCGTGAGGTGTCGGTGACCTAGTACTGTCAGTTGTGAAAGCTTGACGGGAACATCTCTTGAGGGAATCTTACGAGAACGTGCCAACAAAGGGACGTTTGATACCGAACTTAGTGAGATAATCACTGATGTTTTGTTGTATTGGAAATTTGGATATAGCCTTAGTAAGGCGTGGAGTCACCAGATAAATTTATGTTAAGGGTTATTAAGGGTTATTAGAACTCAATTTTCAATAGACAGTGTCTTACCTGAAGGGCAAGTCAAGAGACTCCGTAGCCGGCGAACGTGTACAAGACGAACTATGAGAGTGAAAGAAGCCAGAAAGAAAAGAACTTGTGGGATTTCTGTACTCTTTGCGTACCCCTTAAGGCGTGATGGTATGGACATAATTTTCATTACTTATATGAATTATTTAGGAGCCTATAAGTGTTTGATTCAGTCTGGGTGTTTGTGTATTATGAATTTCATATTTGTAAACCCATGTACGATACAGGAATCTTCATATTCTAAAAAAGATAAATAGATTAGATCTTTAAAGATGGGGTCCATAATATGAACATCCAACTATTTTGACTGAACCTATAAATAATAGTAGCAAAAGCCCAATTAACACTTCCAAAACAATAGAATTATCAGTTTCAAAGATAAAATGTGTGTGTGTGTGTGAATGATCTACGCTGTTGGACGTGGGGCCTTTACAGCTTTACCGGACAAGTCAAAGATAAAATGTATCAACAGGAAACACTCGGAAACAATCATCACTTAATCATCTTAATACTATTTAACGCGGATCGTAGATAAGTGGTAGGTGCTAAGGAAACCATTATTTTATCAGTTAAGAAGATCGGAACAGAATAGGAACATAAAACTTGTATCTCCACACGTTAATTGTTTCGTAATAGCGATGACTCGTGTGAATTTTGACTGAGAATACAATGTTTATACATGAAGATAAAGACACAAAATGGTGCATTTGTTAAGGTGCTCGCTCACCTTACGCATATTTATAATATGGATAATATATTTCATAGGATAACTTTTCAGGACTTCTTCGACTACCCTTTTTCAGAAAATGTACAAAATAATAGCATAGGTATTAATAATAGTACAGGGATATGGAGGTCATTTTGGATACGAAGCGAAGGCACCTTCTGATGCTGATTTATCAGTAAGAACTAAGCGAATTTGAACAGTTGTGAGATAATGCTGAAATTAATAACATGCGACAATCAAATTTTAATGGCATTACTTTCAAAATAGGTTAAATTAGACCTTATAAAAATGTCCCCCAATTAAGTTACAGGGATATTTGCTGATCGCTATGCTAACTCTGGGCGATTTTGAGCCTACTCTTTTCTAGAAAAGAGCTTTGATCTATCCAAGTACAAGAAGCGAACACGAGAATGCCATTACAATCCATGGTCTAGTGGCGAATGATGCACTTTGCGATCACGACGTCCAGGGTTCAAATCCTAGGTCGGTCATGTGTAGTCTATACAATATGCAATATATAGAATCAAAGATTATTTCTTTAGATTATTTGGCAATAATTTAAAATATATTATGCCGTATATGACAATAGGCTCGCTCCCTATAACATGGGACCTAATATCGTCGGCGAAGTTAGGTCCCATGTAATAGAGATAAATTATCAGATCTCATTTAGAGCCAAGCTTCTAACCCTACAGGCCCTAACTCTACAAGCCCAAACTAAAAAAAAAAATATTCAAAATAAACGACGAAGCGCTTCCAGAAAAGGTAGTAGTGGCAGTAGTGACCTTGCCCTTCGCTGGGTTCGTCTTGGCGGATTCACATACGGGAGCTTATAAATTTTTTCTTGACAAAATTAGACTAAAGGTGATCGTAAAGGAAGCATGAACGAGGGTTGTCTATCAGAGCTTTTTATAAAAAGTCATCTCTGACTTAATAAAAAGTGTCATATGCGCCAGTAGCCAATAACACCGTTATATGCATTGCATGAAAAATACTTCCGTGCAACTTATCTTTTCACATAACCGCCATTAAAACTCAAGAAGTTGACATTCGTTGAAATAAAACCTAGTTCCCGCGGAAATGGTCGAAAACAAAGTAGTTAATACGAAATTATTCGTGCCGGAAACTGGGCTTGATTGTGCGAAACTAGCATTCTCCGATGCTAGATTAAATATATCATGTAAAAACACCGGCCAAGCGCAAAACGTATTTAATGAAGCAGTGATCCGTACAACCCAAGTAGCACTACTTCTGCTAAGGAGAGGCTTAACTGTTCTGTTACATCTTTAAAGGCGCTGCCATACAGTATTGTGCAGCCTATACTCTCTTATAAAGCTTTAGTACAGCTTAAAGCTGTTAGAGAGCAGTTACTTCCTTTCTCAAGCAGCATATGTGCTACTTAGGAGGTAGGCAAGTTATTTTGAATGTCCAAAATTTACAAGCGTATGTTGACAATCAATGTATCAATGGCTGAAGTTACAAATTGTTTAATATTTACTTCGGACGTACGCCGGTGAATACTAGCATTATCCAAGATATCAATATATCTTATAAGATATGTATCTTAAGCTACACGGCTCTTTTAAAATGCAAATATTCACAGTAACACACGCATAAATCATCACCACCTAAAAAGTATCAAACACACCCCGTCATTATAGAATTTCGAACAACTGTCTTAGGTCTATTTATGACCGTTCGAAAAATTAAATTCGGTATATTTAAAAAATTACAACTTAATAATGGATCTAATATTATCCAAAGACCGTGATTATTATATGTAATAATTAGTTCAGATGTTCATATATGGAATTAAGATATTATTAATTTATAAACATATTTTTAACAATTATTTAAAAACTGAGATAACTGTTAACCATTTAGTTATAAGAAAAAAAATTAAAAGCTTTTTTTATAATGTTGTTATAAATAAATGTATTTATGAATAAAAACCTAGTACTTAACTGAGTTAAGAAACTTCTTTCAGAACAACGCCGCTTTAATGTTTAAAAATTTACTTAGTTTCAATTAGTTAGGTACATTAACATATTAATCAAATGTGACTCATTGAAGATAATGACCGAGTAACAATTAACGAAATAATTCTTTGTATAAATGAATTTCATAATTTCCAAGTTGTCAGCTAACAAAACCGATGTTTATGTTCATAAACATCAGTTCATAGCTTTTGTGTGACTTACAGTATTCTTTAACATTTATTTAAAGCAATAACACAAGCCCGTATTCCAAAGAGGTAGGTGGGAACATAATTCGCTAATTGGCACCTAGGACCAACTCAAAACTTACTAGTTCCTTTATACCTACGCTACGCATCTGCCTACTAACTAATTCCCAAACTAATTTATTTAAATAAATAAATAAATTAGTTTGGGAAGTGAAAAAAAAATACTCTTCAAGCGAGTAGCAAAGTTTACTCTCAATACCAAGATCATTAAGAAAACTTATGCTGGAGGTGCTATGAATTATGGCCTCTGAAGCGAGATTCCGCAGCTTTATACGGTTCTCCGCGAGTCCTTAGGATATTACTAGGCCAGCAGAGTAAATAAGAGGTACGGTACCTATCTACTATGTTTAAGATTCTACACTAGACATTTACATAGGTAACATTCATATAATTCCAATCATACCTTAATACTTTGTGAACAAACCATCAGCATTTTTAGATGTTACAGTTATGATTGCAATGTATAACAAGTGTAATATGAAGGCGTCCGTATTTCCGAAGACATCGTAATGAAAATGCTGTTAGCGAGAAATCGACGTTTTTATGTTAAGTGAAAAAAGCTTTAAAGTTTGATTGGAATATACCTTATATCAATAACTTGACTTGACTATTTGACGGACGATTTAGCGCAGTGGTTAAGAGCTTAAGCCGGTCCGCCCACTGTGTCTAATAGTCGCGGGTTCGATTCCCGCACGGGATAAATCTTTGTGTGATCCACAATTATTTGTTCCGGTCTGGGTATTTGTGTATGTGAATTTGCATGTTTGTAAACGCACCCACGACACAGGAATAAATCCTAGTGTGGGGCTACGTTTTAAAATACACATATATATATATATATATATATATATATATATACATATACTATACATATTTAGTTATTGCTTGATTGATGTATAAAAGGCTTCCTGCAATAATTAGTTCTACGCGTTCACACATATGGATATGGAAAACATAGTGACTATAATATTAAATAAAAAGCAAGAACTGACTTCTGCTCTGGAATTGGGAGGTTTACTCTAAATGTTGCAATCTACTATCCTGTGTAATATTAGAGGACGTCTGGATATGAGTGTCCAAGACACACTGTAGATTAGAACAAAGTTTAATATGAGAGAAGACTGCCGATGATTCCTTACAAATAGAAAAAAAATCTAAGTCCGCTAGACAGGCGAAAATATTATATAGCTTTAAAAAAAACATTGAAGTATAAAAATATATTCGATCAATTTCTCAAATCCATTAAGTGAAAACAGCTAACCCAATATTGGTCCACGAACTCTGTTTCAAAAATTGCTAACTACCCCTTCTATAATAATGTTCTTAATATTATCTATATATCTACACTACACTAGAAACAAAATCAGTTTTCAAAAAACATAACCCCTTCTGAAGCAGTCGGTTTCTGCCACCTACTTCGCACACAGAACCCTGATTTATCTCGACTTGACTTTAAGCCTGCTAGCGCAATGCACGTCAATTGTATTCAACATACCTACATACATACTTATTAAACGGGCAATAAAAACACGGCATTGTCGCCTCAATTTATAAAAACTATGAATGAGAAATGAATTTTGCCTTCACAATGAGTCTTGGGTAAATGTAATGTCGGTTTAGGCTTAATTGTGATTGTCTGTCGTTTTGTTTCGTTTCGATTGGTTGGGGAAATTGTTTTATCGAAGGTGGGAATATGGGAAGTGACGTCAGCTGTTGATCAAGGACTGATTGACTATCACTGTATGGTAAGACTGGGTGAGAGATGGAAGTAAAAACATATTTCCTGTTTAGAAAATAATTATTTAGTTTAAATAATATAATATTAGCCCTGTTAAGAAACTGTCCCACTGTTGGGCACGGGCCTCCGCTCGAACTGAGAGGGCTTAGGCCATAGTCCACCACGCTGGCCCAGTGCGGGTTGGTGAACTTCACACACCTTCGAGAAACTCTTAGGTATGCAGGTTTCCTCACGATCTTTTTCCTTCACCGTTAAAGCAAGTGATAATTAATTCTTAATACGCACATGCTTTCGAAAAGACAGAGGTGCGTGCCTGGGTTTGAACCCGAGACCTCTGACTTTGCAGTCCAACGGTCTAACCACTAGGCTATCACTGCTTTTTTTTTAGTTTAGTTTAGTTTATTTGTAAATGGGCAGGCCACCTTAACGGTGGTCTAATGACCTTATGAAGTCGTAGTAATTTTTGGTAGAGGCTTTTCTCCTGTATTGGACATTTTTTGGGTGATCATGATGACCAAAATTTTTATTAAGCAGCTTTTATAGTGGCGTAGAGGGTGTGTGTATGTGTGTGTGTGTCTGTGTGTGTGTGTGTGTGTGAGAATGATCTTTACAGCTTTACCGGACAAAAGCGGACAGGGGTTGAGAGCCTCCTGCCAACACTTGGTCATATGAATGGACTGCTAAGTATGTTGCTTGAAATATTGTATTTAAGTATTCTTTGAAACTGAATGTTGAAATATTTTTAGTTGATGTTAAGACTAAGTTATTTATGACTGCACTTTATTACTAAGTATTAGAACATACTGAAATAATAACACCTTTTTAAGTAGATATCTTATTACTATTTAAGAGAATTATAGAAAAAAATATTTGTAAATTTTACTATAAAACATGTAAACAGTATAGTTGGAAAATGTGATTCCTACAATAATTTTGTTTTGTCATGCGGTATAGAACTTTTTGTTGCTGAAAATCTCTTAAAATATATCGCATTCATGAAATTAAAATGCTAATAGATATACCTTCCTAAAGTTTAATAAACGATAATCATAAATCGTAAGCTCATTGTAAGGCGGGCGGAACGCAGTTTGCGAGTGTGCGGTCATTGGTTACTTTTTGCTATTTTTTCTGTATTAGTGTCATCCAAAATATCAAACATAAAAAAAAAAACATAAAAAGTCTTTTTACATAAAAATTAAATCAATTTTACCACTACACTATATTTAAAAAAAGTTTAGTAAAACTGACACATTTTCAAATCTTAGAACACTTTCTAAAATGAAACTATTTTCAATTTAACTAGATTTACCACACATTTTTGGAATACGAAACATTTTTCAAAAAAATAGAACTCACCGTGAGCGTACGGAGCGCCTGCGTGTCGGCGTGGACTGCGGCGTGTGCGCAGTCGTGCAGGCTTTTATCTCCGTTGCTATGGCAACGCGCCATCACTTGCTGAGGGATGAGCGCTGAAGACGATGACGTAGTTCGCAGAACAACTTCACTAGGTCAGTGGAACCTAGTACTTTATGGTTATTAGTTAATATTTAGGCGTTAGGAGTTAATTACAGTCGCTCTGAGGGGTACGAAATGAGTTATTTTGCGTTGCATTCGATCTTTTTACACAATTCTGGGAAGAGTTGGCTTGCATAAAAAAGTATTTTCAGCGATTGTAGAGCATTGACGACAAAGCGTGACCCGCGTGTTCCTTGTTCGTTGGTGGGTTCAATTGCTTATGATGTAAATTTAAGAATGGGAACTATTATTTCCAAGCATCTAGACTGTTACTGAATTTGATTAGCACACTCATTGTAATATCATGTGAACGTCACTTTTTTAAATTTTTCGTACGATAAATCGTCACTAAACAAGTTAAAACTAAGCTACTGGATAAGCGACCACGGCGGCAGCGGCATGGTGGAAATTGATTATGGTAAGTCGTGGAAAGTCGAACCGTACGTATTCCACCAAAATGGATTAAGCAGTTTATTTTTGTACATACGAGTATTACAGAGAAGGGAAGTGCCAAAGCGAAGGCGAGATGTGATTATGGTGTTTTGGACCTGTTTTCGGGCTTTCATCATCCTTATTAGCCGATACTGTCCCACTGGAAAATTCAGCGACGGATTCGAGGGGCTACACCAGCTGACAGCTTCTCCATTCTAACATTATATTTTGATCGTGACCGTACATAAATATCATACATATTGTAAAGCGACTCAGTTCACAATTAGACCGCGTCATCTGCACATGTATCATTATCAATATCAGTGAACCCAATAAAACATATATGTTAATATCAGATCGATCTTATCATTTAAAGCAAAGGTGTGTGGTTAGCAGACCAGACAGGTCGTATTACCGAAAGACGTCCACTGCAGGCCACAGGCCTCTCCAGAGATCGCCTCGACAAGCAGATTAGTGTCGTATGCATCCAGCTTTCTTGATATAGATTCTTTTACTCTATACCTATACTACACTACACCTATACAAGGTGTAACATAGTTAACGTAAGACCTGAAAGTAGTTCTTTCTGACTCGGTAAGCTGTATAACAAACAAAATGTATTCTTGAATCATAGCAATACGGAGATTTCAAATTCATTTCTAAAACGTATTTCTCAATACATTTATAAGGTTCATTGTTTATTGGGATATAAAAGTGCTTAGAAAATGGGTAAACAACTTAAATTTTGGAAATTTGTTTTTCGTATTGAATTTGTGAAACAATTATCTAATTGGGGTGTCTGGTCTACAGACTGGATTTTTTAGACCGGGCAATAAGAGCTACCTTAATCGCTGTAGCTTCAGGAAAATGCTTTTAAAAATGTCCTTAAATGTTTGAGACTTCTCGAGCTGCATTTACAGATTTTAAAAAACATGTACATTTTTTTTTCGATCCTGTTTATTATATGGATCTACTGGTCCTGTATATAAAGTATCTATCTAGTCTAAGGTGCTATTTACAAAGTTCTGTAAAACAAACGCATCAGTAGATAAGCTTTTGCCGCGTCGCGGTTTTACGGTTTACAAGTGATTTAGAGTCGAGGCGAGAAATATTTATTACACCTCATTGTTTGTGGTTTCTGTGTACCACATGATTGACATCACATAATATCCCAAAAGGAAAATAAAAATGAAAACAATTAACACCATCGCTACTATGCAATCTGTAACATTGACGCAAGACCTGAAAGAAGTGTATTCTAAATGGGTAACTAAATTGATTCCAACCATTTCTGTCTTTCAACTAAAATGTATTTTACATGCTTATTTAAAAAAAAGAACACCGTCACACCTATATGAGTACACCCACCCATGTCGCCAGTCCATTACCATTGTACACTATGAAATTTTTGTCGTCCTGAAGCGAAAGCCCAGCTAATGTAATCAATGCCTAGTCTTCACTAGTAATAATCTATCTATCTATCTATAACCTCACGCCAGATCCCTTGCGGGGTAGGCAGAGAGTACAGAGTTCCAACAGGTTCTTTCCATAATCCTCCTCCACTAGTAATAATAATAATAATAATAATAAGCCCGCAGGGCAGCTTGTGGCGAGCTGTTGGTAAGTAACGACACCACGGACCCGAGTGCTTCAGAGAGTCGGTCAGGGCCCCCAACTCGGCGTGTCTTCGTCGGTCGAGTGGAAACCGAAGGGTGCCCGCAGGACTCTCGGCTCTGGCTAGCCTTAATTGGCCGTCCAGAGAGGAGCCGTGAGAGCTATATCGACGTAGGAAGATAATGCATTCCTACATCGATGTACTCCAGGGGTGGAAGTGTTAAAGGGCATAACGCCGCGAGTAACTTCGGAGAAAGCGCAGCACACCTCTCTACACCCCTGAGACGCTCACACCGGTGTTGCCCTCAGTTGTCCTAGGACGACCGTTTGAGGGCCCATCTAGTAAGCGGCGAGTCACCGCCGGCCACGGGTAATTAGGTATCACTAATTATGGCCGGTGTCCGTCCCCTTTGAAATAGTCCAGTTTTTGTCCATCAAACCTCATTTGCATAGCCCTTGTTTTCTTTCCATAATTTACAATAGTCCTTGCACCTGCCGGGGTCAGTTCGCTGGTTATGTTTCTTCATTTTCAGTAAGTGATCTCAGCAGGTGGCTTACATAACATTAACTTCTCGCAAAGGGCCTCTACGTGTTGGACCCATGTCCCCATGCAAGCCTTTCAAAGGTCCGGGTAAAGCCCGTGAATCTCAGCGAGATACATATAATAATAATAAAAAGAACACTTCAATAAGTAACATCTACCTCCTGACCTATCCATGCGGATAGGTCGGTAGGTGCGGATAGGGTAGTAGATGGGTGGGTCAGGTGGGGTGAAAATCCGGAACACCGAAAGTATCTACCGAAAAGCTGACGAGTCGCGCCGCCCATCAATGGTATTTTGCACTTAGTATAGGTGAACCAAAGTTACCGACATAGCTCGCAGACTCAGTAAGCTAAAGTGGCAATGGGCTGGTCACATCTGCAGAAGGGCCGACGGCCGATGGAGCAAGTGTATCCTAGAGTGGAGACCGCGACTTGGTAAGCGTAAGGTAGGACGGCCTCCAGCTAGGTCTCTAGCTAGATGGACGCGCGGATGGATGCGGAAGGCGGAGGACCGTGTGCAATAGCGCGTGTTAGGAGAGGCCTATGTCCAGCAGTGGACTGCGATAGGCTGATTGATTGATTGATTGATAGGTGTTTTAATGCGCTAAATTGGTACTGTTATGGAATGTTAATTGTTGAACTGTTCCTTTTTATGTCTTGCTGGTCTATGGGCAAAGCGCATCTCTTTGTGATCACCAGGTCCTAGGTTCAAGTTAGGTCTGACAAATGTAGTTTTTCTAACGAAAACTTCCTAGTATGAGTCCGGAGTCTGGAATTGTGCCCGGTATATGCCAATAAGCTCGCCCCCTATTACGTGGGACCTAAAATCGGCGAAAAGTGGGTGTACTCAGTATACCTTTGCCACCCCCGCTTGGGGAATACGCCGTCACCCCCGGCGAGACGGCGTTAGTTATCTTATTATGTTCTTTTTTATATTTGTGTTTTACCAATGAACAGTAGAGAACGGATACATCGTCTGGGTGTGTGTGTGAGTGATGTACGCTGTTGGCCGCGAGGCCTTTACAGCTTCACCGGACTTAAGGGCGAGCGTGCAACCACTACGCTCGAGCCAAAAGGGCAAGAGGCGACATACTCTGTGAGGCTGTGGGGGGACGGGTGCACTACTAAGTGCACCGGTCAACCGCCGGCTATGGGAGGGGATCTATGACTACGACGTCGTCGGCCGTATTCTGAGCGGAAAGAATGGATGACAAAGCATCGGGGGGATCGGAGAGAACATGTCGCGGCCGGCGGTGGCGGCAGGGGTCGGGGGGGGGGGGGGATCGTAGTCGGCGGCGGCTACGATTAACGGATTCGCATGGGTAGATGCGTTCGCGAAGTGTCGTGTTGTCGCCTTTTTAATATAGGCGCGAATAGGTTCGAGACCTAGATCGGAGTGGAGATCGACATTCCGTACGAACCAGGGGGCTCCTACGGCTTTACGGAGGAAGCGGTTTTGAACTACTTGGAGTTTATCGATGAGAGAGGGGGCCGAATGCCCGAACACAACACACGCATAAGTCATGATGGGTCGAACGCAAGTTTTGTAACGCGTCACCTTATTTCTAAGGGACATTTTACTCCGCTTGCAGATTAACGAATGGAGACGACCGAGCACAAAGGATGCTCGGTGACAGACCCTCTTGATGTGCGGGCCGAAGGACATGATACTGTTTAGGGTGACCCCTAGATATTTGACCTCTTTGACCCAGGGAATGGGTCGGTCGAACATGGTCACTTGGCCGAGATTACTTCTAGGGCGGCGCAGGGAGTGGCGCGGGGTGGCACCTCTGGAGAAGAACACCGCAGCGCTCTTGTCCGGGTTCACCTCAATACGCCACTTCCTGAACCAATTCCCTAGGGAATTGGCGGATGCCTGAAGGTTTCTGGTAATGAAATTCCTATGCGAGACGTAGAGAGCGGTATCATCCGCGAATAGAGCTAGATGCGCCTTACTCGAACAAGGAATGTCGTTCGTGTAAAGGCTAAACAGGAGGGGCGGGAGAGCTGAGCCCTGCGGGACTCCAGCTCGGGTGGAGTGGGGGGTGGAGCGCGTCATATCGACGCGATATCGGAAGGCGCGATTTGAAAAGAAGTCTCGTATGATGAGCACGAGTCTGTCCGGCACACCCATTTGGTAGAGCTTGTAGATCAAGCCGTTGTGCCAGACTTTGTCGAATGCCTTCGCGACATCGAAGAAGAGGGCGCCCGTGAAGACGGGTTTGGGTCTGTTAAGACCGGAGAGTATGTGCTCCGTGATGCGGTGCACTTGGTGGACGCAGGAGTGTTTGGCTCGAAAGCCGAACTGCTCGTCGATAAGGATACCCCTGGACACTACAAAGTCTTTGAGCCGCGTCAGAAGTAGGCGCTCGTAGACCTTAGCCAGGGAATGGCGAAGACTGATAGGGAGGTAGCTCGCGGGGAGATTACGAGGTTTGCCGGGCTTGGGAATGCCTATGACGTCTGCTTCCTTCCACTTAGCGGGGAAGGTGCAGTTCGTCATGGCGGCGTTAAATATGGCCACTGAGAGGCAGATGAGTTGGGCGGGCAGGCATTTCAGAACGCGATTCGAAATGCCGTCAGAGCCGGGGGCTTTCTTGGTTTTAAGACCCATAATGAGATCTTCCACCTCCGTTTGGGTGATAGGAAGTAAGGAATCGGCGGGGGGGAGGGATGCCCTGCGCTCGACTTCCCTGTCGACCGCGTCGACGTGGGACTGGTCGACGGACTGAGAGCTGGGGGTGCACTGGCTCTCGGCATCCGCCAAGGCCGTGCTTAGCGCATGCCAATCCACCACCGTCTTTTTGGGTCGCTGAGGAGCGGAAGGGGGGGAACCGAGTCTCATGACTACAGGCGATGGTCAGAGTCGAGCTCCTGGACTACTTCCAAGGAGTGCAGCCGTAAGGTAACACCCTTCAGAAGCGCCATGTCCAGGACGTCGGGTCGGTGTTGGGATTGTTGGGATAGTGGGTAGGGTGCATAGGTGCGATGACGTCAAAGTCGAGAACGTCGACCAGGGCGTCAAGGCTCCTACCGTTAGGGGAAGTGGTGAGACCATTCCAGGCCACGTGCTTACTGTTGAAGTCGCCCGCCAGAATGACGGCGCTTCCCAGCTTAAGGAGTGCTTCAAAGTCACTCCTGAGAACGAGTTTAGTGGGGGAAAGGTATACGGAGGCAATCACGATGGGCTGGTGCCCCGTGAGAGAGATGCGACAGACCGAGGCTTCGATGTTGGTGAGCGCAGGGGGATCGAGAGAGATGCAGTGGAGGGACCTCCTGTAGTAAATGAGAGTACCGTCCCCACGGGAGCCGATTCTGTCATTACGCACGAGGTTATAGTTTGCGATCCTAGGATCGCGTTGTGCGGGCTTGAGGAAGGTTTCCTGCACTAGGAGGATATCAAGCTGGTGGTCTCGGAGGAAATCAGCAACCTGACCTCGCTGGGAGCGAAGGCCATCGGCGTTAAAAAACGCCAGGGATAGGTTGTGGGGCTTATGGCGGGGAGATCGTAAATCCATTATTGGGTGCGGGGGGGTTGGGTTCTAAGGGACGCTAGGACGTCGTAGACGTCCCTGTATTCCGCGGCCAGGAGAACCTGGTCCGCCAAGTTGGCGGCGGCGCGGAGTTGGAGGGCGAGTTCTCGGACTCTGGGGATCAACGCGGTGCTTATTACTGCCGAAACGTTCATGATCAGGTTGACGTCCTGACTGACGTTAGTGGGCGGACGAGGACAAGCCGCCGCCGGCAGGATCGCCGGCGCGCGCTTTGGGGGCCGGGCAGGGCCTACTGGTGGGTGGGAGGCCGCGGTGTAGGGCAGCGGTTTCACCCACGCGTTGGCGCCAAGAGACGGCCTAAGCGGCGAGGGAGGGTGGGTCAGCTTTTGTGTCGCGGGAGTGCGAGGAGCTGAGGTCACTGGCGCTGAAGGCACCGGATGGGGGTGCGCTGCGGGCGCGGGGGGGGTGTTGCGCTGAGGGCGCAGAGGGGGGGGGGCAACCGCCGCGCCTCGTCCGGCCGCGCTTCCCCTTCGGGGCCCTGGGGCAACCGCGATAGTTCGCGGTGTGCCCCTTGGCGCCGTAGAGGACGCAGCTGGGGGGCTCGGCCGCCGTCTCCTTCGAACGGGCGCACTGGGACGTCGCGTGGTCCCCGATGCATTTTACGCACCGAGGCCGCGCGTGACAATTACGGGCAGAGTGCCCGTACAACTGACAGTTGTGGCACTGCCCGGGCGTGCCACGTTTGTGGGGGGGCCTCTACAGAGAGGCCAGAGATGTGACAGACGGTCGTAAGGTTGAAGACCTTACGACCGGCCTCGGTGCGGTCTAGGACGACCAGCACCATGTCATAGGCCTTCTTGGAGCGCCCATTGACCATCCTGTGCACCTGGCGCACGGAAAGGTCCTGGGACTGGAGGTCCTCCTTTATGACGGCGTGGTCCAGCTCCCTAGGGACACCGCGGATGACTACCCTACATCGTCTGGGCTTTCGCTTCAGGACGATTAAAATCCACTTTGGGTGATAGTCATTATAACACGCCCAATTCAATACTCTGGACTACTGATAACAATTTTTCAATAGAAAAATACGTCCACCATAGCATTTAAACGACCCTTGTGACCGTCAGCTAAATTATACGCACTTAACGAATCAGGTACACATCTGCCACTCCCGCTTGGAAAATATAGACGTCACGGTGATACTTTTTATAGACTAGTGGTTTGAACGTAGGTCAACTTACTGGCCAAAGTCGTCGCAGGTTCCATTCCCACACGAGATAAATGATTGCGTGACTCATGATATTAGTGTCCGTTTGGGTGTTTGTGTCTGAAATATGTGTTTGTAAACACCCATTATCTATCTTTCTATTCATATCATCAAGAAAGATCCTTGTGGGGTAAGCAGAGAGTATAGAGTTCCAACAGATACAATATACACCCTTGATACAATATCATAAGTGCGACAACATGCAAAAAAGAAATAATCCCTCTGGACACCTTTTACGGCAAAAGATAAGTATAGGATAGAATACTAAGGTAAGTAGAGCGTAGGCAGAAAGGTGACTATAGAATTATGTTTGTAATTAGAGTGTTGCTATTGTCACGTATAATTGTTACAATATTTGACTCTCATATATTTACGAAGAATTATATCCGCAAGACGCTTATGAAGATGTGTAGATAAAGATCAGAAATACGCAACCGTGTTAACTAAAATCAATGCTACATTAAAATTTAAACTATAAATAAAACATAATAAGGTTGATTTTTCATAATCATATTTGCCGCATTTAATGCTTTATTGCATTGACGTAAGTCAAAAAATTTATAAGCTTTGAAGGATGTCTGCCTACCAACAATAGGCTACGGTAAGTGCTAAGTATTATTCTGTTTTAATTGCATTCAAATCAAAAATCCTACAATAATACTTTGATAGATAACCATCGATATAATAGGAAACAAGAACATAGACTATACAAATGACATAGACTTGATACCATGTACCTGTAAAATTCTAATAATTACAATTATTTTTAAATTAATCACAAGATCAATCAAGCTCTATCAATATGATCACGCCAGATTCCTTGCAGGGTAGGCAGAGAGTACAGCGTTCCAACAGGTTCTTTTAACCTCGTTAAACAATACCTGATAAGCGTGACGTCTCCTTACTAAGCAGATACGACTGCGTTCAGCAGTGAGTTCTTTCCTAACATACTTCTTTGGCTTCCTCCACACTTAACTATTTAATTAAGTAGTTCATTTATCTTTTAATATACATAATATACCGTGTCTGATTTGAAGGAAAAGTCACGAGTATCAATCCATAACCGGCGAGTGTGTATAAGATGAATTTGTAAATTCTTCCTTAAATATTCCTGTGATTCCAAAGTCCATAACCATGTAAATACAGGAAGTGGCACGGTAAGATGGCACTACATCAGAAACTATGTTAGTAACCTGATGTAGTGCTTACATCAGGTTTCTAACGATGTAAATATAGAAAAAAACATCTTCGTATCAACTATCTGCTTTCGATAGACCAGTGGCCGGCCCAGCATGGTGCATTACAAAGGCCTACATTTTTTTTTTTGTGCAAGTCTGTTTGTGCCTATGGTCGATAAAGTAGGTAATGTTCAATACATTGTCATACGTTATTTTTACTCATCAGCTCTAGTTTACCTTCTACACTCATTTAATTTTTTTTCCGGTCTTTTTCGTAAATACTCATTATTACAATAACATCGATAAAGTTTATGTTACTATATCATTATTACTAGTACATCCAGATATTGTGTTAACAATCCTGATACATTTTGTTTTGTTTGTGGTGAATACATACTTAAAGATCAGCGTAAATCGATAACAGACACTGTAAATCGTCTGTATTTTGCTTACTTTGGTATTGAAATTCGACACCAAGATAAAGTGTGGGCGCCTCATAGTGTATGTAAACTATGCGTTGAACATTTGCGACAATGGGAGAAAGGGACACGTAAGTCTTTGTAGTTTGGAGTAGGCACTCCTGGCGATAAAAAAAACATTATAACGACTGTTACTTTTGTATGAATAATATAGTGGGCATCAACAAAAATAATCGCCGTAAATGGAAATACCCTAATATTTCTTCAGCACAAAGACCTACTCCGCATTCAGAAAATGTTCCAATACCAGCTTTTCACGAGGTAGTGCAGCAATCACAGGAGGAAAAAGCTGAAACACCTATTTCTTCTCAAGTAGATGATGACTTTGAATACTGTGGAAACACATCAAATCCCAAGCCATTTTCGCAGAATGAGCTTAATGACCTCATCAGAGACTTAGATCTTTCTAAGGAAAGTGCTGAGCTACTAGCGTACAGATTAAGAGAAAAAAAATGCTTTTCCTTAGATGTTCGAGCGTCTACATATCGCACGAGAAAACGACGCTTATTACAGTTTTTTTTTCATCTGATAAAAATTTTGTGTATTGCTGTAATGTGAGTGGTTTGCTGATATTCATGGGTTTGACGATCTATCAGCCCAATGAATGGCGTCTCTTTATTGACAGTAGTAAACGAAGTCTCAAAGCAGTTCTTCTACATAATGGAAATAAATATGCTCCCGTTCCAATTGCTCACTCAACATCTGTAAAAGAAGAATATGAAGTAATTTCAATTCTTTTAGAGAAAATAAAATATTTTGAACATAACTGGGTGATCTGCGTCGACTTGAAGATGGTTAATTTTTTATTGGGTCAACAGAGTGGTTATTCTAAATACCCATGCTTTATTTGTCTTTGGGACAGTCAAGCCAAATCACACTATTGGACTCAAAAAAATTGGCCTATGAGAGATGCTCTTGTTGTCGGAGAAAGAAATGTTATAAATGAACCCTTAGTTTCAAGAGCAAAATCATTCTTCCGCCATTGCATATAAAATTAGGGCTGATGAAACAGTTTGTTAAGGCTCTCGAAAGAAATGGTCAATGTTTTCAGTTTATTTCACAAACATTTCCTGGTTTAAGTACTGAAAAACTAAAAGCAGGTATCTTTGATGGACCTCAAATACGTCAGTTAATGAAAGACACCACTAATTTTGAGACTTCTATGAATGATCTGGAAAGGCTTGCGTGGAAGTCGTTTGTAGCAGTTGCACAAAATTTCCTCGTAAATCATAAGGCTGATAACTATGTAGAATTAGTAGGAGAAATGCTGGTTCGTTTCAAAACTTTAGGCTGTAAGATGAGTATAAAATTACACTATCTCAATTGTCATCTAGATCAATTTCAACACAATTTGAGGTTTGAGATATCTTTATTCTCATAAGAATAGCAGTTATTCACTTACATGAGAATTCCATTACAATTAATGTAGTTATCACATTTTGTGTTGGTCCGGCGCACAGTTGGTAATTATATAACTTACATTGGCACACAAATACACGATCAACCACTTGAAACTAACGAATAATTACAATTTCGGCACTTATGACAATATTCATAATAAAATGGTGATAAGTTTTACTGTAAAATAATAAAAAACAAAACAAACAATTTCACAAAAACGTTACATTAATAGGATTATTAATAGCTCCTCCAATTTAGGAGATTTAAGCGAAGAACAAGGAGAACGTTTCCAGCAAGACATAAAAACGATGGAGAATAGATACCAAGGAAGGTGGAACACCAATATGATGGGCGACTATTGCTGGGGAATCATGCGAGATTGCCCACGTCAGTCTCATTCTTGAAAATCACTTAAAAGGAAATTACTTGATGTTTATTACCAATAAAATATTATTTTTTTCAGAAAACTGTATTTTTTATATCTCGGGAAATCGAGCTGATACAAAAAAAACCGGTAACATTTTTGATATCACCATGTAAGACGTTTTCACCACGTTTGCCGCGTGGTTCCCGGCTTAGAATAGGACCAACCCATCTCATCCCATCGGGTGTCGTACAAGGCGACTAAGGGAAAACTAGGGAATGGGCAGCAGCGTTCCCTTAACATTTCTACCATCAAAAACTGCGCTCGCCAACCCGCCTGCCAAGCGTGGCGAGTATGGCAAACCCCCCCCTTGGGGAGGCCTATGTTCAGCAGTGGACAAGTATAGGCTGAGATGATGATGTAAGACATACTAAAAATCAGGTCTAAAATCCCCGGCACCAAAATCGTTGTAGGCCTGTGTTATCATTACTTTCTTAATTACATTACTTAATTCCCTCTCGAAGTGATTTTTTTTCTTTCTATTTAGATTCACTATTAATACAATTATTAAATAAAATATTAGCTACAATTCCAGAATAGGCTCGATAATATTAATCTACTTTTGTTGGCAGCGTTAGTATTCAATTGAATATTGTCTTCGTGACGCTGCTTGCGTTCTCCGTCTATCTATTACTTTACTGTTTTTGTCTATAATAGTTTAATGACACGATGTTCAATTTTATAAAACCTCACTCCACGTCATTTGAAATTAGAGATGATACCGATATTACACTCCGATTGTCCGGTATTAAATTATTCGGTAATCGAATTGCAATCGGATGGCATGCACTGATAATGCGAAGATGTATTTACGTAATTAACAAAGACAAGTTTTTATTTACCAATACGATGACTTCGCTTGTCGTCGTTGTCATATTGGAGTGGTCGTCGTGTCGCCGATATAATTTGTCGACGACGATATGTCCGTTAGGGTGAAACGAATTTTCATCAGAGTCCGGAGTCTTGAATTGTGTCCGGCACCATACCATTGTCGGCAATACATGGATGTACAAAGTACACCCTTGCTTGGGAAATAAAGATGACGCAGTTAAATTTCTTCCTTCTTCTTTCTTCTTCTAAAAGCGCTTCCATAGGTTTTGGTGGTTTCGTACATTTCAATGCCCCGATAACGTTCATTCTGTATTAACGACGATGTAGGTACTTACTCTTGGAAGTGTAGGCATTAAACGTTGTACAAAACGAATGATCAAAAGCTGATAACCTGACCCTGCCACGTGATAGGTCAAACAAAAGAGTTTAAGATATAAATAAATATAGTATACAGGATCTAAGGAAAATGTATAGGTCCCTATTAATAGTTTATTCTAGTCGTTGGGTCCAAACATCTAGACTGAAAGAAAACAGCTGTATAGATAAAATCAAAAGCGGGAATCGAACTGCTGTCTGCTAGGGATATCGCTTGGCCATTACGGTAATAAAGCTCTCAGAAACCATTTGATATGGCACCCTCTAAGTAAGGTTAAATAATATAATGAAATATGTTATATAGTAAGTAGTATCAAATTCAAATGGATCCGTTGCGTGACACTGCACTATAAAAGTCGAGAGATTGTGAAACGTCAAAACACTATACCATTATTAAATTACTTACCTCGGAATAATATACCTAGAATGAATAATAATAATAAATCATTCTATAGAGTCCCACTGCTGGGCAAAGGCCTTCTCTTCACTAATCGAGGTGAGAGAGATTAGGTCATACTCCAACACGCAGACCCAGTGCGGATTGGTGGAGACAGGTTTGTGGCAATTCGCTGTTGGAATTCATCAAGCCCACCCAAAAAGGCGCCTAAATCGGCTTAACAACCACACATTTAGTGACAGACGAGACCTATGGCTTAACGTGCCTACCGAATCCCGGAGACGCTCGAAAATATAATTGTTTAAAATGGTCGCCCTCCTTAGAATGACCGAGATGAACGTTGCTTAACTCTGGTGATTGCTAAGAACACCCCTGTCCTGCTACGGATACGAGCTTCTCATTATAATAGTAAAATAATATATTTATAATATTAAAATTATATTTATATTTCAGTTCCATTAGATGAGTGCTCTGATGATTTAGACATGTATAGCCTATTCCAATCAAACTTTTTAATAATAATATTAGCCCTGTTAAGAAAGTGTCCCACTTTTAGGCACGGGCCGGGTTAGGCTAGGTATAGACGCCTCGCGCGAGGATACCGTACCATATCCTTTGAGGCGGTAACACTCTTGGCGCGCTTTCCGCCGCTTGACATTCTGGCGGACATGGACGCGAGGGTCTACGACCAGACTCACGGCGTCCGCCAAAGCGGCGAGGGCGTGCCTGCGCTCGGAGAAGTGAGACGGCGGGAACGACTCAGACACACAACATCAGCAGGGGGGCCTTCGGGGTCGCGGACGTAAGAGGCGGGGGCCCTGAGCGTCCTTTATGAGCAACCCCGAGGAGGACGGCGGCGTGGCACGTCGCCGTGAGCACCGCGGGGGGGGGGGAGCGTATTATCAAGTCTCCCTCCGATGGCGGGCTCGTCAGAGCGCGGCACAGGAGGGGCACCGGTGCGTTCCATACGGAGATCCCGGAGCCCCTCCAAAGTGCTGATGTCGGCCACCCAGGGGTTTTTTAGTCGGTAGGAATCCGACACGCCCCGCGAGCTTCCTCCGAGGCTTGCGAAAGTCCTATGCAGGATTTTCCCCAGGTAAAAAAAAGAAAAAAGGCATAGTTGACCACGCTGGCCCAGTGTGAGTTGGCGAAGTTCACACATCTTCGACAAACTCGTAGGCATGCAGGTTTCCTCACGATGTTTTCACCTTTACCGTTAAATCAAGTGATAGTTAATTTTTAATACGCACATGTTAACGAAAAGACAGAGGTGCGTGCCTGGGTTTGAACTGGCTAGTTTGCAGTCCAACGCTCTAACCACTAGGCTTCCACTTAATCAAACTTTAAAACTTTTTAAACAAGTCATCACCATTATTAGTTGTTTTAGTTGTTATCACAATCTGTAACAAGTGTAATATAAAGGCGATAGTATTTCCGAACACTTCGAAATGAAAATTCTGCTAGCAAGAAATCGACGTCTTTATATTGAGTGAAAAAAGTTTAAAAGTTTGATTTGAAAGAATCTCTAATGATCAAGCTTTCGAAGAACAATAGTGCCTACCAGGCTGGTCCGATGGTCTGGAGAAGGTCGCAGGCGGAAGGTGAATGCGTACCTTACAAAGCTGGTCAATGGAGCGGTTTTTGTGGGAGGCCTCTTTTGTGCAATGAACGCGTTTCGGCTGAAGAATAATACATAAGTACCAACCCCGCAAGTGATCTGGCGTACATGCTATGCGGCACCCTGAAGAAATTTTATTGATTTGTATATCTAGTACATAAGTGTAAGTTATTTATCTCACATCACATGTCACAGGGACAAAACATTAAGTTTGGAGCGATTAAGCAATTGTTGGAGCGAAAATCGAGCTCATAAATTGCAACAAAGAAGATAATGCCATTGAACACAGTTCAAATTCTCCGCAATGAGCTGTAAATCACTTGTAGTGCGAAATGAAGGCGTTCCATTAGCTAACATGAGGGGCATATTTGAATCACTTTGAGGTCTTGAGTGACTTTGTAGTCTCCTGAATTAGGTATGTGTATGCAGTAAATTACGAACAAAAAAATGTCTATATTTAAAATAAATGAACTAAACTATTTTTCGGATTTTATCGCAGTTTATTTTTGATTGTAAGGTTCCCGACGTTTCGAGTGCTTTGCAGCACTCACGATCACGGAAAGGACTGAGCTGTTAGACGTCCGAAAGGCGAAGCCGTTCCGGGGTACCCTAACTTCTTAATTATTTTTTTGGTCCGATCTACGCAGAATGAGCTCGGTGTGTTGAGTTCTTGCAGTGTTATGCTTGGTTTTGGATTAAATTATATTAATTACTGGATCCCAAGTCAATGGAAGCACCTAGCCGTTTTTAACCGACTTCAAAAAGGAGGAGGTTCTATGTTCGGTTGTATGTATGCTTTTTTTTATGTATGTTCTGCGATATTTCCGTCAATTGTGGACTGATTTTGATGATTATTTTTGCATTGGGTTCAGTATAGATCCAAGGTGGTCCCATTTTAATTTCATTGGCATTGGACCTTGGACTTAGAAGATACACCAGGGAACTCCTTAACGACAAACAATAGGCATGTGTAAATTGAGATATTATGGGTATAATATCTCAATTTTACCCATAATATCTCAATTATTGACGTATAGGTTCATTGGTTGAACCTATACGTCAATCCTATAGGTACCCTACTATAGAACTAAGCAGTATATTAGCCAACTTCAAAAAAGGAGGTTTAAAATTCGTCCTTTTTTTATAACTCCTTTGCTTATGAACCGATTTTGATGATTCTTTTTGCATTTGGTTCAGTATAGTTTTGAGGTGGTCCTATTTTAATGTTATTGGTATTGGACCTTGGACTTTGAAGATACAAGAGGGAACTCCTTAACGGCGAACAGCACGAATGTATAGATTCCGTTATTATAGTCATTATATTAATCCTTACTGTACAACTCAGCAAAATAATATAATATCGGTATATAAATATTACTAAATAATTCACTCGTCATTAAAAATTGTAAAATAACAATCTTTTAAAACAAAAGGTAAACTGACTTCAAAAAGAAAAAAATAAATATTTGAAGTCGGTGTCAAGTAACCGACTGCACCAACCAGCACCGACTTCAAATATTTATTTTTTTCTTTTTGAAGTCGGTTTACCTTTATTTTTCTCTATTGAAATTAGGATGTTTTATAATTTCAATAGCCTCGCGAACCGACCTTGGTAGGAATTGGTGTTCTTTCACGAGGATTTGGGGTTAATCAAATCTGATGTTATGGCGGGTTGCGGTCAAAGACATGTTCACAGACTGCAGACTTCTTTGAGCGACGGTGGTTTAGGTTAGCTATGTGTTCTTTTACCTGAGTTTTTACCGGTCTTTTTATTTGTCGTATGTAAGAGTGACCACATTCACAATCAAGCTTGTATACTCCTGCATCTTATAGAGGGATGTGACACTTGACTGATGGTAAAAATTAACTGATCTTCGTCGGCGGCTTATAAAATGTTTTAATTGAAGCACGCTTCAAGATGTAGCCGATTTTGTCTGTGACTGCTCTCCTGTAAGGTAGTACAGGAGAGAGACGCTCGACTTGGCTAGTTTCACTCAGTCACTGTGACGTTGGCGTGGGACTCGAAGCTTATTGTCGTGCAGGACTTGCGTGACATGTTGAAGCTCGGCAGCCAGATGTTTCTTGACACAGATCCCTTATGCTCACTGAAACAAAGATTTACCTACGGTAGCTAACTGTGTTGGATGGTGGTGAGATTTACTTTATATACCGTATAACTTAAGGTGTTGTTGGGGTTACGGATTACCAAGACAGCTCGGGAAATGTTTGTCTCCAACTCCATTGTTGACTGGAATTTAGGGTTAATGGAGTTAAGATGATATAGGAATACATCGATTTTATAAGATGGTAATATTGTGAAAGTATCATCTACGTACTGCTTGTAGAACTTTGGCTTTACAGGTGAGGTATGAAGGGCTGTCTTCTCAAAGTCTTCCATGAACATATACACCATCTACTTGCTTGTAGAACTAACTGCTCCTTCCACAGTAAGTAGCCAGATGTAAGGCAGTGTACTCTATAGTTCTGAGTATTTTTCTGGCATGTTGTTCTCTGCTAGTTTCCTTACTACAATTTCGACACAATCTTGTACAGGTAAGCACGTAAATAGTGACTGGACGTCGAAACCGACCATGGTTTCATTGACAGTAAGATGTAGATTTTTGATCTCACTAACTAAGTGATATGAATCTTTAACATATGCTCTTGTGTGTCCTCTGAGTGGCGAGACGCTTTTGCTACGTGCTGAGCCAATCTGTAGGTTGATGTGTCGATTTGCCTAACGATTTGACGAAGGGGAGTATTCAGCTTATGTATTTTTGGGAGCCATTGTTGCCGATATATTCATTGAAGACTTTGAGGAGACAGCCGTTCATACGTCACCTGTAAAACATTCATACCCTCATACCTCACCTGTAAATCGTCAGAAACCTTTAAATCAAAAATAAATTGCGATAAAAACCGAAAAATAGTTTTATTTCATGTGTAATATTCGCGTAAATCTAAGAATTAATACGCCTATATTCCTCAAGGAGGAATTAGTAAAGATGTATATCCAATTTTCACGCACAGAGGTATCCCATGTAATAGGGAGCGAGTCTATTGGCATTTTACTTTATTAAGTAGGCTAGAAATCTTTGTAGTAGCTTGATTTCCAACAGCAGGTGGCCACAAACCTGCCGCCACCCGCACTGGGTTTAAGTGGTGGACCTAATCTCTATCAACTCGATTTGTTAGAGAACGCATTTTCTCAGCTATTCAGGCTGAATTATTATTTGTGTATTACTAAAACTATAAATAGCTAAAGTTTTGTTATATCTAAGAACGTATACTATGTGTGTACAAGGTAATCTCTGCATATACTGATCCGATTCAAAAAATGTTTTACTGTCAGGAAGCTACATTATTCCTGAGTACTATATGCTATTTTATCTATATTATCTCGCCAAATCCATTTTCGAGGTACCCTATTTTAATGTGATAAAAATAACCAAATTACAAAATAACCGCGTACGAATCCGCCTACAACGGACTTCTTTATTATAAGGGCTTAAAGCATCATCGTTATCAATATTTACATTAACTCCATCATAGCTGCATCTCACGTCTCCATTGGGTAACATGATTCATGCTTCAATCTTATTATTATTGCATTTAGTCCGATCGAGCTGGAACCAGGATGTCGCAAGCTCCTCAACTTTGCCCCGACCGCGAGACCCCCGGCAAGCAGTTCGTTTTTCTGATTAATTGGATCATGTTAACAAAGGATCGTTTAAATTGAGTTACTCATTTATTAGAATGAAGAATGTTTGTTTGTAAGATTACAATTTTGTCAAAGTTGTGCTTAAATCTATACATCCAATATTGTATACGTTAAAGTAACTCTGTTTAGACACAGACTACTTTTATTTGTAAAATATCGCATAAGAAGTCGCAGGTAACAAAAGTGAGAATAGTAAACAAACAATATTTAATCTATAAAAACTACTTTATTTATTATAAAAGGTCAACACTTTGGACTTTTTAGGAGCTTGCAAGTTAGCACTTGAGCTTAATCCACGGTTTTTGGAAACAAATGTAAATAAACCTCGGTGCGTAAAAAACACAAATTTCATACACTTAGAAATAGGCGGTACCTGTGATGTGATTGTGTTTACAATTACAAAATCTCATACACAAATAACTAAACCGAAGCAAAATATATTTCGTGTGTGTATCAAACCCGCAACTATTCGATCCAGTGTGTTAAACAGCTGTCGCTTAAACCAATGATAACAAAGGTCGAGCATGCAGTCGACATTCACTTCAATATGTTTAAGAATTTGAATTTGTTAATGTTCCAAATCGCTAAAGTCTTGTATAACTGGAAGCAACATTTTTGAGAAAAATCCTAGAGAGTTCTGCAAGGAAAGAACCTGTTGGAACTCTGAACTGTCTGCCTAATCTGCAAGGGATCGGTTGTAATAATACAGATTTTTCTTAAATGTGTATAATTTTGGTGTTTTTCCGGGTCTTTACCTAGTGAGATAGGATCTACTATGAAACCCATTGTGTGGGCCAACTAGTTTACCAAGAGGTCTGTGTAAGGTCACATTTTTTAACAAGAAAGACCTCTCGTTAAAAGCTGTGACCCATTGGACGCTACATCCATACGGCATTCTTTCTGTATTATGATTTCTAATATTGTTCTGTAGGTTCGAAATCGTACTATTAGGTGCCAAACGTTATGAAATTTTTTGGTTAAGCTTAAGCTAGGAAAGGATGGATTGGAAAAAAATAATAGTAACACTCATAAAGGACGTTTATGTACCTACATAAACGTCCTTTATGAGTGTTACTATTATTTTTGATCAATTGTCTAAGTACCAATAATCGACTTGTGCATACCTATGCACAAGTCGATTATTGGTACTTAGACAATTGATCAAGCACACGTCATTTCTGGGTATTGCATTTTTATTAAATTGGTGAGATGTTCGATCAAAGGTTTGGTCAAATAGCCGACGGAGTTCGGTCGCGACGTTTGCCGTCGCGCCGGCGGGCTGTGTGTTGTCGCGACTCCCGCACATTTCAGTACATTACCACTCCCCAAGCCGCGCCACCGTCACGCTTCCGTCGCGCTGCGTCGGCTATGTGGCTAAACCTTTAATCTTATACTCTCCTTCACATATATTTTTAAGTATGTTTTAATTGCTTTTAGTGCTAGGATCGCCAACTGTACCACTTTGTTTCAAATTTTGTTTGTTTATAATGTAATTTTGTTGGAGATTTATAAAGAGTATATAAATTTTTTGACAAAAAATCATCCTCTAGATAGATTTTGATTTTGGAATGAACTAGTTAGTAGCTGCATCGACCTCAATCTGTCACTTTTAATAAAAGCAACGAGCACATCGTCTAAAATGTATTTTGTCATATTTCGTCAAGGATTTTAGGTAGGTACGTGATGTAAATCCACATTCACTGTTCAGAGCGCGTGATCATTATGTGGCCGAACATGCAATATCTTTTGTTCAAGATCGATAATGTACTTGCCAACGTATGTAATGTTCCGCTGCCTAAATTGCACATCTATCATATATAACACCATTTTCTTAGAATGTAAGTAACATATCACTATAATAAGTTTACATGGCTTTTAAAAAAACAAACTAGATGTAATTTTAAATAATTAAAAATACATATATCTATACTAATATTGTAATTGGGAAAGTATGTAACTATGTTTTTCTGTGACCTTTTCACGCCTAAAAGAACACAGAAGTCGGAGGCAATTATAAATAATCCATAAAACAAAACAGCCTGACATAGCAAAGGAGGTCTAGCCAAATTGTAAGTACTTGGATACGTTATTTGGATCTATTCGCTTTCCGCAATCGATAGCATTTTGTTCCGACCACGCGACTTTTCGTAGTAAAATGGCATTCCGCTTAATTATTTTTTTCATTTAAGGTAAGGCCAAACCAACGTGTTTCGCCCTTAAGTCCGGTGAAGCTGTAAAAGCCTCGCGGCCAACAGCGTACATCACTCACACACACACACACACACACACACACACACCAACGCGTTTAGCCACGTCAGCGGTGGCGTCCCCGTATCTCTCTATGCAGACGCCGCCCAAATTGCGCGTGCAGGACACATTGGTGTGAACATTTCCATACAAATATTACTGCAGGAGCTTTTCGCCACCGTGCATGCCATCGCGGACGAGGCTGAACGCATCGGTTTGTCCGTACCATTAGTGAACTTGGCTGCAGGCTTGGCTTCCCTTGTACTTTTTTATTTTTGCAATCGGCTACGAAATTAACCCACTTTGGTTAGTGCTAATAGATTTTTCGTATCTTTACGTACTGCAATGCACTAGATCGTTATGGGTCTCCTGTCATACTCCAGGAATTGTAATGTCTTAATGAAATGTATGGTATTTCCTGTACACTAGAAACTAATTTAGGTATTACATATTTGCTTAGGAGTGTGGAACAGCGGCGCACGCGCCGATAACATCTCGTGAGAATTGTTCTGATTATTCGCGGCTATAACTAACACGGTCGATTACATCAAGCCGGTGTAATGGACGTAATTATATAAGTTTATTTATTGTTGTAACCAGCGTTTTGGTAATCTTTTGATGAATATTTGTTAATAAATAATCTGTATTTTATTAATATGTGTAGTAAATATTGTAGTGTTAAGTAGGTACGATTTTTACTGCACATATGTTTTCATACAACACGTACTAATCAAAATAAAAACTAGCAATTTAAATACAAAAATAAGGATCTGGATTATACTAATCTTTAAAATTCTTTAAACCTTATAGATTATATTACGAGTTATTCCCCAAGCGGGAGTGGCAGAGGTATACCGAGTACACCTACGTTTCGCCGACGATGTTAGGTCCCATGTAATAGGGGGCGAGCCTATTGCCATATATCGGGTACAATTCCAGACTCCAGGCTCATCTTCATTTGTCCGAACTAGAATTTGAACCCAGGACCTCGTGATTACCAAGTGATGCGCTTTGCCACTAGACCAACGAGGCAGTCAATTCTTTGTATGTCATATTAAAACAACCTACAACCGTAAGTTGGATATATTTTTATGTCATACCTATATAAATATTATTTAAGCAACCAAAAGGAAATGTTGAATTATTTTAAGTTGACAACCGTATGAGAAAGAACGGAAAAATGTTTATATATTTGCTTTTCATTATGTTTGTAGATTGATACCCGTCGCTGAACTTTAACTTTTAAACAATTCACTTTAATGTTTTATCCTAATCATGAGTCAAGATTTAGCTCATAGGTCGGAATTAGATCATGTTTGAAAGCGAGCCGGCTGGCAAGATGACGTCTTGCTAATAACTACCTATGGGTCTGTGCCCTTTGAGCAGCTACTTAAAATGCATTGCTACAATATAGGCTAGCACTAGTACTTTGGTTGATGACGTAGGCACCTCAAAACTGATTTAATATTTAAGTTAACTAAAAGTTACGCGTGACATCAGAAGGTCCAAACCAAGTACCACGGGAATGAGAGTGAGAATTTGAACCTTTTATTGGTATGGTTAGCAATATAAGTCGCTTAACATTCTCAGTTTTTTAAATCGATTGCACACTTGTGTTTTGCGTAAAATTCATACTTTTGTTGATATAAATATATTTGAACATGAAATAAAACTATTTTACGGATTTTATCGCGGTTTATTTTTGATTTTTAGTTCCCGACGTTTCGAGTGCTTTGCAGCACCCATGGTCACGGGAGGGACTGAGGTGTTAGACGTCCAAAAGGCATAGTTGTTCCGGGGTACCCTTAAATTCTTAATTATTTTTGTTGGTCCGATCTACGCAGAATGAGCTCACGGTGTCTTGAGGTCTTGCAGTGTTATGCTTGGTTTCGGATTTGATTATATAACTAAAAATCAAAAATAAACCGCGATAAAATCTGTAAAATAGTGTATTATTCGCGTAAATCTAAGAACTCAGTATATTTGAACATGTTGCTAATAACTAGGGTTTAATAAAGTTCATTAACATTTGTAAAACAAACAGTATTAGTTATTTGAAAAACTGAAAATATTAAGCACTAACGTTGTTGACTGTACATGTAGCCATTCATACTTCTCTACCACACTGCATATTCTCACGTGATATTTACGGGAAATGCTCTAAAACCATACCTAATCATATATGAGTCGTGTTCCTATTTTACATACCGCAGTGGCGAAGGTCCTGGCCATCATAATACATTGTAGACTTGGATTAAACATGTCATAGGTGCGTTTACAAACATGAAAATTCACATACACAAATACCCAGACCGAAAAAAATAATTGTGGATCACACAAAGATTTGTCCCGTGTGGGAATCAAAGCCTATTAGACTCAGTGGGCGGCGCGACTAAGTCAATTTAAATTGTTGACAGAAATATAGGTACATTGCTAACTGTTACAGTTTTACATTAGAATCAGAAATTGTGTCGACTTTTATTAAAGATAGCCCCTGTTACGGCTTCCTTCCCGATCCCACTATCCTGACTTTGTGACCTAACAACCTCATTACCCACGCATAAAAAAAAAAATATAGTTCCCTTACGCGCCACCGGTAACAAAAAGATGAGGCCACCACAAAATAATGATTTTGATGATGACCCCTTTTTACGAAAATTGCGCAAACGGAGGAGTATGAAATTTTCCATACTTATAGTTTATATAGAGAAGGAGTGTAGAAAGCTAATATTTTTTGAAAATTATGCATACAAAATACATTAATACGATAAAAAAAACATGTATTTGACTCACATTTGACTTTTGTTTTTTATAGTTAAAGTCTGTGGTCAAATTGGGAATAGATTAATATTGGTTGTCTTTAATACTATTTTCTTTCGTCTTTACTACTATAGTCTTACTGAATGTCAAACATAATCAGCAAACGATGAAAGAGTAGGTCGAATTTCGACCAATGGGCGACCACTAGTTATTATTATTTTGTGGCGCCACACTCACAGAAAAATCTACAATTCAAGTTCGCGGCGGCCGCCATGCCACTCTAAAAACAAGTGAAAAGCCAAGAAATCAACTTCAAAACCCCCGGGTGAGTCTCTATCCATCTTTAATTTATCTAGCCGTCAGATATAGTTAATCTGAACCAGCCCCACACTAGGAATATTTGTGTCGTGGGTGCGTTTACGAACATAAAATACACATTCACAAACACGCACACCGAAACAAATTTTTAGGTTACACAAAGTTTGTCCAGTGGGGGAACGAATCCACGACTAGTGAGCGGAGCGGCCTACGCTTTTGACCACAACCAAAACGTCATGTTCACACACACCGTCACGCCTATATTCCCCAGAGGGGGTGACAGAGATGTACTGAGTACACCCACGTTTCGCCGACGATGTTAGGTCCCATGTAACAGGGGGCGAGCCTATTGCCATATACCGGGCACAATTCCAGACTCCGGACTCATACTGGGAATTTTTCGTTAGAAAAACTACATTTGTCCGACCTAGGATTTGAACCCAGGACCTCGTGATCACAAAGCGATGCACTTTGCCACCAGACCAACGAGGCAGTCAATGGCAGTCAAACGTCATGTTCACTCTTAAGTTAATTTTATAAGACGGTACCTCCGTAATGTGGCATGGAAAATGTTTCATGCAATTCAGTACAAACAAATCCCCTAATAACCCTTCAATAACTATCGTCTTAATTGACATTTCAACACTCTAATTAGAGGTTAAACCCCTGTATTTCAACTTCAAAAACAATCGAACAATGTATATGTGCAGTGATAGCCTAGTGGTTAGAGCGTTGGACTGCAAAGTCAAAGGTCTCGGGTTCAAACCCAGGCACGCACCTCTGTCTTTAGAAAGCATGTGCGTATTAAAAATTAATTATCACTTGCTTTAACGGTGAAGGAAAACATCGTGAGGAAACCTGCATGCCTAAGAGTTTCTCGAAGGTGTATGAAGTTCGCCAACCCGCACTGGGCCAGCGTGGTGGACTATGACCTAAACCCTCTCAGTTTGAGAGGAGGCCCGTGCCCAACAATGGGACAGTTTCTTAACAGGGCTAATATTATAATATTATAATGGATGTTTAGTTGGTATAATATCCACTTGCATCGGCCGGCGGGCAAGGGATTCTTCGACGAGGTCAGTGTCTGATCCTGTGTGCGGTATCTGTATCCGAAAGGAGGAATGTAAGGGCATCGGGAGGGTCGGTGAGAACATGCCGCGAACGGCGGTAGCGGCTGATAGGAGGGGGTTATAATTACCTTCACTCGTGCACATATAAGAATACATAATGGTTAATATTCCACCAACTTTACACATTCTTATTCAAAATAACAGAACTTCTGTAATTTCGAACTTCTGTTACAGAAGTTTTGGAAATTAAAACAAATTAACGACATCGCTCTTCGACTTCCTGCCAAAACTCCTTTTTGTCTATTGATATTAAAACGTTGATATTTGTAGCACTGTCTATTTTAGCGGGTGCCAATTTCGACGATTGTTTTTTTTTTTTTTTTTTTTAAACGTAGCCCCACACTAGGATTTATTCCTGTGTCGTGGGTGCGTTTACAAACATGAAAATTCACAAACAAATACCCAGACCGGAACAAATAATTGTGGATCACACAAAGATTTGTCCCGTGCGGGAATCGAACCCGCGACTATTCGACACAGTGGGCGGAGCCGCTCAAGCTCTTAACCACTGCGCTAAATCGTAATTGTTTTTATTAAGGACTGGTCAACGATTGAGCTCTATCTCATTTGAAGAAAAGCGACGAAAGGGCCGAAAATGTTGCTCGATGTCTTAGTAATAACTTATTCACTCTAATATAGGCTAAGGGGACGTAAGTTAGACCGAGTTCCGAATAGGTATGGGCCTAATTTTATGGGATCTAAAAATATCTTTAATCTGTATTAATATAGTCTATATAGTAGTCTATATTAATAATAAAAATAATAATAATAGAAATTTGGTTCATGATAGGCTAAATTTTTAAAAAGTTATGATACTGATAAAGTTATGATAAGACTGTATTAACTTAACGAGATGATAAAAATTACCTACCACCAGAGATGGGCAAAATATAATCAGATTAGATAGATAGATAGATAAATCATTTATTGCTTGAAACATGGTTTTATACAAGGGTGTTTGTTATAATAATATTATTATTTTAGTGCACATGTTTCGCCGAGAGCTTGGCATGCAAATTTGTCATATTTATAAAATCTCTAACATTAATCATTACAATTATAATATCATTATTATTATTACATTATCATTATAATTATTACATTATCAATATTAAATTACAATTATAATATCATTAGTATTATTACATTATCAATATTAAATTACAATTATTATGAATGTCATAAAATAATTTTGAGTTTAATAATAACAGTTACATCATCGATAATTGGCATTTTTTTAAAATAAAATAATACACACAATATCCATAATAAAATGTCAGGACTGGATGCAATGATTAATACGTCATAATTAATGAAGTATATCTGAGATTATCAAGCTCCAAGGTTACTTATTTTCTAAAAATTCTTTCATATTATAAAAACACTTATAATTAACCACCCCCGCTTGGGGAATATAGGCGTAATGGTGTATTAATGGTTAACTATTACAATTACTTTTTGTTATCTTCAACGATTACGATTAAACTTTTAATCTTGAATCATAATTGGATATTACAAATTGCATTTGTAATCAATAATCTGATTACATTTTGCCCATCTCTGCCTACAACTGGCTAAAAATAATATTAATTATAATATTTTATACTTAAAAGCATTCGAAAGTCGTAAATCGTAATAGATCGTTTAATTTCGGTGCTTCCTGAAAACCTTCGGTTTCGGCCAAAACTTCGGCTTATTTTGGCCGAAACTGAAAGATTGGCCGAAGGTGATATTTTTGGCCGAAGGTGGCGGAAGCCGAAGCTTCGGTCGGACACTAATATTTCAAGTCATCCGGTCAGAAAGAGAACATCCATCTGATTTATCTGATTCAGACAGATTCATCTGAATGCCCTCGTTCAGCTTCAAAAAGGCTCTTCGTAGCTTGTTGATTGATAAATGTTATTACACAAATTGAAGAATATATGGAAGATAAACGATAACACTCCGATTTGTTCGACATAATTAGAATTGTTGACATATATATAATGGCATAATACATACCTAGATTTTTTATAAGTATTTATGGCGATATGAGTGACTTTGTATGCCTATATGGCGGGACATAGAGATCTGTAACCCTATTATTAATTACCACCCATTTGTACCTATTGTTCACAAATATAGACATTGAATTGAATTGAATTAAATTATTTTTGAAGCACGACTAAACAGATTATGATATTTTGCTCAAATGCTGTGATACCTCTAAGGGTATAGAAAGGGTTACACAATCGACATGACCTGCGGGTTCGTGTGAAATGTAAAACTCATCGACACGTCTATGTCAAAGATTTCCGACGTTGCAAAAGCAACCTTCCGTGAATTAACATCTCTGCCAATAATGAGCGACTATTGCGTTCACATTATTCTTATTAGCTACCATCGCATACATAACGGTGGACTACAAAATAACTTGTGGTTTTTTTTTAAATTTTAGTCAGTTGGGCGTGACATTAGGCGATCTAAGTTTTATAATAGGGAGCTGTTTACTTATCATAATCATCGTTTCTTTTATTTTATTTTCTTGTTATCTCCACCAAGTCGTTTTCACATTGAATTCAAACTTAAACAGGTTACTTGGAATTACTCGATGATAAGTGCAGGTACCCCATTAAGTGCAGGTGGTATGGTTATTTTATAGTAACGGGCCTTTTCGATGTCCACAAGTTATAATATCCAGAGATACACGTTACCGCAAGAATGATTTTATTATCATCTACTCTAATGTCATCAACGTTTACCCCAAAAAGTGGTAATCTTTTCGGGCTACCAACATTATGCGGGTGGGAAGTGCGGTGAGTGGGCGTTTGTTGAATTTTTGGCGTCACCGCGCGACGTGCAGTTATGACTGGACGCGCCTTCTGGATATAATATATATAATAGAAAGAAACAATAATAGGCTAAAAAACTACCTATCCGTCGATGCACATAAGCGGTTAACTATTATTAGCTATGGATTATTTTTAATAAGTCGTGGTGAAGTCTTTAACAGTTTTGTTTCACGGGCAAAATCCTGTTATATTATTTCATTTCGTAACATTATAGGATTAGCTTAGCAATTTTGTTTGTGGCTGTACAAAAATACTCCACGTGCGATGTCGTCGTGTCATCGGTGCGCGCGCATTAGCCGACTGAGATCGTTACCACGGTGCACTCAATTCTAAACATGACCGCTAAAATATAACTATAAATAGTAAAAAAAAAATTAAGAGCAGTTAGGATTTAGACAATGATGTATGGTTAAATTCCGCCCCCTGGATTGAATAGCCAGCCAGGGGTTAGATACCCGCACGGAATTTAGTTTTCTGTGACCCATATTTCCTACGATCTCGATGAAGTGAATTGTCGTGGCGGGACTACGGTATTTTTTAAACTCATAATTGACCTAATGTTAAAAACTATTTTTTAATTCATGCTCACCATAGATACCTACTACATTACTTTTTATGAGGCTGCTTGTATTGGATAAAAATCCATCTGGTCCATCAGGAATCCAAAAATACTATATTCAGTTTTTGTTACTTTCGTGTTAAAGCGTCCCACTGGGGCTAGGTCTTAAGTTAATTATATGTAACTGCAGTGTAATGCAAACAGAATTAAATGGAAATGTTTCTCGTCAGATCTTCCCAGTGGAGGTTGGATTCTGTTCCAGTGGTAAATAACAAAATATACGAAATTGACAACTGTACCTAATTACCCCAGTGTGGCTTATACAAATATATCGTTTGAGTTTAGAAAACAAATGAATACTTAATCAAATCACTTTAAAATATCATGCAAAATTTTAGACACCGCGAATAATTAATAATAAAGCACAGCAGTTCCACGCCATTTGTGTGCGGACAAGTGAATGTGTGAGAAAATCATTAAGTATTTCATGGCGAGCGTGATTTTCGTATTCATAAGTAGATAATTCAGTCCATTTGTTTGTCAATCACGAAATAGAAACGTTCTGCGAAAAGTTTTTGCGAATGTGTTGATAGCGAGATTTCATTTATAGATATATTTTAATTGCTCCGTCATTAAAGTGCTTACCTTTTGATATGGTAAAAAGTGTATTAGTTTAAAGGGGCGTGTGTACTCAAGGGCCCTACCGCGATCACCCATTTATCAATTGGAAGAATGACAGTGATGCAATTACTTTACAAAAGAATTGTCGCGAATTGCGTTCGCGAATAACCTTTTTTAGTTTATGGTTGCGGAAGAAGTATAACGGTCAAGATGACAGATGAAAAAGATTCGGCTTTTCTTCTTCTTCTTCAAGTTAAGGCTTCACACTAAGTGTAGCGTAAGTGTAGTGTTTAAGTGTATTTTGCCAGTGTCCTGTGAGATATATAATTATGTTTGTTTAAATTAATTCGACTCCCCGACGAACTTGATGACAACGATGATAATGAAATTAATGAAGTACCCCACCCTGGATAGTAAAGCGGTGGATACTTTACATACCAATTGCGACGGCCGTTTTGAGGGAAGTCGAAAATACACGTTTTATCACTTTATTACAATTACCTTCACTCATGCACATATAAGAACACATAATGGTTAATATTCCACCAACATTACACATTATTAGTCGAAATAACACAAGTTTTGTAAATCAAAACAAAATGACAACATCACTCTTCGACTTCCAAAACTCGATTTGGCTTTTGTCTCGGAAGGAAAAACGGAAAGATTTGGATAGGAGAGGAATATTGTTCTATTGTCTCGAATTAAAGACTGGAAGTATTATAATATGGCAAAGGCATTATAATATGTTGTAAAGGTATACGGTTATATTTAATGTGGGAACTTTGAGGCTTTCAATGCATGGTATGTATTTTCAATTGGATTATAATTCAATTATATAAAGAATTATATGGAGAATGAAAGTAGGATAAATGCGAGCTCTGCGGAAGATGTGCGGAGTGAAGCTGACCGACCGCATTAGCAACAGCATAGTAAGACAGCGAGTAGGTATGAAAGATAGTATCGGTGTAAAGATGAGAAAGGGCATGCTCCGTTGGTTCGGGCATATAGAAAGAATGCCAGAGGAAAGAATGACAAAACAGATATACAATGTGAAAGTGGAAGGATGCAGGTACCGGGGAAGACCTAGACTATCTTACCACGACCAAATAAACCGAGTCTTATCTGATGGAAAAGTCAAGAGTCTCCGTAACCGGCGAGCGTGTATGAGACGAACTATGAGAGTCGAGGAAGCCAGAGAGGTATGTAAGGAAAGAACCTGTTGGAACTCTGTACTCTCTGCCTACCCCGCAAGGGATCTGGCGTGAGGTTATAGATAGATAGATAGATAGATTATATAAATTAAAGAATCAGTGTCAAGTACAAGCGAGGCTTGGGGTGGCTGTAAGGGGCAAGACCCGCAAGACCCCGCAAGACTGTGGCGTCGCGGTTGCCTAAGTACGTTGGTGAGCGTCCATGGCCGTGACGTCACGGAGGTCCCAAAGGGGGAAGATCGGACGCGAGGCGACGACAACCTGTCACCACTGCGGTGGGGACCAGGATTCCGCCCAGCACACGCTTGAAGAGTGCCCGGCGTGGGCCTCCGAGCGGCGGATCCTGGTCGACCGGATCGGACCGGACCTCTCCCTGCCGGCAGTTGTAGCGGCTACGCTGGCAGGGGAATCGGCGTGGGGGGCCGTATCCTCCTTCTGCGAGACTGTGATGTCCCAGAAGGAGGAGGCCGAGCGGGATCGGGAGAGGGCCGATCCTGCTCGACGAAGGCGACGGCGCCGGGGCGGAGGCACAGCCCGCCCAGGCCCCCCAGCCCAATAGCCCGGCGCTTTAGAATACGGGCTAACTCGCGTCCCCCGCCGTAATATCTGGCGGGGGACCCCCCCCCCTGCATCAACATCAGCAGGGGGGCCTTCGGGGTTGCGGACGCAAGGGGCGGGGGCCCTGAGCATCCTTCACGAGCAACCCCGAGGAGGACGGTGGCGTGGTGTGGCCCACGTCACCGTGAGCACCGCGTCGGTGCGGGAGGGAGCATGTCATCAAGTCTCCCTCCGATGGTGGGCTCTTCGGAGCGAGGCACAAGAGGGGCACCGGTGCGTTCCATACGGAGATCCCGGAGCCCTTCCAAAGTGCTGATGTCGGCCACCCTGGGGTTTTCAGTCGGTAGGAATCCGACATGCCCCGCGAGCTTCCCCCGAGGCTCGCGGAAGACCTAGGCAGGATTTTCCCCAGGAAAAAAAAAAAAAAAAAAAGTTGCTTGGTGACAAGAATAATAAGGGACGGATATATGGAGCGCGCGCTCGGAAATAAACGACGTAGTATGTGCAAAAACAAATTATAGTACGATTTTGTGACTCAAGTTACTCGGGATATTTTATTACGTCACTCAAGTCAAACTAGAGTTTAAGTTATCGTATTAGTTGAGTGAAAGTTATTAAACAATTATAGCACAAATGAAACTATGTTCATATGTGTTTACTTTCCAATATGCAAGTTTGAACTTGTTTATAACCTGGTGACGTAAACTATAATGAACTAATAAAGTGACATCCATCTAGCGCTCACCGACTCTGTAACATGAGTGCAAGCGGACTCGCGTGAAATTTATTTTTTCTCGTTTACCGAATTAGACAAAAACTTGGCTCGAATCGCATCACTACACAGCACAGTATTTTTGTTAGATATAGCTTGTAACTTTTGTGTATTACAATAGTGGGATCGTCTAAATAAAACGCATACATAGTTTTACATATAAAATTTAATTATCGAGTCACAGGTAAACTCATCGTTATCACTAATAACAAGAAATATACAATATCGCATTGGGATTAGGCATACATCAATTTGACTTTTATTACAACAGCATAAAATTCGAATTTCTTTAGCACGTTGCATTGAGATAAAACCACAATTATCGACTGCCAGTCTTAATCATACATCAAGGGAGTCAATATGTGGTGTTATTTTAAATTTAGTATCATTAAAATTCATTCATATTTTTTTAAACTACGGAAGCCAAAATACAAAAATATTAAATTTTAATTTCTAACATTCCGATACATTATTTATTGCTACATCATTGTTACCATATTAAATAATAATATTACAATATATGAACATATTAAAACTAATATGCTAAATAAACTTACTTTATGGTAAGGTGTCTTATTAATTATCCTGAAATATCAATTGAAAAAGAAATATTTTTATACGTCCATTTTGTAATATCATGTCGCTATATTATTAGATATAGTACCGCCTAAAGCTACATATCAGTTCATACATTTTTAATAATACGTTATCTTTGAATTAAAAGAACATTGTCTATAATTTTTTAGACTAAATTTCTTTAGAGATTCAATTAGCCGTTTACGCAGGGCCCAACAGCAAATAATATAATATAATATAAGCCTACACTGTCTCATTGTTGGGCAAAAGCCTTCTCTCTCAAATCAACGTGAGAGAGATTAGGTCATACTCCACCACGCGGACCCAGTGCGGATTGGTGGAGGCAGGTTTGTGACCACCTGCTGTTGGAAATTATCAAACCGCCTATAAGGCCTCCAACTCGGCTTAACGACTCCCACATTAAATGGTAACCGGGACCAACGGCTTAAAGTGCCTTCGAAAATGCCAAAACCGGTCACCCATCTCAGGCCGACCGAGTCAAACGCTGCTTAAACGGTAAGAACACCGCGGTCGCCAGCGCTACGAGCGTTTATCACAATGATATTTTTAATGTAAGGCCTCGCGCAAACTCGTAACATTCAAGTCCTAACTTTTACGTATTATTAGCACCACTACTTATTTAAAAATAAGGCTGATATATAATAGATATAGGTATGTAGGTGGGAATGCCGAAACTTAAATACAAATATGTTATTTATTCTAAGAGAATTTTGACCCACCACTTTAACGACGTCCACTTTTGATAGATAAATGCACTTGTAATATTTTTCTGTCCCAAGTTCAATTTGTTAATTTTAATTTTTTCACTGATACAAAAAAAAATTCACTTTAAATCATTCAGTTTTATTACAGTTTAGCTGAGTCGAATCATAAATCCATAGGACTAAAAATCTTAATATAACTGCGTTTTACCTGAATCTACAGAGCTAACATAAGCGGTCCAACCACATACATATATGTAACATGGCGTAATATCTCTAGGTTTAATGCAAGGAAACTTATTTAAAAAATTGTATTTATATATCAATTTTGACTTGCATACAAGGCTCAAATCACGGGTCGGTAAAATGTTGTCTCTCGCAAAAAAATACCTTACCGCCCGTGCTAGTCAGATCAGCTAAACATGAAACACGCTAAAAGTGATTCGCCAGTACTAGCCCTGCTGGGCTAAAAATGTGAAATTCTAAAAGTGATTCTACTGTACTAGCCCTGCCCTAAAAATGATCCGCCCATGCTAGCCTTGAAGAGCTAAAAATGAGACACGCTAAAAGTGATCAACTTTAACAGCGACGGTATTCAAAGTGGTGGTGGCTGGTAAGTGTATTTGATCCCAGTCTGTGCTGAGATGTGCTTCGGTGTCAGTCGCCTTGATCGTGAGTCCTAGTGATGGAACTGCGTTCGCGCAGTGTGGCAGGCGCAAGGTCACAGGCCGCAAGAACACGAGCCCTTGCGGACCACACATCACTAGTGGGGACAGCATCGCTTCACCTGCGTTTGAAATAACGGTTAAATATTTTGCCTATATCATCAAAAATAGGTGCAGAGAAAATTAAATGTGATTTTGTTAAATATTCTAGATTAAATTTTTAAGATTAGAGTTTCTTGAGATTAAGGGTCAGCTCAGACATAAAAGTGGCGGTGGAGACAATAATTCTACAGCAATTGAAAGTTAACATTATTGACTTAGACATTTAGCTAAATTTGGTATAACAATATAAAATGCCACTAGGCGGCTGAAAGGTAAAACTTCGCCAACACTCCATCAGTATGCGCTGACTAAATTATAGGGTGCTTGTTCGAAAAAATATTTAGATAATTCCAATTTAAACGCAAAGCCAAAAGATTAGATTTTTAAGTGTGAATAGGAGTCTGTTTAACTAGTGTTTGCGCTTCTCAGCTTTTATAGTATGTAATGAACTTTAGTGCGAGTCTTATTAGAAGTTAACTATTCGTATGTACTTAAACACAACATCAAATTGAACACACAAACACAAATCGCAACACATAAATGCAGTTTTGTTAAGCAAGCAAAGCAGGCCAGTAACCAAATAAGCATTGGACTATAAATACGAACTAGAATATAGAGACGAGAAATGAAAGCAGATGACAAACAAACTAAACGAACGATAAGAACATTAAGTAAAAGGCGAAAATACCAATAGACGATCAGGACATGTTGTTGCACATATTATACAGTGCACAAACAGTATCAAATATTTGATCAAACCTACGATAAAGTCGGGTGTAAGGAGCGCTGTCGTTGACGCCTTCGCTTCTCGATCGCTAAGTACGAGTGTATTGTGTGGCAGAAACTGCGCAAATATAAATGCAATATATGTTTTAAAAACAAATGTTAGTCTTATGAATTAGTTCAGGTTAATGTTAGTGTTAATGATATTGAAGCCACTATAACTAATGTGCATGAATATGATTTAACTAAAATACTAATATATAAAATCGCTACACTAATAAATAACAATAATATAACTAGTCCAATAGCAAGCTAAATACTAGAAAATACGAATACATTAAATAACAATCTCTTAGTCATAACAAATACTGCATGCTGCATATTTTCGTGCAATAAACACCATCATGTATACAAAATAAAAGTGTTGTATCAAAAACATTGAATCTAATCTAACACTTGAAAATAACAACCGAGAGACATTCACAATTCCCAGTTTTGTGCAATGTTTCCATATTCCAATCCATTTGCAATATATTAAATGCCAATTAGTAGTGCAGACTACGATACTACAAGGTTTAACGCGTGCTTCGTTACAAAAGCCTTTACCGTTGTCCATATCGATCGGAGGTCCCCCCACGCGCTGACTCAGTCTCGGGTCTGACACCGTAAAGTAGATCTTTTGCTTGATACCGGGTGCTATCGCTTTTGGTGGTATTATGAGGGAAACTCCCCATTGCCTGTCCTCTAAAACGCCACCTTCGCTGTCAAATATTCCCCATGTAGTATGCGGACCATCTGGTGCGACCTCCTCTTTATCAATATTACCAGTTTCGTCAACTTTGTCATCGGACGAAGATGCGAGCACGGTATTCTGATTGTTAATGATAGTAGTTTCATTCTGTGTGGATGAAACATTCTCAGAGTTTTCTTGACTCGTCTCTGCACTCTTTTCCAAAATTTGTTCACAGAAAGTAACACTCCTACTTGGTTTCGTAGACCGTTCCAGCAAATCTTGTGACGCATATGGTGTGCTTTGTGGTTTGTTCTCGAAGTTCATGCTACATTCTGATGCATAATGTGTTTCCATTGAGGTAGTTGATTCGTACGGTATTGGGGCGGTGGTAACTTTTAGTGCATTTGAGATATGGTCTGCTTTTCCATGCAATCTAGGAGCATACATTGGTTCTCCTATTAAAACGCTAGTTTCTATATTTTTAGATTTCTCCTTTTCCGCGTCAGTTTTTGATTCTGTCAACCTAAGTTTCGAGAAATCAATTTCTTGGAATGTTTCACTATCCTTACCAGCTTCGGCTTCTGATTTTGTCTGGTATATCGGTTCTCTACGAGATAAGTGGTTAGCGTCACTAAGCTCGTATGGACTACTTCTGGCACTGCTGTCCAGTTCAGCAAGTGGTGCCACTTCTTTCGTTTCTTGCTGTGATTCGTAAATTACACTCTCTTTTAAGTCTCTTTTAGATACATACAATGGTTCTCTAATTTTTGCCGAGTCACTTTCATTAGCTTCTTTTCTAGTTTGATATATCATTTCCTTCTTCGCTTGGTTTCGTTGCTTAATTATTTCAAGCTTTTCTTCTAGCCTTACACCGTAACTGGAGTCTTTCTTGGCTAATAAAGCTGCTTTTTGAGTTAAAATTTCTTGTTTTGATACATAGGTACATTCGGCTGAAGCCGGTCTTATTTCGTGTCTGATATCTAACATGTCTTGACGATTACCGTATTGTGAATCTGAACAGCTGGATTGAACTTCAGCTCTGGTGGCATAGGGTGACTCTGTCTGTCCCATTCTAGCCATCATTTCTGTCCTAGTAGCGTACGGTGGTTCGCTCAAACATTTACTCATGGGCGATACTCGGCCAGCATAATTTACTGGAGTCTGTAATCTCCTATCAGGTCTTATAGCATAAGGATTTTCTGTCCACGAAGTACTTGGTGATGGATCGTACGTTCTTTTCCCGTAAACTGATTCCTTTAATGATCCATCCATTCTCTGTTTTAACATCTCTTCCTTAGTATTATAAGGAGACTCAGAGAATCTCTGCCGTAACATGTCTTCTTTCGTTGCGTATGGACTTTCTGTCACTCTATGTTTCATTATTTGTTCTTTACTTGAATACGGGGATTCACTATAAAAAGACTCGGATTGTTTTGCAATTTCCTGCTTATTAGTGTAAGGATTCTCAGCTATTAATTCGCTTCTAGTTGCGTATGGATTTTCTCTAATGCATTCAGAACGAGTAGCGTAAGGTGGATCCATCAATGGCATAGCAACAGTCTGTCGATTACCATAAGGATTCTCAAAACTCTGATCAGACACTTCTGATCTACTAGCGTAAGGATTTTCACTAGATGTATCGTAAAGAGAACTGTAAGTTCTCCTTGGCTTAGGAATAGGATCGTAAACAATATGCTCTTTACTTTGGTACATGGGTTCTGGAGGTAGCGGTTGCGTTGGATGGAAAGGTTCGTGCGTTATTTGCTGCTGTCTTTGGTAAATAGGGTCTATTTTGGTAATCATATTAAAGCTGGACCCCTGCCCGTAGATACCTCTCCTATTGTATTCTATAAGAGAGTTCTGCCTACGCAACAAGGGGGTAACTTTCGGTTCTGTTTCAATGTCACACATTGAATTTTGTCTCCGGAGACTCTTAACCACGGGCTTGGCATCGTAATCCCTAACTGTACATATCGACCCATTCCTGTCATCGCAAAATGAGCTCTGTCGTTTCAGAATAGGTTTTAGAACGGGTTTTTCGCAAGAGGAGGAGTTGCTGCGTGACAGCATTTGGTTTCGAATTTGCGTGTTTCTCATGTGTGTGGACATGTCAGTGAGGTCAGACTTTTCTCGTCTTAACATCGGCATAGGGTGAATTTGGTGTCTCTGTTGCAGGTCACTCTCACACAATGACTTTTGCCGAGACACCTTTTGTGAATTTTTCGTTTTCGAACGGAATAGATCGAGGACGGCGTTTTTAATGAACGATGGCTTTTTAGATAATTTCTTTTTAGTTTTTGGTGAGAACGTCTCGTCGCGCTCCACACTTGAGTTCATGGCATCGGATAAACTGCGGAAACCCACAACCAAACACCCACTTAGTTACTCAATGATTTATAATAGAAGGACATATCAGACCGTTCAATACTAGTAAGATTTGAAGAGATCGATATATGTAAACTGAACAATATTGAAACCACTGAAATGCCCCAATGATAGTGGCAATTTTCAAAAGATGAATTTTGTGATTCTACAAAAAGCATATTGAAATAATGACCACATCAAAATAGAATATATGGAAAAACAGTTCTATAAGGACGATTCAATAAACATACAGAAATATGAAAATACAGAGAATTTAAGAGGAAATAAGACTTAAAGGAGAAAAGAAGTAGATAAAGAACTTAATTCAATATGCTTTCATGATAATCATCAAGTTGCACTAAAATGCAGACACGCACTGCCAATTTTTGTTCCATAACAAATCTAAATACTCTAATAGATTACAAATATTGTTATTAAAATTTACAGAATAACGCCCCGATAGAGATATATGTTACAAAATATACTGTTTATATACCACATACAATACCAGTACAATACTGTGGCCCGACAAGACATTGTTAGTCGTTTGTGAAGCGATTGGTGTTTGCATGTTAGAACAAATTGTACAGGGGCTAAAACTCGACAGAATTTAAAGAAATCCGTTTTGGATTTCAAGAACATGCATTTTCGGATACAGAAAAGTTATATGACAAGTTAAACTTCACTACTTGGTGTGTTTTTGGAGGATATATTTGAAATTGATTTGGGTGATGTGTAGCCTACGCGGTAGAAAATGTGAGAGAATAACTTACCTTAAGTTGTGCATGTGTTGTGGTTTTCTATATAGTTCGAACGCTGAACCTCGTTGCTCCCTACTACCTGCTAAATCTGCGAAATAGTAATGGCCGGATTAGGCAAGAGAAATTACTAAATTTCAATATGCACAAATGCACAAAAAAAGAGATGTGTTGTGAAAGATATTTGTATGTATATAAAATGTTTAACATAAATAACGGAAGACCTGAAAATAGTTTGTTTTTAATCCATTTTTAAAGTATGTTTTTTAATTTAAGGGAAGGATGGGATTCAGTAAGGATGAGAAATACTCCGCTGACATAGAGAGAAGAGTGAGTGCAGGGAACAGAGTGAATGGTGCGATGGGAAAGCTACTCGGGAGCCGGCACTTAAGCCATAAGGCGCAGCTGGCCATACATAACGGAGTTCTTGTCCCAACGCTGTTATATGGTAGCGAGAGCTGGGTATGTAAGAAGGAGAATAAAAGTAGGATAAATGCGGTAGAAATGCGAGCTCTGCGGAAGATGTGCGGAGTGAAGCTGTCCGACCGCATTAGCAACAGCATAGTAAGACAGCGAGTAGGTATGAAAGATAGTATCGGTGTAAAGATGAGAAAGGGCATGCTCCGTTGGTTCGGGCATATAGAAAGAATGCCAGAGGAAAGAATGACAAAACAGATATACAATGTGAAAGTGGAAGGACGCAGGTACCGGGGAAGACCTAGACTATATTACCACGACCAAATAAACCGAGTCTTATCTGATGGAAAAGTCAAAAGTCTCCGTAACCGGCGAGCGTGTATGAGACGAACTATGAGAGTCGAGGAAGCCAGAGAGGTATGTAAGGAAAGAACCTGTTGGAACTCTGTACTCTCTGCCTACCCCGCAAGGGATCTGGCGTGAGGTTATAAATAGATAGATAGATAGTTTTTTAATTTATCAAAAAATGCTGTTACTTTTTCAGTCTGCTGTATGAAACAAAATTTAATCATTATTCAAAGCAATAATTGCATTGCAATGCATTTCTGATACATATACCGTTTTTTTTAATTAAATTTATTTAGAGACTTTTGTACGAAAATTATGTACATATCAGTCTCATTGTACCTTTAACAAAATTTTAGCTTACTTATTGTAGAACAGGTTTCGTGGTTAATTTGCATGCCAGAGCTAAAAAAATGGTAGAAAACTCCTTAAAATCGGAAGTTTGGTTTTTGTATTGAATTTGTAATTCGGGTGCCTGAGTTCTTGTGTTATATATGTTACACCTTGTATACGTTTGGACTGAAGTCACCAACGCCTCTTTTCTGTCTAAAATGTAAGGGCTAATCGCAGAAATTACTGCACGCGTTTTGCATTCGGGTTTCACCAATAAATAAACCGATTCATAAGGGGGATTTAGGTGTATAATTAATAAATATTTTGTATTTATATTCACAGATTAAAATCGAATAAAGTTGTATAAACATAATATATCTCAAAGAAGGCCGCAGATAGTTATCGACTTTTAATATTATGCCATCAAAATCTCATGGAATGTGTTCCCAAAAAAAACGTAGCAATTTCATTTAACTATTAATCTAAGTACCATTATAGTATCTTTCATGTAAGATGGGTACTGTGACAGTTGTGTCAAAGAAAATTATACTTTATTCAAAGGCAATAAGAGGCATGACCCATTTCTATGCTTATGGTTTCATGCCTTAATACCATTTTTTTTCTTTTCAAAAACTTAGCCCCCCACTAGGATTTAATCCTGTATCGTGGGTGCGTTTACAAACATGAAATTTCACATACACAAATACCCAGACCGGAACAAATAATTGTGGATCACACAAAGATTTGTCCCGTGCGGGAATGGAGCGGCTAAAGCTCTTAACCACTGCGCTCAATCTGCGCTAAATTGAATTAAATATGAATAGTACCATAAAATAAGAATAAAGACTGCTTCGGTGATCTAGAGGCAAAGCGCATCGCTTTATGATCACGAGGTCCTGGATTCAAATCCTTGGTCGGACAAGTATAGTCTTTCTAACGAAAACTTCCCAGTACGAATCCGGAATCTGCAATTATGCCCGGTATATGGCAATAGGCTCGCCCCTATTACATGGGACCTAACATCGTCGGCGAAACGTGGGTGTACTCAGTACACCTCTGCCACCCCCGCTTGGGGAATATAGGCGTGACGGTGTGGTTTTTTTGGTGTTAAATATTTATTTCGTTTGGCACTTAGAACTGTCACTACCCATCTTATGTGAAAAATATTATATTCATATCGAGTTCTTTGATTTACGCGAATATTACACATGAAATAAAACTATTTTACGGGAGGTCCCTCCCGTGACCATGGGTGCTGCAAAGCACTCGAAACGTCGGGAACTAAAAATAAAAAATAAACCGCGATAAAGTCAGTAAAATAGTTTTATTTCATATTATATTCATATTTTATTTTGCGTTCCACAATGTTGTTTAGATGGTAACATTGATCAGCTTAAAAGCTAGGTTAGGTAACAATCATGAACCCTGTCGGGCACGCAAAGTGTTTAGGAGAGAGGAAGACTAGCAGGAATTTTAGATTGAAAGTAATAAATATTACTATTTTTTTATATTGAAATACTTAGCTTCGAACTGTTATTGTTTGTAGGAAGTCAGTAGTGATAATTTTTTTAATAGATATATTATGTCTTTGATATTAGTTTTTTTTTAAATATATACGAGTATATATTTAAAAAAGCAGTGATAGCCTAGTGGTCAGACCGTTGGACTGCAAAGTCAAAGGTCTCGGGTTCAAACCCAGGCACGCACCTCTGTCTTTTCGAAAGCATGTGCGTATTAAAGATTAATTATCACTTGCTTTAACGGTGAAGGAAAACATCGTGAGGAAACCTGCATGCCTAAGAGTTTCTCGAAGGTGTGTGAAGTTCGCGTGGTGGACTATGGCCTTAACCCTCTCAGTTTGAGAGGAGGCCCGTGCCCAACAGTGGGACAGTTTCTTAACAGGGCTAATATTATACGAGTATATTAATATTATAAATGTCCATTATATTACACTATCTTTTATGTCAGTTTAAATTTTATTTATTATTATAATAATATAGTCGAATATTATAAAACACCGTCACGCCTATATTCCCCAGAGGGGGTGGCAGAGGTGTACTAAGTACACCCACGTTTCACCGACGATGTTAGGTCCCATGTAATAGGGGGCGAGCCTATTGCCATATACCGGGCACAATTCCAGACTCCGGACTCATACTGGGAATTTTTCGTTAGGTAAACTACATTTGTCCGACCTAGGGTTTGAACCCAGGACCTCGTGATCACAAAGCGATGCGCTTTGCCACCAGACCGACGAGGCAGTCGATTATTATAAAAATCTAAATCTTCCAAGATTACAAAAGCAGCTTACCTATGAGATGTGGGTTATGTGGCAAGTTGATTGCGCGGTGGTGGGATGGTGGACCGGAGTACGGGGGAGACTGCGGCGGCATCTGACCACTGTACATATTCTGCTGATAAAACAAAAAGAACATCATATAATACAATATGTTTGTGTTTCCTACAGTTAAAAGCTGGATAATGGTTTTGGGCTTGTTGGCGGGAATCGAAGAGTGATGTTGTCAATTTGTTTTAATTCCAAAACTCGTGTTATTTCGAATAATGTGTAATGTCGCTGTAATAATGGTTGGTAATTGTAACAAAGTGATAAAACGTGCCTTTTCGATTTCCCTCAAAACGGCCGCCCCAATTGGTATGTAAAGTATCCATCGCTTTACTATCCAGGATATTCATCAATTTCATAATAATCTTTGTCATCAAGTTCATCGGGGAGTCATAATAATCTTATTCGTCATAATAATCTTTGTCATCATTTGAATTGGCAAAGAACGCGCCGTCGTTATGCCATAAAAAAAAAAAAAACAAAGAAAAAAAAAACAATGGTTTTCATGAAATTGAGCTATTGGTACGGCTCAATGCCTATACTACTGTGAGAGCGTCGACTATTCACGTACTCACTTCGTTTTTCAAGCATTGCTCTGTTTCTCTTTGTGTTTGTGAACATTCCCACATCAGATATTTTTATCGGAAATATCGAGGTCCAACGAACTCCTATAATCCAGTATTTATATTTGGAACAAATAACCTTATCGACGGGCACGAAAGTTGCAAATGACATTTATTTCGTATGGCATATGTAATTTGGTTCTATGGGACCGTCGATATGTTCATGAAAATATGCCCAAGTGATTTTGTACTTGAACTAGCTTTCTTCTGCTTTTTCTGATGTGTCACCCTCACATCGTTTTTTTTTATTTTACATCTTTTTATGTTTCGTTCGATCCTCACCCTCAGTTTTTTTCAAAATTATTGTCTTCCCCGTCATTGCAAAACGGACCTTACACTGACAACACTGACTAAGCGATTGCGATTACAGTCATACAAGGACCTTTGGGCCCGCGGCCAAAATCGGAACTAACGCTGTCATCAAGTGAAATGTCACTTCATGGCAGTCGCAGAGTTGCCGTTTGCTATGAAATTTTCCTATTTTTTAAATTAGTAACTGTAGGGCCTATGTGTTAAAATATTTATCTGGAAGTAGGAAAATTTCACTAACGGCCGGTTTCAGTTTTCAACTCAAGGATAAATTTGCTGAATGATTGTGATTAAAATTCTACTGACTGTAATGACAATAGAATTTTACTGACCGTAATGTCAGTAGAATTTTGATACATTTTCCATAAAAAATGTGTCATAATTCTAATTGTAGTAGACAAATCTATCCTAAAGTCAAATATTGAAACCGGCCGTAAGTGACACCTTTATACAATTGAGCTGTAAGTAAAACTTATTTCTATAACAGGTGTTTTATAACAGTATGATAATGTGGTGAGTGGTACCTGTTGGTAGTTGGCGTGCGTGTGCGGGCGGTGCGAGGGCTGTGAGTGCGAGTGCTGGTGCTGGTAGTGCGGCGGCGGGTACCCGCCCGCCGGCGCCGCCGAGCGCGGGGACTGCAGTGCAGGGGGCGGGGGTTCCATGCTCTGCTGGTACACACCCCAAGGTTAAGAGTTACCTTAATGGTTTATTTTTTTTAAACTTCCAATCTACAATTATTTGTTCCGGTCTGGGTATTTGTGTATGTGAATTTACATGTTTGTAAACGCACCCACGACACAGGAATTAATCCTAGTGGGGAAAAAACAAATGCATGCCCCGCTAGATTTTCCGAGGCCGACGGGAGTCCATGAGGCTTTCGCCCCATTAAAGAAAGCGGGGTCGGGTACACGGACATTGTTAAGTTTACATAATAAATTCATCATTACACGAAAATTTTTGAAACGAGTTTTTTTCCTATGAGACTTGCCATGCTAACACGTAAATTAAACGTTTCTTCTACGTCTGACGCGACAACATCCATGATATATACTGAGTTCTTAAATTTACGCGAATATTACACATGAAATAAAACTATTTTACGGATTTTATCGCGATTTATTTTTGATTTTTAGTTCCCGACGTTCCCGGAGTCGCTCCCGTGACCATGGGTGCTGCAAAGCACTCGAAACGTCGGGAACTAAAAATCCAAAATAAACCGCGATAAAATCCGTAAAATAGTTTTATTTCATATCCATGATATATGTCTTGTCGCGCCGCCTTGCTGGACATATATCACAAATCGAGGTGAGACGAAATAGGTCATACTCCACTACGCGGACCCAGTGACGATTGGTGGAGGTAGGGATATGACCACTTGGGATTGGAACTTATCTAGTCACCCATTAGGCTACTATGGACCAACGGTTAAACGTGTCTTCCGAAGCACGAAGATGCCCGAACATGAAAATGCGAAAACCGGTCACGCGTTTCCCGTTTAAATATCTGGGAATTATTACAATTTAGCAATTACGCGCAAGAAAATATTTAAGCTACCAAGCGGCCAGGAATTTTTAATTCACATTTTATTGTCATCCACTTCTTCGGTTAGATAGTTAGTTTAGAATTTAACTGCAATATTATTACCTAATAGACAAACAACCAAACAGGTAGACAACAAAACTCAGTAAAGAAGGAGATGTAGAATGTATTGTCGATATACTTACTCCATTTCTGGGATGGTGCGAGTTGTCGGGCGGGCGGTAGTGCTTCGGCTTGGGCGGGGGCACGGGCTTGTAGGGCGGAACGGGGGCACCTCCACGCCCGCTATAGTCCGCCTGCGACGCCGAGTTCGTACGCCCACTGTTTGGAACATAAATACTATAAAAATGTATAAAAAAGAAAGAATTTAGTTACGAAGTAAGTATAATATACGCCACGCAATTTGACGGACTACAAAGAACTTAAGCTGCACCGCCCACTGAATCAAGTAACAGCGGATTCGAACATCGCACGGGCTAAACCTTCGTGTGGCCCACAAATATTTGTTTTCGTCTGGGCGTGTGAATTTTATCTTCGTTGTTGCACCTAGGACTCAGGAATCGTTCCTAGTGAGGGGCTACGTTTTTTTATAAAAACATAAGAAAATATGTTTGCGTCTTACAACGACATGCGTTTGTAGAACCTCGCCAAGATTGGCTCAAGATATGTGACGTAAAAGAGAAGAGGCTTATGCCTTGCAAATGTGTAGAATGAGCTGAGAGTGATGGTGATTAAGTTTGCGTCTCGGAAGCATTGAGAGCAGGGAAGCTGACGGCCAACCTCCAGTAATGAAAAGGCACTTAAAGAAGAAGAAGCATTCAAGCAAGAAGAGTAATTATATACGAGTAGTTACTACGTAGCAGAGAAGACACCTAAACTATGTTTTGTAGTAAAATTTACATTGCATGTATGCACTCTTAAGTTCTCTAGCTCACCTTGTGCCAGTAAATGCCACAACGTAAAACGTACTCGATCCAGTGGACGGACCAACTCAAAGTAAGGGCCTTTAACGATAAGGAGAGTGACCGTGACGCAATAAATTTACAAATGAATAATTAGAGACGGATATATTGAGCGCGTACTCGGAAATGAACGGCATATGAGCAAAAACAATTTTTATCGTTTTCTAAAAAATAACTACAGTATAAATAAATGCTGTTTTTAAATAAATTCTATTGACCAGAATTCTTCTTCTTCTTTAAGTTATGGCTTCACACTAATTTGAAGTGTATTTTGTCAGTGTCCAGTAAGATATGGAATCGTGTTTTTTTAAATTAATTCGACTCCCCGATTAACTTAATGACAACGATGATAATGAAATTAATGAAGTACCCCACCCTGGATAGTAAAGCGGTGGATACTTTACATACCAAGTGCGACCGCCGTTTTGAGGGAAGTCAAAAAGGCACGTTTCATCACTTTGTTACAATTACCTTTACACATGCACATATAATAACATATAATGGTTAATATTCCACCAATATTACACATTATTAGTCGAAATAACACAAGTTTTGGAAATTAAAATAAATTGACAACATCACTCTTCGACTTCCCGCCAAAAACTCACCCAGAATTAGTCCTTTCGCGTTGGAATCAGAAAATGTAAAGCAATAGAGATGACTTTACATTTTTTTCTATCGAAAGAAAATGTCGTTTAATCGTGTATTGCTTTTACCAAATTTTTAAATATAGTCAAAAAACATATTTCTAAATACTAAACCTTTAATCCATATACTTCCTAATGTGCATGGAGTTCAAAAACATGTTTTTTCGCGGTAGATCGTTATGAACCAAACCGTCCGTCAAATTTGGTGTGATAATATAGATTGATAGATAGTAAGTGTATTCGTTTAAATTGGTACATGTGAGATACTACTGACCTGTATTTGGCATGGTCGTTGGTGGGCACGTTGGGTAGTGACGGGCCTCGCGCGTGCATGGGCGTGTGTGGGCTGTTGCCGTTCATCGGCGGCGGCCGGTTAGTCTGCGGGCTGCGGTACTCAGGCGTCCTGCAATCAAAATTCATTTTATACTATCCTACTCCTTAAAAGCCTTCTCTCATGCTACTATTCCATCTGAGACGTAATGCGCTGTATAACACGCTATTTAAACAATAATGCACATGTAGACAAATGTAATGCGTTAATTGAGATGTGTCATTATTAATGACGTTAAAACTTAGAGATAACGTAAAACGTATAATGTACACTAACATTAGGGAAGGTGGAGCAGAATAACCTTAAATAGTGCTAGGTGAGAATATATCATACTCTTTTACGCGCACTCAGTCCGGTTTGGTAGAGGCAGACTTGTAGGAAACTGCTGTTGAAACTTAACAAGTTGCGCTATAAGGCTTGCTAACTTGCCTTAACATATGGTATTCGGGGCACGGTGACCACAAACGATCACCCATCTCAACTAACCGAGCCGAACGTTGCTTAACCTTGGCGTTTGTCTTTATGATTACCGTATGAAGTAGTTACCTACTACTACGGTCACTACTCCATATAGTCTTAAGCCATTGTTTAAGATGGCCTACGAAGTACGAAAACGTTAAAAAACGGAAACGCCATAAACGGTCACTAGTCTTTTTATTTACTATTTTTATTATTAACCTAATGTGTCCCACTGCTGGGTAAAGGTCTCCCCCTCTTTTCTGCAACGATATCTATCCCCTGTCAATAATGGCCATTCTTTTCGATACGCGTCGATGTTATCGCGCCACCGCTTCCTGGGCCTGCCTCGGTGGCGATGACCTTGTTGTGGAACCCATTCGGTACACACCGCAGTCACTAGTCTTAAATTATATAAATCGAACGCTCCTAAACTGGATGACCGCTAGAACACTGAGGACCCGCAGAACTACTTATAAACAGTACATAATTCACCAAACCACTGAACTACCTCTAACCTAAGTATTCTTCTTCTTCTTTAAGTTATGGCTTCACACTAATTTTAAGTGTATTTTGCCAGTGTCCAGTGAGATATATAATCGTGTTTGTTTCAATTAATTCAAATCCCCGATGAACCTGATGACAACGATGATAATGAAATTACTACCCCACCCTGGATAGTAAAGCGGTGGATACTTTACATACCAATTGCGACGGTCGTTTTGAGGGAAGTCAAAAAGGCACGTTTTATCACTTTGTTACAATCACCTTTACTCATGCACATATAAGAACACATAATGGTTAATATTCCACCAACATTACACATTATTAGTCGAAATAACACAAATTTTGGAAATTAAAACAAATTGACAACATCACTCTTCGAATTCCCGCCAAAAACCCAACCTAAGTATTCTTCTTTCCCTTTGTTTGTACTCTGACTCATGAAATAAGAATTTATTAAATCCTATAGGTATGCAGGCAAAACAAAAGAATAAAAATAAAACATAAAATCGAACTGTTATTAAACCTTCTTTACCTGAGGCTATAATGGGCGGGCTTACCGTCGTCGTAAGCAGCAAACCGGCTTTGTTTAGCTCAAACTTTTTATTATTATTTGTGTATTTGGCAATATCAGAAGGAATAATTGTATTGTTTTTTACAGGTTATAACATTTATAAAGTACATTTTACATAGAGGCAACACAAAAGTATCCATTTATAAATTTTTAATGAACATTCTAACACAAAAAAATAACCACTGGGCGTTTTCGTAAGAAATAGTTTTTATGATAACAATGCACACGTTTTATAATACCTATAATAGATAGGTACCACTCAAAAAATTACACGAATAACTGACTGAAGGAAGCTATCGATTTCGCGGCATTTTAATTTTTTTTAACTTTTTTTTAAATGCTGCGTATAACAAAAATACTTAAATATATATTTACACAATTATTGTAATCGACTAATAAATATTAATATTGTTATCCGATTCATTTAAAATGTTCTAATTTTAAAAAGTGTATCTTACCTGTAGTTATTATCTGGACTTCTGTAATCGAGTGAGTTGTGTTCGTGCGAGTTGGAGTTCCTCTGCGGGCTCTGAGTCATGTTCATGTTGGCTTGGGACATTGCGCTTTGAGACATGGCGGTCGGGTTCGGTGGAGGGGGTGGTTCCATTTTGCTATAAAAAAATATATTTGTGGAGTCGATTATTTGGGTGTTATCAAACAATCGAAGTATCTACAAAAACATTCAAATGCCTATGTGGTGTGTCTACCGGAATAGTAGGTACGTCTGATTCGAATAAATATATTTTGTAACTAAAATTGACTTTTTTGATGAGATTACTAATGCGTTGTATTTATAACACAGACATTCGTTTACACCATCGAAATTGTAAAAAGTAACTTTAAGAATTACCCAATAAACATTAATAAATTTAACTTTATGTCACGGTTACAAATTTAATAACGGTTGTTCCATATTATGATTTTGGTAGAATACGGACGTTCAAAACGTGTCGACAAGCTGAATTGTTTACTTTGTCGACTTGAAGGATATGAAACTTGTAACTAAACTAAATGATAAACTTACTAGACTGCCTCGTTGGTCTGGTGGCAAAGCGCATCGCTTTGTGATCACGAGGTCCTGAGTTCAAATCCTAGGTCGGACAAATGTAGTTTTTCTAACGAAAAATTCCCAGTTTGAGTCCGGAGTCTGGAATTGTGCCCGGTATATGGCAATAGGCTCGCTCCCTATTACATGGGACCTAACATCGTCGGCGAAACGTGGGTGTACTCAGTACACCTCTGCCACCCCCTCTGGGGAATATAGGCGTGACGGTGTGTGTTATAAACTTACATGGAAGGTGGTGCAACTTTGAGATCGTCCGGAGCGTTAGGCGGCAGTCGACACGAGCCTACTGCTGACCCGTTATTTGACGTACTGCTATAGTCATACGAGGAGGTGCCGTCGTAGGAACTTTGCTAAATGAAAAAGTAATAATAAAATGACTGTAATAAGTCAGTATATTATTTAATAGATAGGTTAATGTACATTGAATACATACTTACATAAATACGATTCTAGAATTGAGTAAATATTAAAAAAAAATTGTATCATTTCCCTACAAAGTTTTGAACAAATTTTGACATACGAAGTGTCATATGAAAACAAAAAAAGGAGTCATTATTTTGTCATATTTTTACTAGACTGCTCCATAAGGCGGACAATGTTTTAAGTTTGGTAGTCTCTGTAAATTAATATGACTAACTCATGGATAGATTGACTTACTGGCAGTAGAATTTTCACAATTTTCCACACATAATATGTCAAAATTCTATCCGTAGTAGGCAAATCAACATGATATATTATCTTGAGTAAAAATTGAAACAGGCCGTTAATGAAATTATAATATTATGGTACGGGTATGCTCCGTTGGTTCGGGCATATAGAAAGAATGCCAGAAGAAAGAATGACAAAACAGATATACAATGCGAAAGTGGAAGGATGTAGGTGCCGGGGAAGACCTAGACTATCTTACCATGACCAAATAGACCGTGTCTTAGCTGAAGGGCAAGTCAAGAGTCTCCGTAACCGGCGAGTGTGTATGAGACGAACTATGAGAGTGGAGGAAGCCAGAGAGGTATGTAAGGAAAGAACCTGTTGGAACTCTGTACTCTCTGCCTACCCCGCGAGGGAGCTGGCGTGATGATATAGATAGAGATAGATAGATAATAATATTACGTTTCTTTCATTAGATTTGTATTCACTGTGGGAGTATAAAATAAAAGCTAAAAATTCAAATGAACATCCAACTATGTGCTACTAGTTCGATACAAATTCGAATAAAAGTACGAAGTTTAAAAATATGGTCTTGTGTTACTTACTAATAAACTTAATTTAAGATTAACCTGAAGGTTCCCTAAACACGCGTAATCGACTAAAATGGCCGTGGCATAGCAGCTGGAAGGTTAAGAGGAATATACTAACCGGATTACCAGGATGCCTATGCCTGTCCAAGGATCCTTGTCCCTGTGTGGGCTGTATGATCATGCTGGTGGGCCGCGCGGTATAAGTTGACGTCTCGTCGCTGCCAGAGTCTTTGGGAGGGCCGAATAATCGCTCTTGTGCACTTGGACGATTTGTCTGTGGAATGGCAAACATATTCAAGTCCAAGAGGTTAAAAATTGAATTATAACAGGTAATTTCTCCTCTCCAGCTATTTTTCATTTCCTTACCTTTGTGGGTACTTCGTAGCTCGAAAAAGCAATAGATCGACAGCTGTGGAAGTATAAAGGGAAAGCCTTTGCTTCGAAGTGGGACAGTCAAACAGGCTAGAAAAAATAATCTCTCCAGCAATCCGCACTAGATCTGCATGATAAATACTTATGACCTATTTTGTGTTATCTTGATTTGTGGGAAAAGGCCTTTGCCAAGCAGTGCTACTGTATAAGCCTGATTTCTTCTTCTTCTTCTTTAAGTTATGGATTCACACTAATTTTAAGTGTATTTTGCCAGTGTCCAGTTAGATATATAATCGTTTGTTTAAATTATTTCAATTCCCCGATGAACTTAATGGCAACGATGATAATGAAATTAATGAAGTACCCCACCCTGGATAGTAAAGCGGTGGATACTTTACATACCAATTGCGACGGCCGTTTTGAGGGAAGTCGAAAAGGCACGTTTTATCGCTTTGTTACAATTACCTTCACTCATGCACATATAAGAACACATAATGGTTAATATTCCACAAACATTACACATTATTAGTCAAAATAACACAAGTTTTGGAAATTAAAACAAATTGACAACATCACTCTTCGACTTCCCGCCAAAACTCTCTCAACGGGGTTTTTTGGCGGGAAGTCGAAGAGTATTGTCGTCAATTTGTTTTAATTTCAAAAACTTGAGTTATTTCGAATAATAATGTGTAATGTTGGTGGAATATTAACTATTTATGTGTGCATGAGTGAAGGTGATAAAACGTGCCTTTTCAATTTTCCTCAAATATATATTTTCCTCATCGTTATCATCAAGTTCATCGGGGAGTTGAATTAATTTAAAGAAACGATTATATATCTCACTGGACACTGGCAAAATACACTTAAAATTAGTGTGAAGCCATAACTTAAAGAAGAAGAAGAAGAACCCCGTTGAGGTCTTATAAATCTGCGTGATTTTAAAAACTAAACTACAATACTCACGGAAGTATTGTGCCGGAGCGAATGTGGAGGACGGCCGGGCGGTGGCGCCGGCAGGAGAACACCACCCGCCGGCCGCGTCACCGTCGTACTCCGCGGGGGGAGCTCCGGCACTGGGGGGCACAGTAGGTACATTCAACTTAGTAGCCATCATCATCGTCGAAAGACGTTTACTGCAGAACAAAGGCCTCTACAGTGCTAGGTATACAAGCTGTAACATAATTAATGCAAGACCTGAAAGTCTAAGTTTGTTCTAAATCGGCAACTGAATTGATTCCAACAATTTTTAATGTATCTTAAAGTTTTTTTAAGTTGAAATAAAACAATTTTACGGATTTTATCGCGGTTTATTTTTTATTTTTAGTTCCCGACGTTTCGAGTGCTTTGCAGCACCCATGGTCACGGGAGGGACTGAGGTGTTAGACGTCCAATAGGCATAGTTGTTCCGGGGTACCCTCAAACTTCTTAATTATTTTGTTGTTGTTGGTCCGATCTACGCAGAATGAGCTCACGGTGTCTTGAGGTCTTGCAGTGTTATGCTTGGTTTTGGATTTGATTATATTAATTACCGGATCCCAAGACGATGGAAGCACCCAGCCATCTTCTCTATTGAAATTAGAGAAGATGGCTGGAATAGAATACATTATTAACTAAAAATAAAAAAATAAACCGCGATAAAATCCGTAAAATAGTTTTATTTCATGTGTAATATTCGCGTAAATCTAAGAACTTTTTTTAAGTTGTAAAAAATTCTGTTACTCCTTCAGTGCGCTAAAAAACGCTCAACTTTATGCTTGATTTCTCAATATGCACACATTCATATACGTTTCATTGTTAGTTGAGGTATAAAAGTACTTAAAAAAGGGTAAAAAAACTTTAAATTTTAAAATTGGTTTTCGTATTGATTTTGTGAAGCAATTATCTAGTCGGGGTGTCTGAGGGCTTCCTTTATTTACGATACATCTTGTTTATATTTTATTATAAGAGTTCTTGAGTGGAGACTACGGACTGGTAAGGCTAGGTGGAGCGATGAATGATGGAGCAGGACCTGGATGAGAGTAGCCGAGGATCGTGTCCACGTCTACCCAGTGATAATAAAATATATATAATCTAGCCTAGGTCCGATCGTAATTTTTCTGACGAAAACTTCCCAGTATGAGTCCAGAGTCTGGAATTCCGCCCGGTATATGGCAATAGGCTCGCACCCTATTACATGGGACCTAACATCGTCGGCGAAAAGTAGGCAAAGAACATAGGCGTGACGATTTTTTTTTAAACAGTGTATAATTTATCATAAGCTTAACCATTCATAAGCTTAATTAACTGGCAGTAAATGCACAGTTAGTATATGTCACTCTTGCCATATCTGAAAACACATCAATTAGGTGTTGTCAATACAGTTTTTCAATATATTGGTAAATTTACAGTTATGAAAGTAACTAATATAAGTTTAATATAACAATAATGAGCTTATTAATTTGTATTAATGCTAATTAATGACATTTATTACGTAAGTGGACGGTTTGACAAGTGACGTCATAGAATGGAAAAACAATCGATGGCGGCGATTGTAAAAACACTAACGACAAGTCAATTTATTTAAGGATATCTTGTAAAGAAAACACAAATATAGACTATTTAAATGATAAACGTTGTTTCACTTCTGAACTCCAATAAAAGTTTACCACAAAGACCGGCTTTGTGATATACGCATCCAGCTTTTACACGAGACCTTCGCCGAAAGACCGGGACTAGACAGGGCCTCCAGAAGATGGACCGTTGACCTGATGACGGTCACGGGTAAAACTTATTAATACACATATAGCTAGGGACTTGATAATAATAATCTTGATGATCACGCAGCGATACGAGCTCCTTCGAACATCTCCGTGTTTACCAGTTTACCACCTCATGGGGTAGTCATCATCGAGTTGGAAGCATTATAGGCGGTTTGATAAGTTCAGCAGGTGGCCACGAATCTGCCTCCACTAATCCGCAGTGCATCCACGTGGTAGATTATGATAAATTCTCTCTCACATATAATTTGTGAAAGCCTTTGCCCAGTAGAGGCTAAGTATTGATTAATAATTATTAATGAAATGACAATAAGGCGTAAGGTGTATCATCGTTTGGGAAGGCAAACGATGCGTCTCGCACAATACAGTTTTTCAGTTGTAAGTTATCAGTACAAAGTTTTAATAAAATCGAAGGTGGCAATAAATTATAATAAGTTACATTAATTAACATTAATTAAGGTTTTTGAAAGGGAAGAAACCAGAACGAATGTTAGGATAGAAGTGAATGAGTTTGTATATCTTGGATGCGCCTTCAGTAAGGATGGGAAATACACCGCTGACATAGAGAGAAGAGTGAGTGCAGGGAACAGAGTGAATGGTGCGATGGGAAAACTACTCGGGAGCCGGCACTTAAGCCATAAGGCACAGCTGGCCATACATAACGGAGTTCTTGTCCCAACGCTGTTATATGGTAGCGAGAGCTGGGTATGTAAGAAGGAGAATAAAAGTAGGATAAATGCGGTAGAAATGCGAGCTCTGCGGATGATGTGCGAAGTGAAGCTGACCGACCCCATTAGCAACAGCATAGTAAGACAGCGAGTAGGTATGAAATATAGTATCGGTGTAAAGATGAGAAAGGGCATGCTTCGTTGGTTCGGGCATATAGAAAGAATGCCAGAGGAAAGAATGACAAAACAGATATACAATGTGAAAGTGGAAGGATGCAGGTACCGGGGAAGACCTAGACTATCTTACCACGACTAAATAAACCGAGTCTTATCTGATGGAAAAGTCAAGAGTCTCCGTAACCGGCGAGCGTGTATGACACGAACTATGAGAGTCGAGGAAGCCAGAGAGGTATGTAAGGAAAGAACCGGTTGGAACTCTGTACTCTCTGCCTACCCCGCAAGGGATCTGGCGTGAGGTTATAGATAGATAGATAGATAATGCAATTACCAGTCCCATACAACGGCGAATGCGGCGGGGAGTGTGTCATAGGACTGCACTGGTAAGGTGGTGCTTCACTCGTGGGCGGCATGCTGTGGCCCTGACTCCCGTGACTTACTCCATTACTAGGCGCGCCATTGCCGTTCGCTGAAAAGCCGTATTTGCTGTCTCCGTAGCCGCCTTGCTGTTAGTTTGAGAAAAATAAAACTAATTCGAAAAGGTATTTAATATTATTTCCTAGTAGCAGGTATAACAGTTTATTTATGAGACCAAAAGAATAAGTTAAATGACGTGTTCTTAATTTGAAAGTGACGCTGTCAAATAGAAATTAGAATAATACATGCTGCAGGTCTGCGCCTAAATCAGATAACTCAATTTTTAAATTTTATTTCATAGTGTTAGTGCACAAATGGGGATGTAAGTGATTAAGCATATTATATCAAAAGCTAGTAAGTACTATTAGAGTAGCCATTTCCTAAAACTTTCAAGTGATTGTACTATACAAACTCAAAGATTAACTTTGAACGATTAATTTACTCACTTACCTACTTTATTTATTCGATACTACGTATATTTTAAACAGATCAAAATAAATTAGTATCAAGTGTTATGCGTTCAATCTAAAAATAATATCGCACTCGCAGGGAATTCAAATCATGGTGTTACAATTTGGCTCTGACATCCATTTTGAATTTAATAACCAATCCAATCAAAATGGCGTCACAACCCTGTTCTTAGCTTGAACGCATAGTACCGATCCGTTATTATCTTAGGCTATGTACAAACCGTATAAGGAGGGGGTACAGCATCGGCCATATGGTTCATGTCGTCATCGTGATCCATGTTGTCTTGTGTCGTCGCTATCGAAGGATCAGAAGAGGACTTGACTAGTCTCGGTGCAGGCGGCGGACTAACTTCCAAGTCACTCTCAGGACTCGAAGCGTACGATAGCCTGTTCTCCGTACTCGATGACATTGAGAACAAAAAGTCATCGGACAACGGCTCGGGCCTCTGTTTCCCGCCAATTTGTTGAATCCGCCATTTTGCGTACGTCGGCCATTTTGGTTCGCAGCGTCCGGTAGGGTGGGTTTATGGAATGGGGTGATAAGACAAGACAAATGAATGATTGCATATAACACATTACAGAAACTAAAAACAGGGTTTAGCGTCTGTAAATGGTTAATGGTAATTTGGATATTTACACACTTGAAATCGACATTCAAATAAGATTATTTCTCTTTTAGTTTTATTACAAGAAAGAAGGTTATTGTGTAATAATTAAATTATTCTTTAATAAGTACTTACTAAATTTTGTAATTCTTTGATAAACTTTCAATCGAATCATTTGAATATCGATTAAATAAAACAGGTGGCATTGTACACTGGTAGTTTGTGACAATATTTACAAAATTAAAAAAAAACACATTGGTTTCAAACATTTGGCAAAAAGAAAACAAGTCACAACAAAATATATAAAAGATGCAAAAAGCTAAATTAAATCAAGCGTTCAAGCAGCCAATATACATAAAGCATAACAACAATAATCATGATAAATGCTTGTGCTTAATCTAGAATGGTAACTTCAAAGAATGTTTTTTGAAAGAGATCTTAATACTAAACATATCCTAAATGCTGTTCAGATATCGGTTTGCTGATAACAGGGTGAATATCTCTCTCCGCTTCAGCTTTTTCATCACTCCCGATCTTTTCTAATTCATCCAACTTCAAAGTTGGCAACGATAAATTCTTATACTTCAAAGATCTTTCGGAAACAGTTGGCAGAGTCCTAACTTCACTAAACCTCTGAGGATTAGTTAAAGGATTAGCACTGCATTTACAATTCGGAATCCTACATGTCTGCCTCACAGGTTTCTCTAAAGTTTTGAATAATGGTTTCGGCATTTCCTTTTGAAGGCGCGCCTTCCATTCGGGTACCTCATTAGTCTTTTTTAGTTCATTATCAGTTTGGAAGAACGAAGCTGGTCTGTACTGGTCTGTCATCGGGACGACAGAGGAAGGTCTCTGAAGATTAGGTACTGGTGATTTGCAAGTTGTTTCCAGAACGCTATAGGGTCTAAATGTTTGAGGCTGATAAGTATTGCTTTTGTTGAATATTTGGTTTAGTTCTGGGCTTGCGTTTACAGGCGTTTTCATTTTGGGACTAATCTTTCTGTGATAGTAGTATTGTCTGTCATCGTACGGGTAATTTGCGAGTGTGTGTCTGTTTTTAGATGGGTAAGTATTCGGCACACTGTATGCGTTATTAGGCATGCAAGGGGTTAAAGTTTCTGAATAGTAGTAAGGAACTACATGATTTCGATTAGCGTCATACAGATGATCTTGATGTTTAGTGCTTGGGTTAAGGTTGAGTGGGGGTAGATTCTGCGGTGAACTGAGAGGCCTCTGCGGGGGTTGAGGGTACATGTTGAGAGGGTAAGAGATAGGGTAGAATGCTGGATATGGCGATGGAGGGATAGGGAAGTATATGTCCGACACCATTTCAACGTGCTATACCGCGGCAAGACAGAACAGAAACGAATTGGTTAATATATAATGTACCATGAATATAAAATGCGAACACAAATGTAGGTTTCTATTATTTAATTGCAATTATTGTATTTTATAGATGTTGGTTCCTACTACAATAAAAGGTGGTAGTAGAAAAAAAGCATGTTAATTTTGGATTGATTTTGGATATCTATGGGAATTTTTGATAACCAAATTACACATACTGCATAAATAACTCTTTTAAAAAGCTGTGTTCACATTTAATTCGCAATTTAAATAAAATTATAGAGATTTGAAAAATATAGAGCACATAAAATTTACCAAATGCACCAATTTGCCTTTACCAAGCAATCATCTTGAAGCATGATGCGTTTACTGTCGTAGTAGACAAATATGTTAACATTGAGAAATTATCCCCTTTCCACATGAACAATTATACTATTTAATAATATTAAGTATATTACAGAAGGGATATATTTAATAACATCTCTATACGCAAGTAACAAAACTGTTATATTTGTGATACGCTTGAAAAACATCCATTAAAACGCATCTCGAGAAGAAAAGAATATTTTAGAAATCCATTCTGTAATATAACATATCTATATAAAAAATGACTGCTTATTTTCCTGAAAAAATTAAGATAACGTCGCTTGAGTAAGGACATGTAAAATATTTCTAGAATAAATTCATATAAATACTCAAGCAACTTATCTTTAAATTCCCAACACAATAACCGGTATTAACCAAAAAGTAATTCTGAACGAAACTCACCTTGGTCTCTGACACCCAAAGCTGTTGTTGCTGCGTCCTCTGAATCAAGTCTATTAGTTTGCTGAACCAAGTGTTTTGGTTGGCCTCGCTCAGCGTGATCGTATGAGTGAACACGTGACCCCAAACTCTTTCCATATGCTGACATTGTTCTAGGAGTTTCTTTGAAGATTTATGCGCGGATCTAAAAAAAATGTCAATTGATTATTCCACCCTACAATGGCGAAGATATAGTTAATTGATATTAACAAATAAGACGGATTTATCTAGTGAGAGAAGGCCACTCGACTTACTGGATCGAATATTTGTCGATTCGATTCCCCCACACTATAAATCTTTATATGAACTACAAATATGTGTTTTTGTCTCGGTGTTTATGTCAAATTAATAAAGTCAATGTTAAATTAAGAATTATTATAGTCAAACTATTAAATATTCTAATTTATTGTACTAAGCAGTGATAGCCTAGTGGCTAAACCGTTGGACTGCAAAGTCAGAGGTCTCAGGTTCAAACCCAGGCACGCACCTCTGTCTTTCCGAAAACATGTGCGTGTTAGAAATTAACTATCGCTTGCTTTAACGGTGAAAGAAAACATCGTGAGGAAACCTGCATGCCTAAGAGTTTCTCGAAGGTGTGTTAAGTTCCCCAACCCGCACTGGGTCAGCGTGGTGGGCTTTGGCCTAAACCCTCTCAGTTTGAGAGGAAGCCCGTGCCTAACTGTGGGAAAGTTTCTTTACAGGGCTAATATTATTATTATATTGTACTACAAGGCACTAAAAACATATGAGACTCCTATCCAAAAAAAGTCACAGAGTATATTCTTAGAATCACTATAATACTCCCAAGGTCAAACACGTACACATATTATAACCACGCCGAGAATAACTGACATTTCACACGAGCGAATATCGATATGTATGGTCAGCATCATAATTCGATTAACATTCACATTTTTATAATTCGCTTGCACACTTTTATTACACATCGAATCTATTATTTTTCTTAATGAAAATATATTCAAATATGTTGCTAATCATATAGTTTTGACAACATTAACCTATGTTGTTAAAATGAAGAGTATTACCGATTTAAAAATCTGAGATTGTTAATGACTTACGATGCTGACTGTACTATAAATGTAACTTACTTAGGTAATCCAGCCCTCAACTGTTTAATTATATGCTTATTATCAGCTTTCAAGAATATCACAATGGGGTAGAACTGTGCATAATTGAGTCTGTCTACAGCGTTGGGTGTTATGTCCAGGAGAGCGTGCTTGCCTCTCTCCATGATCGTTCTGATACTCGATAGTCGAATTATACCGGTGGATTTCGTTTTACTGTCTTCTAGTGTGCTGTCCATTTCTATAATTAAATAACATAATTTTATGGCATAATAATACAAGGGTGTGTACACGTGTACATTAGAGTGGAGGAAGCCAGAGAGGTATGTAAGGAAAGAACCTGTTGGAACTCTGTACTCTCTGCCTACCCCGCAAGGGATCTGGCGTGATTATATAATAGATAGATAGTGTACACAATACTGTTTAAAAAAATATAACAAGATCTTTCGTACAAATTATGTTAGTTACTTTTGCACACAAGACATCACGTTTGGTTTTCACCAAATCAAGCTAAATAGGCAAACAGATTATTTAATAAAAATGTCTGTTCTCAATAATATAAATTAGAAATCAACTATGATGTTTTACATATACTATAATACTTTACAATGATGCTACTCATTTACAAGTCAAAACGGATACAATCTTTAAGCTTTACTTATTTATCTAGACAACTTGATAGTGATATGTAAAATCGGATCCGGAAGCGAGTAGGTATGAAAGATAGTATCGGTGTAAAGATGAGAAAGGGTATGCTCCGTTGGTTCGGGCATATAGAAAGGATGCCAGAAGAAAGAATGACAAAACAGATATACAATGCGAAAGTGGAAGGATGTAGGTGCCGGGGAAGACCTAGACTATCTGACCATGACCAAATAGACCGTGTCTTAGCTGAAGGGCAAGTCAAGAGTCTCCGTAACCGGCGAGTGTGTATGAGACGAACTATGAGAGTGGAGGAAGCCAGAGAGGTATGTAAGGAAAGAACCTGTTGGAACTCTGTACTCTCTGCCTACCCCGCGAGGGAGCTGGCGTGATGATATAGATAGAGATAGATAGATAGGATCCTTTTTCGGATATGTAGTGCGGCTACTAAATAACTATCATAGTACTAATTATTTTATTTGATCTATTTTTACAATATTTCGGAATTTATTACAGTAATAGATGGCCATTTATAAGATTCCGCTAGTAGTACTTTAAAAAATAAAATATATAAATGTACGAAAGACGGCAGAAAAATAAATGCGGAAAAGCAAAAACAAAGAGTCCTAATTACCTTTGTATTAATTACATATATCGATTATTTGAATATGATTGCATCAAGTAACATTGGTTAGGTACTTGATAGAATCATGAAACAATTGCAGACTAACAGAAATTCGTTAAAAATATATACTAATATTTTAAAGAGGAAAGATTTGTTTGTTTATATGTAATCGATAAGCTCTGTAACTACTGGACCGATTTTAACCATTAAAAAGCTGCATTATCCAGAAGTATCGTGTATATAACCGTGTTGGGCATTTTTTAATTGTAAGATCAATCAAATAAAATTTCTATTTCATTTAAATTAATCCCCCTGAGGTACTCCGGTAAAACAATGACTTTAAGACGTCAAACGCCTCCCTTCCGTGATCATAGGTGCTGTAGAGACACTCGACTTGTACTCGTATTTGGCGCAGTGGTGAAGCGCTTAAGCCGCTCCGCCCACTGAGTCGAATAGTCGCGGGTTCGATTCCCCCACGGGACAAATGTTTGTGTGACCCACAATTATTTGTTTCGGTCTGGGTATTCCAAATTTATGTATGTGAATTTTCATGTTTGTAAATGCACCCAGGATTGATCAGATTCGTAGAAGAACCAAGGTCGCCGACATAGCCCTCAGGATTAGCAAGCTGAAGTGGCAATGGATGGGCCACATAACGCGAAGTTCGGACGGGCGTTGGGGCAGAAAGATTCTAGAGTGTAGACCACGTATTGGCAAGCGTAGCGTAGGACGACCGCCTGCCAGATGGGCCGACGATCTTGTGAAAATCGCAGGAAGTCGTTGAATGCAGGTGGCATCGGACCGGTTACGCTGGAAAACTATTGGGGAGGCCTATGTTCAGCAGTGGACAAGTATAGGCTGAGATGATATAATGCACCCACTACACAGGAATAAATACTAGGCAGTAGCTAGGTTTTTAAAAAATATAAATCTCAGGCACTTTAGAACCACATATAAGCCGCGACGAAATCTAAAATATTTTAATTGCAACTTAATTTTTTCATAATTAATTTTTTCCCAACTCGACCAGAGTTACCCGGTAGGTGGCGGTGCTATCGACTGGATGCGAAACCACGGAAAACTGCTGCTATAGACTATACTTAAATCAAATCAAATCACTTTATTTGCGAAAATGGGTTACAGTGGATGTTAAAATTACAATGGTCGTACGCCATATTCTGCCTTCAGGCACGCAAATATCATTAGGAATAATCCAAGAACTTAAAGTACTTAACAATTAAGAAAAAGTAATAATTGGATACAATTATCCGATAGGACATTTATAAAATATTATGTATATGGCAATGGCCCTATTACATGGGACCTAACATCGTCGGCGAAACGTGGGTGTACTCAGTACACCTCTGCCACCCCCGCTGGGGAATAAAGGCGTGACGGGATTTTTTTTTTAGTACCAAGTGTCTGTTTTAACGATACCAATTATACTAATGTTAATTATCGTAATTATAATAGTGACAATTAAAATAATATAACGACTTATGAATTCAATTGAGATAAGTTGCGTAATTAAAAACATCACTTACTTGGTGAAGCGAATTTATCTGGATTTTCAGTGAGCAGTCTTTCCCTGGCGATGTCTCCTACAGCGCCAAGCACTATCACGGGCCTAACAAAGCCGGGCTGCTTCAGCACCACCCGCTCGTAAGCTGGGAACTTGCTGATACTGTCTGATAAGACAACTTCGTCCCAGTGCTCCTGAATATTAACAAATACAGTATGTCAGATTAGTAAGTAAGGCTTTGACTGTAGGGTCTTCGGTCGATTGACTCATCTACAGTGTTTTGTTCAGGCGTCAGCAAAGTCTCAGAAGTAATGTTTTGTTCTTATCTGAGTTTAATAGGATTCTTCTAGATTCTTAGAGTAAAGCGCATGGCTTTGTGCCTGCCTCGTTGGTCTGGTGCCTAGGTCGGACAAATGTAGTTTTTCTAACGAAAAATTCCCAGTATGAGTCCGGAGTCTGGAATTGTGCCCGGTATATGGCAATAGGCTCGCCCCCTATTACATGGGACTTAACATCGGCGGCGAAACCTGGGTGTACTCAGTACACCTTTGCCACCCCCTCTGGGGAATATAGGCGTGACGGTGTGTGTGCATGGCTTTGTGATCACGAGGTCCTGGGTTCAAATCCTAGGTCGGACAAATGTAGATTTTCTAACAAAAAAATCTCAGTATGAGTCTGAAGTCTGGAACTGTGCCACCTTACATGGGACCTAACATCGTCGGCGGCAAGTGGGTTGTTTTCTTTTATGTATATAGAAATATATATCTTTCTAGTAAGTATTTACAGAAGGCTAAATGGTCAGTATTCCCACGCTATAAATAGTTACTAACATTTCGATCACCAGTAATTTCCACCAGACGCTTTGCAATTTCTCCAAAAATCCGGTAAGCCCGACCCATCGGATATTTTGAGTGCATATACCAAACTTAGTGTTTCTAACCTTCTTCTTCTTCTTCTTCAAGTTATGGCTTTACAGTAATTACAAGTGCATTTTGCCAGTGTCCAGTGAGATATATAAACGTGTTTGTTTAAATTAATTCGACTCCCCGATGAATTTGATGACAACGATGATAATGAAATTATCCCCCACCCTGGATAGTAAAGCGGTGGATACTTTGCATACCAATTGCAACGGCCGTTTTGAGGGAAGTCGAAAAGGCACGTTGTATCACTTTGTTACAATTACCTTCACTCATGCACATATAAGAACACATAATGGTTAATATTCCACCAACATTACACATTATAAGTCGAAATAACACAAGTTTTAGAAATTAAAACAAATTGACAAGATCACTCTTCGACTTCCCGCCAAAACTCGTGTTTCTACCCAAACGCCTTAAACATCTACCTCGAGCCAAGAGAAACATTTACAGTGCTTGAAGCATTTTGCATTTAACTAATCTTTCGCATCTCAATTTAATTTACCTTGCCAAGACTTTTGCTCCGTCGGTGAGTGGACCTTCGTCTCCTGAAAAAGTTGTGTTTCCCATCGTTGCCAGACATCTCCTTCTTGGTCGCGTTGAACTGCGCGGTCGCAAGCTCCTCGGCACGCGCCTTGTTCGGGATCGTACCTTTTTGAACCTCTTGGTTGTTACGACCTGGTAAAAAGTTTTAATCATGATCATCATAAACTGAAAAACCGGACGTCGGCCTCCCTAAAGATCGCCACAGCAAACCAGCTTTGCTTTGTGCTTTAACCAGATCACTGGTTCACCATGTGAAAGGTCTGCCCACTACTCTTCCGGTAAGTCTCTTTCTCTTTTTCTATTCTTTTTTTTATAAAAAGAATCGTCGCCCCACACTAGGATTCCAGTGTCGTGGGTGCGTTTACAAACATGAAATTTCACATACACAAATACCCAAGAGGTATTTGTGTATGTGAAATTATTGTGGACCGAAACAAATAATTGTGGATCACACAAAGACTTGTCCCGTGCGGGAATCGAACCCGCGACTATTCGGCACAGTGGCCGAAGCAGCTTAAGCTCTTAACCACTGCGCTATATCCTGTGGAATACACGCACCACAGGAATAAATCCTAGTGTAGGGCTACGTTTTTTTAGTATATTATTAGCTATATGTTTTCCATTAAATAACTCACCTATCCTATAGACCTGCCAAGCGCCCACGGTGCCGTTGTGCAGCGTGTCCACTACATGGAACACATCCCCGCAGCGGAACGACATCTCGCCGTCCGTCGGCTCCGTGTAGTGGAAGTGCGTCTTTATATGAAATGAGTCACCCGCTAAAATAAAAAAATGATAATAATATTAGCCCTGTTAAGAAACTCTCCCACCGTTGGGCACGATACTACTCTTAAACTGGGAGGGTTTAGGCCTTAGTCCACCAAGCTCGCCCAGTGTGAAAACAAAAAACTCTTAGGCATGCAGGTTTCCTCACGATGTTTTCGTTCACCGTTAAAGCAAGTGATAATGAATTTATAATATGTACATTCTTTCGAAAAGACTGAGTTGCGTGCCTGGGTTTGACTTTGCAGACCAACGGTATATCCACTAGACTATCACTGCACAAAAAAAAATGATAACGTAAATTAGTTAGTACTTTATTGGACTAATATTTTGAACACACCAACAAACTTGTACTAACATAATGTTAAAATCATTTATATAAGCACAATACTGAGGCTTTTGAAACTTATTATTAGATTTTTTGGCCATTGAGATTTTCTCACGATGTTTCTCTTATCGTCAGTAGTGGCAGTCATACTTAGCAAAAAGTATAACCTATAGATCAAGATCGCTCAATACATGAAGCGCCTAATCTTTTTCGTGACAGAAAACAGTGCAAGTGTATGAAATGGAAGTTTACAAAGTTTAACAATAATCTAACTATATGACAAACGATAGGTAACCTAAGTTTAAAACGACAGAAGAACCACACTAGCAGAAAAATCCACAGGATTGTAAGGGGTTTGGAGAAAGCGCGGGCTGCGTATTCATAATTTAAAAATCTTTTTTTAAAAAAAGCCGACTTCAAAGGCAAGAAATAAATAATTGAAGTCGGAACCGGTTAGTGCAGTCAGTTACTTGGCACCGACTTATATTTATTTCTTGCTTTTTGAAGTCGGTTTTATTATTTTTAATAAACAGATTTTTATTTTAGAATTTTAAGTGACAAGTGAAGTATTTAATAATATTATATTATTTTGTTGAGTTGTACTGTAAGGTACCTACAGGATTGATATAATAACCATAATAAGGGAATCTATACATTCGTGCTGTTAACCGTAAAGAAGTCCCCTGATGTATCTTCAAAGTCCAAAGTTCAATACCGATTTCATTAAAATGGGACCACCTCGAAACTATACTAAACCCAACGCAAAAAAAATCATCAAAATCAGTTCATCAATAAAGACGTTATGAAAAACACAGACAAATTGTCGACCTCCTCCTTTTTTGAAGTCGATTAATATTCTGATTAGTTCTATGGCAGAGTAGGATTGACGTAATACACATAATATCTCAATCTCCACATTCGTATTGTGTGTTGTTAAGGAGTTCCCTGGTGTATCTTCCAAGTCCAAGGTCCAATACCAATGAAATTAAAATGGAACCACCTTGGAGCTATACTGAACCCAATGCAAAAAGAATCATCAAAATCGATTCATAATTGGCGGAATGATCGCGTAACATACATACAAAATAAAAAAAAACATACTGTCGAATTGAGAACCTCCTCCTTTTTAGAAGTCACTTAAAAACCAGTCGTTAGCCAGTCTTAGGCACATGATACTCACGCATCTGTCCACTGGCCACTGAGTTATATTCGTCTGGAGAGTGCTGCACAATGAGATCGATCCTCTCCTGCAAGCTGAGTAAGAACAATACAGCTTCTTCCCGGGTCACACCTTTCATTTCCATGTCGTTCACCTGTGGATAAGACACGGGTTATAATAAATTAGTCTATAGTTATAAACGTTGAATTGCCTTTAACTTAACGTGCAAGTGGGCCTTAGAAATCGAAGTATGAGAGGAGCGGACGCAGGTTTGTGGCTACCCGCTGTTGAAACTTACCAAGCCACCCATAAAGCTTCTAATTTGGCTTTAAAATTACTACACATAGTGGTTAGTGTTGTAAAAATGAGCGCTGAAGTCAAGCGTTTAGCGCTGAGTCGACGCTTACGAGCGTATTACGCGCCGACTCGAGCGTTTTTACAACACTAATAGTGGTAATTTCGATTATGACTAACGACTTAGGCCCACTTACACGAACTAGAGTTAGCGTTGCCTTTTGACTAATTCGGGGTTACAACCTTAAGTTAGTTAATAGGTAACGCTAACCCTGGTTTGTTCAAGTGGGTCTTAGTATCCATTCTGAAGGAGATGCCCACAAATGGAAATGCTGCTGACCCAAATGCTACTTAAACTTGGTCATCGGTACAAGCACGACGGCAAACACAACGATACAAGTAAAATTAAGAGATCTGCAAATGCACCAGCGGGAATCGGTCGGGCCTATAGCTAGCAGAACTGACAGCTGGAGTAGCAAAAAGTGGACCCAGTACCATGACGGACCGATAAACTGGTCGCGAGAATAACCTGTATCAGGGAAGCACAGATCCGGTCGCTATGACGATTATTGGAGAAGGCGTTTGACCCGAAGTAGATGACTGAGACGTTAATCATGAAGATATACCTTGAGTATCTTGTCAGCGGGCTGTAGGCCTTGCAGTGCGGCGGGGCTGGCTGGTTGAACACCTGACACGAACACGCCGGAGCGGTTGCCACCACAAAGTCTTAGCCCCACCGAGCCCTCCTTTTGGAAACTTATCAGCCGCGGCTCACTTCTGCGGAATAACAACACTTGGATTTAGCGGGAATTCTACAGAGACTAGACAAGTTGCATGCGTTTTGTGTCTGTTCTCCTTCTGCAATCGATACCGCCTCATTCTGACCACGTGACGTTTCGCCTAAAATTAGGTTTTTACTAGAGTCCAACCGAAGCTTCAGCTTCGGCCACCTTTGCCCAAAAATACCATCTTCGGTCAATCCATCGGCTTCGGCAAAATAGGCCAAGCCCCAGTTCAGTTTCCAGCAGGCACCGAAATTATAAATAATATTTCCAGTGTTATTATTTTTAACCAGTTGCAAGAAATTTTAAACATTTCGTTAACATCATCGACGGACGATTTAGCGCAGTGGTTAAGAACTTAAGCCGCTTCGCCCACTGTGTCTAATAGTCGCAGGTTCGATTCCCGCACGGGACAAATATTTGTGTGATCCACAATTATTTGTTCCGGTCTGGGTATTTGTGTATGTGAATTTTCATGTTTGTAAACGCACCCTCAATACAGGTATAAATCCTAGCGTGGGGTTGTTTTTTTCCTTTTTATTTAAATTAAAAAAAAAAGAATACAGTCTACATAACTTTTTAAAAATTGAGCCAATCATGAACCATATTTCTCTGGGGTTATTAAAACTTCGGCTTCAGCCGAAGGTTTTGGCGATGGCCTATTAATAGGCTTAGGCTTCTGCCAAAAATGGAAACCGGAAAATAATTAAAACGGGATGATATTTTACAGCCAAGTCACGTGGTCCGAACAAGGCGCTATAATATTTTTCACATAGGATGCGTAGTGACAATTCTAAGAGCCAAACGAAATTAATATTTAATTCAATAATGTTAGAGGCATGACCCGTTTCTATACTTATGGTTTTATGCCTTATCACCATTGAATTAAATATTAAATTCTTTTTTTGCAAAAAGAACTGTCACTACCCATCCTATGTGAAAAATACTATACAAGCCTAAATGTCGTATATTTAGAATTCAAAATTATTGAAAAACTTACGATGGTTTATTCCTTTGATTATTCATGTTTTCTTCTTCGTACAGTTGCCTTCTACTGCTGTAGTAATCTGGAAACAAAAATATAGTTTACTTGTTCAGAAATATTTGTGGATTAATTTTACACGATGGAGTAAAACCATTATAATATTTTTATTTGACGCAAATAGCATTCATAGTTTTATTGGACAGATGTTCACTTCTAAAACTGGACGCTAAGGTCGATACACGAAGTAAATACGAAGAGGAGATGACGGAATAAGATTTTTCTATACAATTAAGCGCGGCATTGCGCGGGGTGACACAAGACGAGAAGGACGTTACGCTCCACCCACATTTATATTATATTTGCTTATTATATTTGCCATCTGGTGAAGAATGATAAAAACTTAACGGTTCGCCCATGCCAATGTTACTTGTGAGTTCAGTTATATTACGGTAGATGGCATTTATAATAAAATTAATCTAATAAATTAAAAAAAATAATTCTTAATTGTAAAATGTGATACCATTTGTATGAATAGAATGTCGATCCAAGTAATTTTTGCTTGTTAAGATATATCACCTCGTTTTATTTTTATAAAAGCACACCACACCGTCACGCCTATATTCCCCAAGCGGGGGTGGCAGAGGCGTACTGAGTACACCCACGTTTCGCCGACGATGTTAGGTCCCATGTAAAAGGGGGCGAGCCTATTGCCATATACCGGGCACAATGCCAGACTCTGGACTCAAACGGGGAATTTTTCGTTAGAAAAACTACACTCGTCCGACCTAGGATTTGAACCCAGGACCTAGTAATCCCAAGGCGATGTGCTTTGCCACCAGACCAACGAGGCAGTCAAAAATATTTTTTTATAAAAAAAAATTATATTTAATAGTTATGCGAACTCGGGCGTCATGTGAATGGAGCGAGTAGTGATGATAAACTGAGGTAAGCCACGCCCACCACGATGACGTCAAGACTTTGTGGAATTCATAAGATTGGCTAGCTTAGGCCATCTCCTCTTTGTATTTGCTTTGTGCGTCGATACCATGGAGAAATTTATTGAGATTGCAACAAGTTGAAATGTAGTAGGTATTATGCTATAGGCACGGGACTTGATAATCAGATAGGTATCTTTCCTTCTTCGTAGATAGATGTCTTACTATTGGTTTACGGTAGAAGTGGATAAGAAACTAGCAAGTGTATGAATAAAAGCCGCCGTAGGTTGCAAAGAACTGGACAAAGATAACGCGTGTATCTACCTTAATCAGAATATAATCATAATATGAACATTACTACATTTTACGTGCGAGAACAATCTCGCAAAAAAGGGCCGAGATTCTGCGAGACCGATATCTTCTGAGTACGAGATTTTATGACTGATTATGACGCGTACCCCAATCTCTTGAGCAAAAAAATATTAAGAGATTTTATTGGGACTAAATGTGTAGCCATACATTCCCACGACTTGTAACTCCTGTAAGCCAGGATCCGTAAGAAAGAAAGAGAATTAAGAGATATGTATATACGCAGTTTATAGCTGACTTTCCACGGTTAAGTACGATTAAAATAGTTTTGCTACTACAGAATGAAGAAGTTTTGCTATAGAGGTTGTGGTAAACCGCCGGAATATGTCCTACCTTCGTTCCGGGGCGGTGGAGGGCGCGGCGGCTGGTCGGCGGCATCATGCGGAGCCGCGCGTCTTCCCTCGCCCCCGCGCACGGGCGCTGCCACGTAAAGGTTCTGCCCACTGCTGGAATACCCCGACGAGACGGGCTCCGCGCCCGGGTACACATGCGGGCTCGCTTCTGTCATGTCACTTATTATTTACCCTCGTATGATGACGTAGCGCTTGTACCTTCCTCATCATAGACGAAAGTACAAACGCTGTTTAGTGTAAGATCCTACGGGCCTACAGTGTATTGATGTGTGTTCAAGTAGCGACATTCTGACAGATCTATACCAATACATCGTATGTAGGTTAAGTACTGAACCACCTATAACTTTGACATGTAGCATGTAATCATCTTCACTGTCCTTACCATTTCCCATTATCTGGGGTTGGTGCAATTTATCATCGATAAGACATACTATTTAATGGGGTATTGTGTTTTTCAGCAACCGAAGAATTTGGCAGAATATTTGCAAACCTTATAGGGTTTAGCTGTTACCACTACAACTAGTAGCCCCAATGCCTAGGGCTTTGGATGCTATCAATATATTTATCTACTCGTCCTGCCTTCGATAAGAACTAACCAAATCTGACATCCTCCAATAAAACACCAAAATACTATCTCACTAAAATCACCGGTATTGGTTGCTGGATTTAGTAAAAACAATATTTTACCTTCCCCAATATCTACAGCGATCACTACGGCTTTGCACGAGTGAATCATACACATAAACCTTCCCCTTAAATCACTTCGTCCATTGGTGAAAACCGTATGAATATCCGTTCAGTAGTTACTGAGTTTATCGCATTCAGACAGACAGACAGACGTGGCGGGGAGGACTTTATTATATATGTGGTAAAGTAAAATCAAAAAGAACTCACCCAAACTATTATAATTATTCTGATAATTTCCATTAGTGACTGTCTCCTCTCTGATTAGTTCTCTCGTGACTACCAAGTTTAGCCTGTCCTTGCATGATTCTATCAGTTTCCTAGCTTCCTTCAGGGTCATCGCGTCTGTGACTGGCGTGTTGTTGATGCGGGCTACCACGTCGCCTTCGCAGAGACCTTGCCCACCTTGGTTTATCTGTTCCCTCGCTCGTAATGTCAACTCTTTGACGTATAGTTTACAGCCTAGGACTATGCCGAAGTCTGGAAGAAAAGTTACAATGAGGTAAGTAAATACATAAACCTCACAATAGGGTGATAGTAGATCAACATCTACCGATCTATCTAACTCGTTCTCCTTTGTTTTCCCATACCTACCCCATAATCACGCTGTATACAAAAAGAATTGTAAAACCCTCTTTTTAAATGAGTAACCGTGGATTCTTGCCCTCCACAGGAATGACATTCGGAACTAAGCTGTCACACTCAGTAAACACTAGTTTTTTTTCTAAGTACTTTTTGGTCTACAGGAATCAAAAACGTTTGATTTTGAATCAGACCATAATATCCAACTGCTATGTAAAGGCCTGCTGTCACAAATCGAGGTGAAGGAGAATAGGTCATATTCCACCACGCGGACCCACTGCGGATTAGTGGAGACAACTGGCTACCTGCTGTTGCTTATCAAACCCATAAAGCCGTCCAAACTGGCTTAACGACTACAACATTTCAGTGCTAACTGGAACCAACGGCTGATCCTAGCTTCTGGAGCACACAGAAGCTAAAAAAATTGAAATACCACAAACCGTCAGACTACCCGACACAAATCCTGCTTAACCATGGTGATATCTTAGTAAACAGCGCGGTCACACAGCGCCACAAGCACTTCATAGATAGAGGATGTTATTTTCAAACCTGAGCATATCGCTCGTTAAGTTACTTTACATTCAAAACGTTCAACATATAATACTATGCCAGTTTTTCGTCAAAAGGTATATCTATGCGAGCGTTTTGATCTAAGACTAGATTTTTTACGTTAAATTAAAAATGTGTAAGTACCTAGTCTAATAATGATTTGAGTTTTAACTACACATGCATGTGCTACTATATTGCGGATTCTTGGCTAGACTGAGCATTGCTGACAAAAATGACGCCATAAACGCCAGTTATGTGTCAACACATAGTGCTACATGCGCATGATGCCAGTACGATTCGTTGAAAAGCTGTCAATATGCGTCAACGTAGTACAATTTAAACGCACCCATGACACAGGAATAATTTCTAATGTGGGGTTACGTTTTTTTTTAGTCCTATCCTATATCATCACGCCAGATCCCTTGCAGGGTAGGCAGAGAGTACAGAGTTCCAACAGGTTCTTTCCTTACATACTTCTCTGGCTTCCTGCACTCTCATAGTTCGTCTCATATAGGCTCGCCGGTTACGGAGACTCTTGACTTTTTCTTCAGATAAGACTCGGTTTATTTGGTCGTGGTAAGATAGTCTAGGTCTTCCCCGGTACCTGCATCCTACCACTTTCACATTGTATATCTGTTTTGTCATTCTTTCCTCTGGCATTCTTTCTATATGCCCGAACCAACGGAGCATGTGTTTTTTTTAGTCAATATCTAAAATTACTGTTTGAAATATAAGATTCCGAGGGTCCCGGGAGTTAAATAACCAATATATTAAGAGATCCAAGTGGATTTGAATTATAACTTTAAATGGCCGTGCTGGTCGATTTTGTGTCTTCTGTAAGATATGGACGTACCTTCCTTCTTCCCGTTCCTAGTGAGGGCGAGCTTGATGGTGGTAGGTGCGGTGGCGGGCGGGGCAGGCGCGCGGCGGCGCACCACCAGCGCGACGGCGGCGCCCGAGTCGCGCAGCACCTGCACCGCGCGCGCATACTCCACGTTCTCCAACGGCACACCGTTCACTGACACTATCCTATCGTTCACTCTGAAAAAAGAATTAACAGAGTTATTATCATGATTGTGATGTAGACTCGGCCCAACGATCATAGCGTAGGCCTGGCACTGCACGGGACCAACAGTCGTGTGGCACACCTACCTCCGACATAAAAATAATTTAAGGTACGGATAAACTAAAGCGTTTAGCCGCGTCCCCAGTGACGTCCCCGGCGGCGATCACGGTGGCGATCGGTATCTCCCATGATTGCGCGTGCAGACTTCGCCCAGATAGCGCGTGCAGGACGCAGGAAACGTTAGTGTGAACATTTCCATACAAATATTACTGCAGGAACTGATCGCCACCGTGCACGCCACTGCAAACGCGGCTGAACGCGTTGGTTTGGGATGTCATGTAAGATACTCTTTGTAAAATTAAGAGTGCATACGCTATAACTCACTTTGTGCCAGGTGCTTGCTGTAATGTGACACGTTCGAGGTTTAAGTTTCATTTCAAAAATAAACCTTCATGCACTGCGATACAGTTTAATAAACAAGATTTTATTATTTATGGAAACACTAACATCCCCGCTAACCCCGCGGTCATCAAGTTGAGCGACATTTTTTTTTAAACGTAGCTCCACACCAGGAGTTATTACTGTGTCAGGGTGCGTTTACAAACATGAAATTAACAACAAACACCCAGACGGAGACAAATATTTTTGGGTCACACAAAGATTTGTCCCGTGCGGGAATCGAACCCACGACTACTAACTTCAGTGGGCATAGCGACACAAGTTCTTAACCACTGGATCAAGGCGTCCGTCAACTAGGAGACCTATTATCCTGATCGAAATGTGTACAGATAGATCATGATGTGCACAGATGACTACTTGGTTTAATGGTCAGAGGCTCTAGCTCGATTGAAGCAGCACACTATAACTTAGGGTGTAGACCACTCCGCTGCCTGGATCGACTTCGGGACTAAACAGAACCAGCCTTTGTGTGAGCCACACATGACACAAAAATAATGTTTAGGGCAGAGCAACGTTTGTAAATACCAACGAGTAGAATCGACAGAACTAAAAAATCACAGTGCCAAAAGGATTTACTTTTTCAATGTTGGCACAGTTCACATCAACGGAATGGACACTCACTCCCTTTTTTCTATCAACATCATCATCATTATATCAGGCTTTACCCGTCCACTGCTGAACATAGGCCTCTCTAATCGCTTGTCTCTACAGTCCGATGCTATGCCTCCAACGACTTCTTGCGATCTTTACAAGATCGTCGGTCCATCTTGCAGGCGGCCGTCCCACGCGGCGCTTGCCAATACGTGGTCTCCACTCTAGAATCTTTCTGACGGTCGTCCAATCTTCGCGCTATGAGGCCCGCCCATTGCCACTTCAGTTTACTAATCCTAAGGCCTATGCCAGTGACCTTGGATCTTGTACGAATATCTTAGTTTTTTTCTATAAAATCATAATATTCTCATGTTTCAGTATGTGGGTATCAACAATGGCAAAGTGCTGGTAATAAAGCTCGAGTACCTTTTTGGTTCATAGCATTGCTTACTTGACTCTTAAACAACTATGTACCTATATTAGTATTTTCGTGGCATTTTTCGCGGGATATTTTTAAATTGTATCAATCTTTTCCACCACAGACGATGTAACGTTTACTTTCTTTTTAATCACCCGGGTAGTCGATGAATTGCAACTTATTAGTGTTCAATAGTCTCCAAAAAAACGCCCAGGAGAATATTGCATAAAACAAAACTAATAGATACATACTGCAGCTTATCTTCAGCAGGTCCGCCTCTCAGCACGTCAGACACAGCAATGGACGGGTCACCACTAGCGAAGTGCGGGTTGTCCCTTCCACCAGATACGGCGATGCCAAAGCCGTATCCTGGGACTCGGTTAAGCCGTACCCGATGAGTTTCCCACCCTGCACTGCGTTCGGCCGTCTGTAAGAGAAGGGGATAGAGTTCAGTTATTTATTTATTTATTTAATACTTTATGCACTACAGGTACAAAGGCGGACTTAATGCCTGAGGCATTCTCTACCAGTCTACCTTAGGGTGATGCAAAAACTAGTGAAGTAGGTGCAAATCCATAGAAGATAAAAATAAAGAGATTGAAAAAAATATAATAAGATACATATATATGGTATATATATGGTATATATAGATATATATATAACTAATATATACATATAATAATAAATACACATATACACAAATGAAATTAAAATTGAGATCATTCTGCTAAAGTTTTGAGAAGATAATCCTGCACTTTGTTTTTAAAAGACAAGCGATTTGTGGCCATCCTGATATCCTGGGGCAGTGCGTTCCATAGCAAAATGGATTGGACAGAGAAAGAAGAGTGTATAAAATTAGAATGGTGAGAAGGGCATTGGAGAAGACGATTATTACAAGAGCGAAGATGTTTATCATGATTAGTACATAGAAATTGAAAATGGGAGGAAAGATAATCAGGCGAAGCAGGAGAGTAAAGAATAGAAAATAACATTGTCAGTGCCCGTAGAGCCCTGCGCTTGCGAATTGGCAACCACTTTAGATGGGAACGATACTCAGATACATGGCCAAATTTACGTATATTAAATATGAATCGAATGCAGTTATTTAGAAGGCGGTCGAGTTATGTTTATTTTCTTCTTTTTTTACTTGTTCTTCACAGTGTTAGAGTTCTGTTTTACTATTTGAAAAGTTTGTATTTTTAAATTATTTAATGTACTGCACACACAGAATTGGTTACAAAATAATAGATATATTACGTATACAAAAAAATGGTCAAATGCTCATGACTTGTAATCTTCGTTTGGATTACTCACTGACTAACCAATCTACATGGATCAGGGTATTTTTGTGCAGTTTTTTCAGATTAGTGGCCAATATAGACAGACGGATGTTGTTCAAGTGCCTCATACGTTCGTTAAACGATTCAAGTCTATTTACAATCGTTGTGAGAGCTAAGGACTGAGTTGTTTTAAACTGCCTTTCGGAGCACTTACTTCATTACACAACATTAATTAGAACTTGGGTATGGTATTTTCATCGTGGTACGATACAAATGTATTTTCATCGTGGTACGATACAAATCATAGATTGTCTATCTATCTTTAGTATCAGCACCATGCCAGATCCCTTGCGGGGTAAGTAGAGGTTCTTCCTTTACCTGGCTTCCTCCACTCTCATAGTTCGTTCCATAAACGCTCGCCCGTTACAGAGACCGAGACTTGCCTTTCAGATAAGACACGGTCTACTTGGTGACGTCGCATTGTAACTAGTCTAATTAAAAATAATAATCATTTGTGCAAATAGTAAGTTAAAATTTATACAAATAATATATCAACAGATGGTTTTATTGATTACGTCAATCCACAATTTGATATTTCAATTGTAAATATAACTGATATGAAGAATGACGAATTTCTAAAACGCGTGGCCTACATGCGTTGCTGTAGAATTAACTTTGTAAGGCATGCACTTGGACGCAATGTCGTCAACATAACTCAGTTAATTCAACTGTAAATTAGTTTTAATTGTGTAACATAAATGCTTGGATAGTCTTGTGAATGCCTACGGTTCCAAGTGAAGACTAACACTACATTCTTCTAAGAGCTATTCTTCTAAGCTAACCAGTTGTTCAGTTTTCTGAGCCACGTGTATCCCGATAGATTCAATTCATAAGCAATGAAATGCTAATATTTAAAATAGTATTAATTACGTGGAAGATCTAATTTCCTTCATGTGGCAAACAGCGACTAAATTTAATACACTCAACAAATACTTTAGTAAAACAGTCAATAATGGAAATGGATAAATAAAACAAAGTACGAACAGCGTGATATTTACTGAAAAAAAAACTTAGAAAAATAAAGAAACTGTTCTATAAAGCATCGGTATTTTGTTTAAATAATTTGTTCCCATACTTCGCTGCTCATATGGATAGCTACTGTCACACTATAATAAAGTTTGTTCGGAGAAGGCTCACGAGGAACAACGTAGATCATTATTCACACACCCACCACACAAATATTGTAAAATAGTCTTCATTCCTTTGCATCATTCTACAAAATTAACGGTCTATTACCTTAACTATGATTATACATTTTATTACCTACTAGTAGTTGATGCATGTTCTTGCACAACTTAATGCCCCAAAAGCCTTGAAACCTGTCTTTATCACGGCTACACTGGTGCAGTTACATCATGCATCACATATTAATTCTAATATTTTGTATGAGAAACCTATTGCTTGCCCCAGTAACGCATAGAATGAGTGGCGATCACGGGGTCCTCAGTTTTCTGTGTGTGTGATTGATCTACGCTGTTGGCCGAGGGGCCTTTACAGCTTCACCGAGTAAGAGGGCGCGTTGCAAAAATTACGCTTCAGGCAAAAGGGCAAGGGGCAACTAGCTCAATTGCGCCTCAAGGAGAAACGGCCTCGGCTTGGGCTGCCGCTATGGGGAAGGGCGAAATGTCTCGTCGTGGTCCTCTGATCCGGCCGGCGGATAAGAAATTCTTTAACCTCGCGGGTGAGATCGGTGTCTAATCCTAGGAGCAGTAGCTGTATCCGAAAGAAGGGAAGTAAGGGAATCAGGAGGATCAGTGAGAATATGCCGCGGACGGAGATAGCGGCTAATAGGAGAGGAGGGGTCTTCAGTTAGCATCCTAAGGCGGACACGATGTGTTTTTTCTATCAATCCGTAAACCTGACGTCATATTCATTTAGCTTAAATTTAAAGATAAGTCTTACAATGTACCCTTTGTGTACGGTATCAATGTTTTGACAACAGCCCATTGTTAAATACTGGCGAATTCACAACTGAAGTTGTACAAATAAACATTGTGTGTGTGTGTGTGTGTGTGTGTGTGTGTGTGCACATGGCGACAACGTGGGATACATTTTGTTATTATAGGATATGAAATTGTAAATCCTGATTGGACGATAGCTTGATTAAGATATTAAAACGTATGCGTGTTCCGTTTAATACATCTAGTAGTCACGAGTTTGACGCTCGCACAGGACAAACCCTAAAAATCTTACATACAAATTGAGTAGCAATGCCTTTATTGTCTGAACTCCTATTTTGTGAACTATACCCAAATATTGATAGCAGGATATTTTGGTAACCTTTTCAGTATTAGAGATATGTATAAAAAACCACGACGATGCAAGGTAAAACGGTGCGCTTAAAAGAGAAGTCAAATCACGTTTACAATGTTTACTTAGCTAGAAGTTAATAAACTTGAAAGCCGTTAACCAATAACCTATAAAAGGTAGTTAACTGAGCCGTTATTCTCACACAACCAGTACACTCCTTGATTTAAATGCAGCTTCGCTTGCAACTTTGTTGCACATAGAATTAAAGAGACTTAAAACATTGAACTATTGCTACAAAGGACCAATGATGCCCACCTGCACTTGGGAAAAAACTCTTATTTAGCTAAACGTTCTCCAATGTCTGTCCCAGAAAAGGGTTGGGACTCTTGTGTTACTTATGTTTTTGAAGCTTTAGAAAATATTCAACTAGATTCGAAAGGTGTAACAGACCCGTCTATAAAACAGGTCAGAGTTTTAATTATTAGCATTGAAAAATCTTTCAATAACTAATTGATTTTTGGTGAGCTTTGGTTGTTCGATTTTTCGATTTTTTTATTATCTTAAAGTTATCAGACATTGACGATGCTACTAAACAATTACCGTATCTACGTGTAACAATAAACATAACTAGTTACTGGACCCAAAAACAAGCCATGACCAGCAATATAAACAGAGATACCACAAGATCATTAGAATCTCATATTAACGGCATGTATTTGAAAGATAATTAACTCATCTCCACGTGCATAAAATGTAATTTATAGTTGCCTTGCCACCTACACGGTTTCAAAACTAAACGGGTCAAAGACAAAGGATCGACGTTTTGATATCTCTCAAATGATTCTGATTTCATATTTCCGTCTTCACGCCTTTATCATGTAGTATACAGTATGTAATACTATTTTGACAGCAAACCCTGATTGATTGATGTCTAATAGGCATCTTTCTGCAAATGATGGCGTGCCTTAGGAGATGCCTGTTGCGAGCAGTGGACACACTCGAGTTGATGATGAGTGTGTCCAGCCGTTTTAATGAAAAAGGCTGTCGTTTTAGCATCTGTATATACGTGTCTGTACACATTGATATAAAACTACCTTAGGTACCTCTGTAGTCTTTGAAATCCCTGTGAGACATAGACAAAAGTGTTTGTGTCTTTTGTTATTTAACATCATTGTTTTAAGAACGTGAAGTGAGCCAATTTAACGACCCCGCATGAGACCTTAGCTTCCCTTCCAAAATATAGCACATTCCAGGATATAGTCATTATCGAATGTCATTGAAAGGATATTAATTGAATCCAATAATATATTTATTGCCCTAATAGGTTGAAAATTATGACCATAGCAAGTAACCTGACCTAAATAAAACCGGCTCAGGATGGCACATTGGTAATGGTGCGGACGTGTTACGACAAGTTTAGCCACGATAAAATAAAACACGAGTATTATCATGGTCCGAAGGTTCGAGTCCCAGCTGGGCTGATTGGAACTTGTTTATTATTCAGCTAAGCCACAAACCGCTTTGTACGCAGTAGCGATCGATTTGTACGTGCATCAATGCCAGTATCATGGTTTAAAGGAAATACGGTTTCATTTTGATTATTTTTTAGGACTAAGCCCGACACACGTTCCCACCACTATAACTCCCGTAAACCAGGAGACAGAACGGTCTCTTTAGATGACGCCAAGGTTTTAACCTCGGGGTACCCTAGGGACCGCTTTAATTGTCTTGGAACCCGCGATAAATTAAATTTATCGCGGGTTCCAAGACGACGGACGATTTAGCGCAGTGGTTAAGAGCTTAAGCTGCTCCGCCCACTGTGTCGAATAGTCGCGGGTTCGATTCCCGCACGGGACAAATCTTTGTGTGATCCACAATTATTTGTTCCGGTCTGGGTATTTGTTTGTGAATTTTCATGTTTGTAAACGCACCCACGACACAGGAATAATCCTAGAGTGGGGCTACGTTTTAAAAAAAAAAAAAAAATAAACAGAAGGAGTAGGGATAAAAATAATTCCAGTAATTTTGATGATGAGTAACAGAACTCTATCTTTCATTTACTGAACGATTGGTTTCCAAGATAATTTTAAAAATCTTGCTTACTTTTACTGTACTGAATATTTTTGGAGGCTATGAGAATTAAATAGTATAATAATATTAACCCTGTTAAGAAACTGTCCCACTGTAGGGCACGGGCCTTCTCTCAAACTAAGAGAATTTAGGCCTAAGTCCACCACGCTGGCCCAGTGCGGGTTGGCGAGCTTCACACACCTTCGAGAAACTCCTAGGCATGCAGGTTTCTTCACGATGCTTTCCTTGACCGTTAAAACAAGTGATACTTAATTTTTAATACGTTTGTATTAAAAATTAAGTATCACTTGTGTTTTTGTAAAGACAGGTGCGTGCCTGAGTTTTAACCGGAGACCTCTGACTTTGCAGTCTAACCACTAGGCATTCACTGCTAATATTAAATAGTATACCAAAATTAAAGTTATGGACGTGATGATAATAAAATTATAAAAGAGTGGGAAGAGCTTATGTGAAGTAGTAAGTAAGTAAGTACTGGGGACCAATTCTACTATGAAAAATGGCAAAAATTGAATCAAAAGCGCGTTCAGCTGTTTTTGTTAAGGTTCTACTAATATATACCATAGAAACAGAAATACCTACTTTTTTTACTCTATGGCTAGTACCTATACGTAAACAGTCGAAAATTAAGGTTTTAAAGTTAGCAGAAATTGTTTACTTCTTAAAATTGAACCCCTAGAACCGTTGATGGCCATTGACTGCCTTTAAATATTCAACTAATGGCATCTGAAGCCTGTCATGAAATATTAGAAAGAATGCTCAAATTAAAACATATAAGATCACGGTTTATAATTAGGTACTAACTAACATAACAGTAGGTACACAACAAGAAACTGATATATAGTTGTGTAAACTATGTTGAAACCTAATAGATTCCTTATAACATCACTAGACACAACAGATGCGTAGGCACATACGGAAAACTGTTATAACATTGCTGAGAAATTTCCCAATTTTTTCTCGATGACTCCCTAAAATCATTTAAACGACATTTTTTCGACAGATGTTTATAAATAATACAAGTTTGTATGATTTTGCCCATTTACGGGAGGGGCGGGCGACGTTGATCATCTGTAGGTCAGAGTACGTTAGCCATAATGCGCCTACGCACAACTGAGCAACCATTATGCAACATCCCATAAAAGCTTAACAAGTAATAAATACAGTATGTACTTATATAAATACATATTATTAGCCTCTCCGACCCTTTAAAGGTTTGTCCCCTGCAGATTATCGGATGATACGTTTGAAGTTGCAGCGCTTTCTTAAACTTTTTTCCTGGTTTACACTCCGCCCACTCCCACGGCAAGAAACAGAGAAGTGGTCGTAAAACTGGCCAGTGTGATAATATGAACCGGGGCAACGTGCAAGGAATTGAACATGTAGAGTCCTTTTTTTTCTTAACTGATACATTTCGTGAACATACAGAAATTGTATCTTAGAAAATATATTTTTTTGGACCATAAACACTTGGGAAATTTTTACTAAATAAATTATCCATGGTTTTCGAATTTTTTGCTACACCCCCGTTTTTTTTACTAAGTTAATTTGTTGTGAATTTCAAGACAAATAAAGTACTTCCCGGGACACCCCGAGGTTCAATCATTGGCGTCATACAAGGATATCATTGTGGATCCTGGTGTACAGGAGTGCGGTGGAAATATGTTGCGACCTTATTCCTATAAAAAATGCACGATTTTAGAAAGAAATTACAATATAAAATTAACTAAAAGTTATTTAAAGTATGTACTAAATTACTAAAGAAAAAACGGACCATAAATGAGCAACGCAGGCCATGTTTACATAGGTGCTGCTTGCTTCTATGATCACTTCCCTATAAACTGCCTCGTGAATAAGAGAACTATTAACAGGAGTTATGGTTGTTTTTTAATTTGACACCTTTAAAATAAGCTTCTCTGATATGTGGGTTGAATCACTAGTATCCCTACCAACAGCTGATGTTGTATTTACTTAAGTTTTTATAGAACTAAAAGCAATAAACCAATTACAATCCAGTAATTGTGGTAATCAAATAATCACTAAGGGCACTATACTTTCAATTTCTACGCACAAATTTAGTAAAATTATAACTGTTAACTAGTGAAAGTGAGTCAAATAATTTATGGTAGACGCTAATGATTTTTTATACTTATAGAATTATTTCAGAGTCCGAAATCCGTGATTATAATCAGTTAATGACATCCCTACTTTGAGCAAGACTGCGAATTCAGTTTTCCTACTTATCTCATTGTAATACAAAAAAATATGCGTAATATTTACTAAAAATAACTTTTTTTCAAAACTCGGTGACTTGGCAATGTGCCCAGAAGGCTGGCAACATTGTGTGTGTCAGTGTTTATCCTTTGAGCGAGGTATGACTCTCCGTTACTTCGCACGTTTCTATTTTGTAATGTTAAATTTAGACCAATTCACAATTATTTTATTTATTTTTTTTAAACTTAGCCCCACACTAGGATTAATTCCTTTTTCGTAGGTGCGTTTACAAACATGAAAATTCACATACACAAATACCCAGACCGGAACAAATAATTATGGATCACACAAAGATTTGTCCCGTGCGGAAATCGAACCCGCGACTATAAGACAGTGGGCGGAGCGGCTTAAGCTCTTAACCACTGCGCTAAATCGTCCATCATATATCTTTATAAATAATAGCTTATGTGTTATTCCCATGTGCAAGCTATATTACTGCTCAGCTTCTTCGAAAGCCGCTCAGTAGTTTTTGCGTGAAAGAGTAACAAATATACCAACACCCATCCTCACGAACTTTTACGTTTATAACATTAGAAGGATTTTTCACACGAAGTAGATACATAACCGCTAATATGCATGAACACTTTTTACGTATTTACTTTTTTGTTGTAAAGCATAATGAATAGACATGCCTACATACTCGCCAGCATGTGATACAACAAACTAATGACAGGCAATTAACTGAGAAAAAATATCATACAATAATCTTTCTTAAAAAATTAGTTCATGAGCGGAGCAAGAAATTTAACTTAGTGGCATTAATGTACTTAATGCGTAAGTGTATGTACCTACATAAAAGTAAATTCTACTAAAGCCTAGTACCGGCTTCTCGACAGAAATCTATTAAGTAGATACTTAGAAGTTGTCATCACCACCGTGATAATACTTAGAGCTACGTGCCACCAACAGCATTCGTTTATGCAGAAAAAATCTTACACCGAGCTTTAAATAACATTAAATTTTAGAATAACTATCATTCCGTTTTACTTGCCAGATCTAATAAATGCTTATGTGTATCTAGCAGGTGATAAGGATGAACAAATTTGAGATGACGATAATAATAAGAAATAAAGAATTTACCAATTTATGTAAGCTATCTCACCGTAGAAAGGCAAACGCGCTACTCTACTTCGAGTGGAAGGTATCTTAGCTACGAGCTAGAGGCCTCATCCGCAGGCCTTACACCTAGAGAGAGGACCCGAAGTCTTTTTTGAGGTTGCCTTTGGGAAAAAGTGAAATTTATCTACTATTTTATTATTCCCGGCGTGTTATCCCTGGTTACTTCATATGGTAGCCGGTAATGCAAACCTTCTGAGCGGCTTTATAGATCCCAAACCTGCCTCCACCAATCCGCACTGGGTCCGCGTGGTGGAATATGACCCATACTCTACCACACGGACTCGCTTTGACCCAATTTGAGAAAGAAAGCCTTTGCCAAACAATGGTATAAGATACCCTCATGGCAAAGGCAGATTTATTAGAGATGACATTTTGAAGGGGAATCAAGCGAAAATTGTATGTCATTGGTGTCAATGAAACTCAACGGTTACTTCGTGGCACATAAGAGTCATTTTATAGTTTACTATTACGGTGCGAAAGTCTAGAAAAACTCAGTAAAATATTACGTAGAAGATATATTTTCCAGAACTGCTACAAATAAGCTAGAAACAAGTATAATTTCATTTACAAGACAGGTATAACAGGGCTATACCCTTGAAATCAATAACAACCGTAAACCTAAGTCATCGGTAGGTATTTGCGGTGTAATAATTGAGTTAACCCGACGTTAATGGAATGTATACGCCGTTACATTAACTTTTAACAGTTTAGTTAAACTTAAAATTGAATTGCTATGAAAAACTAATTAGATAGAGTCAATAATTTAATGATTGACCACTGCATCACACACACATACACAATCAAACGGCCCAATCAGATTTGTTGCAGGTTCCAAGACAATTAAAGCGGTTCCCGGGACACCCCAAGGTTCAAACCTTAGCGTCGTCTAATGACACCATTGTGGATCTTGGCTTACAGGAGTTACAATGGTGGGAAAGAGTGGCGGGCTGAGTTCCAAAAATAAATCAAACGTCCCTTTTTATTCCATTTATAATTGTTAAAAAGTAAAAAGGATTTTTATCATTAATTCTTGTCAAGTTAAGAGTCCGTAACCGGTTAGCGTGTATGAGACGAAGTACTAACTATGAGACCGGAGGAAGCCAGAGACATCTATAAGGAAAGAAACTGATAGAATTCTGTACTTTTTGCTTACCCCGCAAGGGATCTTGCGTGATGATAAAGTTAGAGAGATTTTTATCATCTTTTTATACTAGTTCGCAGTTAATGGTAGAGCTATAGAGTCGTTTGACATAGTGGAATAGAACAATACTAAATGTGCTAAGTAAGTTTAAATAATGTATAAAAATAAGTACATTAAGGTAGGTTTCTGATTGCAACGACAGATTGCCTTGCAATCAGCGCGTTGTCAAAATTTAAGTTCGATTATATATTATCCTGTAACGCGATGCTAGACAGGGAGTAACCAATAAAATATACATCACGCGAAAGTCGGTTTTAATGGAAACGAGAAACGTGCGCAAACAAATGTTTGCTTTTTTCTATAAGAATTCTAAGGAAATCAAAAACTTCTTTAATAAATCCATTTCACTGCAACTTTAATTCGTATGAAATGAAAAAGTAAAACATTTGCTGTACTTACTTAGTCTTTGCCAAGAATTAAATTAAACAAAACCAACCTGTAACTTTTCAAATCCAAAATTATCTAACTTCATGGTGAAACAATTCAAATTAATGTCGTCAAACACACTCATAAGTCCGTCACTAAACTTCATAACACTAAACAGCTCTTATTATAACAGCTTTCATTTCACTTCCCTTACTAAACACTTGGCAACACTATATTAAAAAAAATACATAAATAAAAAAATATTATTTATTACACAGCAACAATCAACAACAAATCTTTGAATTTCGAATTCAAATGCTATGCCGAAGGTTCAATCGTAGGCGTCCAACGATGACGCCGTCTCGCGCCATATGAGATTACCGAGCAACCTTACCGAACGAAGGCACTAAATTCATTATAACACAGAATTAAAACGAACAGAGTATGTGTGTTAATTTCCGTAACAAGCACTCGTTCCTCAACTCAGCCGGTAAAACATCATTTAACTTAGAGAATGCAATGTACTGCTATGCAAAATAAGGTTTTGTTTACTCGTAACTTAGCGGACGGTAGCGGTGCGTGCGAACCACCGAAGAAAGTATTGACCAAATACCAGAAAGTAGATCTTACTCAAATTAGTGTGGGTGTTTGTTAACTGAAATTTCTCTAGTATTTTCGTTCTTGTTTTTATTTTCATATCTCAGTTATTTGTACGGGTGGACGCCACCGGTTATTAAACCGGTGGCGGACGGACGATTTAGCGCAGTGGTTAAGGGCTTAGCCCGCCCCGCCCACTGTGTCTAATAGTCGCGGGTTCGATTCCCGCACGGGACAAATCTTTGTGTGTTCCACAATTATTTGTTCTGGTCTGGGTATTTGTGTATGTGAATTTTCATGTTTGTAAACGCACCCACGACACAGGAATTAATCCTAGTGTGGGGCAATGTTTAAAAAAAAATAATAAATAATAAAATAAACCATTTACACGAAGCCAATCCAGAGAGCCTTCGGTAAAATGCTGCGTTCATATTGCTTTACTATATCTTCATATCATATATCTACTGCTCTACTATTCTCAATAAACCAGAGCTACGCTGAATGACTGGATTATCTCAAAAACTGGCATCGTGGAAGCATTACGTGCAATTTCAGGGGGTAATAACAGACAATGTCAAAAACCCTATTAGTCTACTCTGACTGTAGCATGAGTCGAAAAAGTATCTAATCAAAATAACGCTACGCTGTAGAAACGTTAAATTTCAGGTACGGTAACGTAGGTAACCAAAGAATTTAAACCGATAAAAGTTCGTTTTCCATTTGGAAAGATATTTGAGCATCTTTAAGTACCTACCTAAAATGGCCCAAAACTAGGTATAACCGATACACACGTGTTATAATAATCCTACGCTGGTATACAAACTGGATAAATGTATATACATATTTAAATATATCCAAGGTTCTTTTGATTTCCTATGACATGTTGCGTGTTCTGGAAACACTCTGACCACAACGATGCATCGCAGATCGACGTAGAAGTCACCACGATGCAAGTGTGATTCTAAGGCACTTGTTTTCATATAATGTAGCCTCTTTGATGACAGCGTAAAAAAACATTCACTGGTACCAGTCGCGGATTCAATGCCCACTAATGTTTGTTTGTTTCGGTTTGGGTGTCTGTGTTTGTAAACCCACCCTCGATACAAGAAAATTTCTTCTGTGCGACTGATTATTTTTAAATTTTAAAACGTGAATCATCCATATTATCGACTGGTTGCTGTCACTGCCTTAAGGAGAGCAAGATCAATAAGCTAGGCTTTAGTCCTTGCGCTTTAAGCAAGATACATATCAGAAATCCGTGTCGGCCAGTATCCTATCACTCGACGAGTCTCAAATGGAATCCACTTACACTTTATATTTTACAAAGCTGTCAGGTTCACAGTAAACGGTAGGTATTCGACCACATCATTATTCACCCGACGGATCGTACACAGCTTACAAAAACTACAAGGTAATCCCCTTACCAGCAAACACAATTATGACATTTATTTCAATGGAATAGGGTATACTTCCATATTAAAAAATTATCTTCAACAGCAAATATAACTTTGTATTCGTACTGAGACAATGGGCATTCTATCTAGTGGAGTCACTAACGCCAGCTGCATCTTGTAGTTGTGTTAAGCTTGTATAGCATAAGAAATAAAGTTCAATATTGTCCGCTATACCTCAGTTAGGTCATAGAATTGATATTAATATGTCATTATGATGCGTCGCAGCGCCTATCGACAATGTATTAATGAATATCAAGTATAGGCATTTGGTACTAAAGCGGATAAGTGTTTTAGATATCCAAACACGGGTGTTGGTATTCCGTTTGGAGGAGGAATAATGATGTTTAGACGGTAGTTTCGGCAAAGCTAGTGATAAATGAAGTCTAGACAGACTACCCAATGATTAAATAAGGAATCACTTGTGAAACTATTATTGTAGAAAAAGGTAAGATAAAAGGGACCGCACTCAATTTTAGATTCCCAACTTCCACGAATATGAACCATGTTACGTAATAGAAGAGATTCATAAAACCAAAGTTTCTTTGAACAGAGACTTAAAACTAGTAGGTACATTTTTTTTAAGATCCATTAACCTGGACTGCTTCGTTAGTCTGGTGGCAAAGCACATCGCTTTGTGATCACGAGGTCCTGGGTTCAAATCCTAGGTCGGACAAATGTAGTTTTGTATATGTAACCCGGTATATGGCAATAGGCTCGCCCCCTATTACATGGGACCTAACATCGCCGGCGAAACGTGGGTGTACTCACTTGGGTAATATAGGCGTGACAGTGTGTTGAAACCTAACACAGTTTTGGAACATCCATTCCAGAACTACGTAAAATCACTTCTTATATAAACTTATACACACACCATACAAATTACTTACTTATTCTAATAAGTAGTATATAACAAAACACGAAGATACTACTTACTTAGTACTAGGTGAACTACCATGCCTTCATATCTACCAATACATTTAAATTCAGTATGTGTAAACATTAAAATTCTTTAAGTGAAAATGTTTGCATTGTAGAATATGCTGATACTATGGGGAATGACCAGACTGATAAGTATTAATACTTGTATAATGAAACACAAGTATAAATAAATGCACAACCTCAAAAGCATTATATGATTCGTTGGTTGAAGTGTTTTTCTTACAAAAAGTTCTGGAATTTTGTGCATTTCAATAGATATACTGTACTCTCTGCCTACCCCGCGAGGGAGCTGACGTGATGATATCATCATCATCATTTCAGCCTATACTTATCCACTGCTGAACATAGGCCTCCCCAATCGCTTTCCAGCGTAACCGGTCCGATGCCACCTGTATCCAACGATTTCCTGCGATTTTCACAAGATCGTCGGTCCATCTGGCAGGCGGTCGTCCTACGCTGCGCTTGCCAATACGTGGTCTCCACTCTAGAATCTTTCTGCCCCAACGCCCGTCCGATCTTCGCGCTATGTGGCCAGCCCATTGCCACTTCAGCATGCTAATCCTGAGGGCTATGTCGGTGACCTTGGTTCTTCTACGAATCTCCTCATTCCTGATTCGATCACGTAGAGAAACGCCGAGCATAGCTCTTTCCATAGCTCGCTGAGCAACTTTGAGCTTTTTTATGAGACCTATTGTAAGAGACCACGTCTCTGATCCATATGTCATCACTGGTAACACACATTGACTAAAAACTTTAGTCTTTAGGCACTGAGGTATTTTGGATGAGAAGATGTTGCGCAGTTTCCCGAACGCTGCCCAGCCGAGTTGGATTCGTCGATTGACCTCTCTCTCAAAGTTGGACCTACCTAACCGGACTGCCTGTCCCAGGTAAATGTATTCGTCGACAACTTCAAGAGTAGAGTTCCCAACGGTGAGTGCGGTGGGTACGACATGGACATTAAACATGATGATATAGATAGATAGAAATAGATATAGGCTTGACCTTGTTAAATTGGGACACAAACAGGGAACACAGTTCCCCTCTGCCAACCTTGCTTGGTGAATATAAACATGTTTTTAGTAATATTTAATCATTTTACCTAAGTCGCTGCCTCGTTTGTGTGGTGGCAAGGTGCATCGCTTCACACGAGATCCTGGGTTCAAATCGAAGGTCGGACAAATGTAGTTTTGCTAACGAAAAATTCCCAGTATGAGTCCGGAGTCTAGTATTGTGCCCGGTATATGCCAATAGGCTCGCCCCCTATTACATGGGACCTAACATCGTCGGCGGAACGTGGGTGTACTGAGTACACCTCTACCACCCCCGCTGGGGAATATAGGCATGACGGTGTGTGTGTATGCTTTACCTAAGTTCTCATAACAACTAGACAGCTTGTCTACTTTACTATGTGTAAATATAATTTATTTAGTAAGAGAGGGAGTAACCATTTATCCAGGAAGGCATTAAAGGAGTATGGAATCTAAACAATGTATTTTAAACACTACTTGAATTGAAAAACATAACTTTATAAGTTTTTGAATTCTCAGGTATAACAGCAAGGGCAAAGGTTAGCACAAAAGATCCCGTTGGGTCGAAGTGTGCGTGCGGCATCTCAGACCGGTAACAGACAACAAGATAAAAAACTCTTACATAGCAGTTTTATTAAAAAAATACACTATTTAATTTAATACAAAATAGGTACTATAAGTATCCAGGCAATGATGCCAAATTTGTGCCCTTAAAATCCAAAAATTCATCTGGATTCGATTTCAACTTCTCTATTACAGCATATTTGTTAAATTTCATTTCATACACATTCGCCTGTTTCAATAATTTCATTTTATCAATGACTTTATTCCTATAAGTTGTTTCAATTTCTGTGTCCTTCAAAATACATCCCAATTCTTGTAAATTATCAGGTAATTTTATTTCATTTTCATTGTACTCTATTTCAATATTTTTAGTTGGTATCTGAGAGGTTTTTCTTAACTTTTTCGGGCAGATATGATTGTCAGGTAACATGTCAACCTGCAACTGCTCTCCGTTATCATCAAATATAATCTTCTTGTTTGCACCACAATTACATTCTTCTTTGAAGTCATCATCATAGTACCCTTTTCTTTTATTTGGTCTACTGTCTGATCTACTGTCAAGATTCAACAAATGCCCATATTTTGACTCTATTTTCTTCATAACCTCCTTACATTTCATGTAAACATTCTTCAGCTCTTGCATATCACTTGAATCGACTTCGGTCGCCTTATTTTCATTGTTTTCATAACTACTAACCGACAATGTGTTGTCCTGTTCACTGGTCTGCTTCTTTTTTACCGAATTCAGTTTCTTTGTCTTTGACCTACTTTCGGGTGTTCGTGGTGGTTCATCTTCATCCTTACAAGTTTGTGATGTACTTTCCTTGGTGTTTATCAGTTCTCGAACATGATTTTTCACAATAACGTAAGCTGTTTTCTGTTCAGACTTTGGTTTCTTAACGATGGCGACTTCCGCTGGCGTATCTGACTCTTCATGTACTACCATCATAGAATTTACTTTTCTGTACAAGATAATAGTAATTTTACATATATTTATGATAGGGCACAATTTAGATAGACGAATAAATGAGCACGTGTTTACAAATGATGGGCGTCTTTTGTGACATTGACAGACAAGCGACTGGGTTGCCATTTTAGTATCGGTATTTCACTCGATTACATGGCACATAATCGACTAAGAATACTATGAGGTGAAAATACATAAAGGGAATTTTAAAAATCCGAATTATGCATTACCATTTAATAATTTAACACTTAAAAGATTTGTGCTACAATTATTTTCAGTTTTCAAGTAAATTTTATTGACTTGTTCTTATGCGTTTCGCTTTGGGATTAGAAAATGTAAAGCAATAGAGATGACTATATGTTTTTTCTATCGAGAAAATTTTGTTAATCATGTACATATTCCTTTTACCAGATTCTAAAATATACAGTCAAATGTCACATTTTGGAATATTAAGTTTCAAATCCATATACTACTGGAAGTGCATGGAGTACAAAAACGTTTATCGCGGTAACCCCTTAATAACCCTTGAAACTATCAATAATTACCCATATTATTTTTACTTTATAGACTGCATTTAATATTAATAAAATTAATGTAAGACATGCAATTCTGCTTTATGCCCCCTCTTAATATTGCTGCTGTTTTTCTATGTCAGTTTTTGTTGGCAAGACTAGTCTGTTTACGAAAATGTATAAAAACCTATGATAAAAAAACGCGCATTTTTTAACAAATTACGCCAAGAGGGTGAGCACAGAATAAATTACAAAGTAACCGTTTTAATAAATTAATTTTAATTTTATTAACAAAGTAAAAATAATTTATATTTATCTAACTTACACTTCCATATCAACTAATTTCCTTTTTTTCTTCTTTTTAGGCACATGGGATTCTGCCGCCATTTCGTGCTCAATTTCTATTATATCCTGATTTTTCTTTTTGGACTTTTTAGTTTTTACATAAGTTGTTTCAATCTCATCATTTTGATGTTTTTGCTTTTTAGATCTTGTAGTCTCAATAATCTCTTCTTGTATGTCCTGAATTTTGCGCTTTTTCTTTTTAGTATTTTTATTCTGTTCCTCTAAATTACTATTATTTTCATTATTTACTGTACAAACTTCATCATCATTATCACAGCTATTTTCTTGAATCAACAATGACACTAACTCTTCATCTAGACTTTTTGATTTTTTTTTCTTTTTTCTCTTCTTGGTGTTTTCTACTGGAGTACTATCTTCAGTTACCACATTTTCATTTTGAGAATCATTAGATTCAGTATTTTTAAACGAAAATGGATGAAAACCAAATCCTTGATGATTCTGTGACTCAACATCATCTATGTTTTCATCAGTTTTACTTGAGAAACCCCTGAATGCATAATCAGCTTCTTCGTCTTCATCATTTTTAATTGCCAGATTGTAGTTTATTTTATTTTGCGATTTAAAAGCTGCCAGCTTATTCTTGAAGTAATCCTCCATACTTCCTTTCTCTGTAAACACTTGCTCTGTGGTCTGTTCATCATCTTTTAAGACTTCTGGGTCTTTTTCCTTATTTTTAAAGCTCTTCTTACCAAATATGTTGGCCAAATCTTTCTCGCTGTATTTAGTCAAGTCTTTGCCTCGTGTAAACTTGTGATAGTGCACTCGAGCTTTGCTTTTCTTAGATTTGTCTTCAAGAGATATCCCGCTATGTAATTTTTCATCATTGTTGCTTCCTAAAAATTAGGTTTTGATTAAAAAATTAATTAGAATCATGTCTAAATGATATGTTTATTGTCTTTGTGATTATTCATGGAAACAAATGGTACAGATCAAAGATCTAAGAATGGATTAAAAACAATACCTACCATGGTTTACTTGCCATACTATGGAGCACATCTAGTATAATGATACACATTCTGTTTTAAAAAACGTTGCTCTGTTCTCAGACCTATTCCTGTTGCAGATGCATTCATTCTTGTATTCTACTTTGAACACTCCCAGACAAAAACAAATGATTCGATTAAATTTTACCCAATACCCATTGCGGGGATCGAAACCGCGACTATTTCAGTGAGCTAAGGGCCCAACAGTCTGACCCCTGGACCAAACCGTGGTCATTTATTTTGGCTTTTGTAACAAAAAGGTAAGGTTAAAAAAACAGTAAACTTACCACTCGATAAATTCGCTAATAACGCATTAAAATCGTCTTCGTGCTTTGTCCACTGGTCGTTTTTGTCTTCGTACCCCAATCCCTTGTCATCATTCTTGAATTTAGCCACCACATGCTGCACAATACCATTTTCTTTAGCACCTAACCCCTTCCCAGCACTCCAACCCATTTTTTCCAACATCTTCTGGCCAAATTTATTTGAATCATTGCTCCAGGCACTGTTTTTCGCTCTGAGATTTATAACTTTTTGTTTACGACGCGGTCCAGCCAACATCGCCATGATTTTAATAAAAAAATACTAAATAACTACACGTGAAACAGTGTCAAAACCACAAAATGGACGACGTATTGTAGGGGATGGTTGGCAGGACCGAGTGACGCGCGATTGGATAGCAATGAAGTGAAGTTCGACTGAATTTACGCTGGAAACAGCTACATGATTGGTCAGATATGGGTATGTTGGCACTACTGTAAAAACACGTTCCATGTCTATGCGATATGCATACTTCGAGCGTGACTCATGCTTCTGTGAAAATATTTTTTACACTATGTCTGTCATACGCGGAGTTCTGCATAGGGTCGGCAGAGAACTTTTTCAAGATCCTTTTTTTGTGATAGATAGAAGAGTGGTTGATTAACACAGCAATAGATTAATTCATGTCCCTGTATTAGCGTTTTATGTAGGTATTTACATTTCGCTCCCGGAATGAAATAGCGAAATACCAAAAAAGCAAGAACAGGTAAAATAATGCTACAAAGTTTTGTAATTGGAATAAACATAAAGTAACTCAAACAAACATGTTTTTGAGTAATGCCATTTGATAAGATAGAGAGATAATGCCGCTTATTTAACCAAGCTATACCTTCAGGTTCCAGGTACCAGAACTGAAAGGTAGTACACCCATACCATTTGATAAAAAGTAATATAAAAATCGATCACAGGGAAAGGTTGCGGAGTTATTGATCGTAAAACTCAATCGCTTTGTTTTCGAATTTCGATCCGCGACAGAGCACGCGATACGGCTGTTACGTCACGATTTGGTACGCGCGTGATTCGCTGTCGGAACGAACCGGTTTTTCCATCAAATGTACCGTCGTGATGGGAATTTGACGCAATAGTACCCAATACTGAAAGCATCAGTAAAGATCAGAAGGTATGACAGAAATCTGGAGTAAGTATATCAACAAAAAAGAAAATATTCAAACCCAGACTATGGGGTGCAAAGCCCCTCGACCTACTTGGATCCATTAGATTGCTCGTATGACAGAAATCTGGAGTAAGTATATCAACAAAAAAGAAAATATTCAAACCCAGACTATGGGGTGCAAAGCCCCTCGACCTACTTGGATCCATTAGATTGCTCGATTCATGGATTCTTCCTGGAACACTTTCACAGCACAAGTATTCATAGTCATACAGGCATGTGATTTTACCAAATAAAGTACCTAATTTGCTGTAACATTTCTATGGTTGTGTCCGACAGTCTATAAAAGATCTACATTTAATTTTCATCACATTTGTAACCCATGCAAAGCAATAAAATGATTTGATTTAAATAGTATTTTCATCTACCTATTAAATCAATTTTGAATTAAAATAATTATGTAATATCCTGTCAAAACGAAATCGATGAATCAAAAAGTTTTTACCTAGCAATAACTAGGGAAAACTCGTGGGAAATCCCGTAAGCATTACGGGATTTCCCACGAGTAATTAATTTTAAGATCCCTATTTAACCCCTCTTATATTTCCAAAATTCTGTCTTAGGGCTCACCTATCTCATATAAACATGTCCTCTCATGATTTAAGCTGTGCGTTGTCTGTCTGTCAGTATTCAAGTTTTATTCGTTTGGTTATTAGATTATCACATTTCGTGTATAAACATCCGGGACTCTATAGTGTCTCTCCATAAAACATTCAAGTCACAAACCACGTTTCTGGTCCGCCAGGTGCGGAGGAGATACCGGTTTTTAGGAAAGTAAAAGTATGATTAATATTCCGATTATACAAGTATCACATCACTATTCCCTTTACTAATTCGAAATTACTTGCTTTTTGTAACTATTTTTAAATTAAATATGAGAGACCACGGCACGAGACAAGGTGACTAAGAGGGTTTTGGAGGACGCCTATGTCTAAAGATGGACTATAGAAAAGCTGTGATGGATGGATAGAAGGTTGATAGACCAGCCTACATTGCTATCCCATACCTCACACCCTAATAATGGGGATAGAAGTTGTAAAAACAATTGTATAATTTTAATTTCATATTTCACTACCCTAAATAAATAAATATTCACTGTGGAGTTTCTTGCCCTACTTCTCCATAGGAATGTCATTCCGAATTTGGTTGTAGAGTCTTTGTTACCTACTTCTTATAACGATGCAAAAAATACTATAATGGGTGGTTACATTTATGCTTCGTGTCAAAGTTTCTGGAACCGCACTTCATTGAAACGCATGTAGAGATTAAATCGTTGTTACTTCCTTAATAACTCGTAAATATTTAGAAAGTAATTCTTATGTCAGTTGTTTGACAACAAAGCTTTACTTGTTTTGTACGTTTCTGGTTCGCTGCTTGTTTTGAAAAGATAATTATTGAATTTATTATGTAACATAGCAACACTCCCACGCCGCTATAACTATCTACAGTTCCCACGGGAACACCAATATTGAGATCTCGACTTCGCCCAAAGAATACTGTATTATTTTAGAACTGGCGAGAAAAATAGAATTCGAATACAGCCACCCCACACAGGATCAGACACCGATCTCGCCGGCGAGGTCAAAAATTCCTTGCCAGCCGGCCGGTGCAGAGCATCACGGGGATACACCTAGTATATGCCCTCCCCCATAGCAACTGCCCAAGCCGAGACCGTTCCTCCTTGAGGCGCCCTTTAGCTAGTGCCGCCCTTGCCTTTCTGGCTCGAGCGTAGTGGTTGCACACTCGCCCTCTAGTCCGACGAAGCTGTAAAGACCCCGCGGCCAACAGGGAAGATCACACAAATTATTCTTTCAGTGTTCAAATCGTTAGAAACTCGATGTGGTGCCATCTACTGACTGTATTTACATACACTTGTCGGTTTTACAATCAATGTTAAACGTATGGTGTGTTTTTTATAAGTGACCAATTTTATAAACAAATAATACGTGTTAAATAAAGACATTTATTTTATTCATTCACATAGAATCGACTGCCTCGTTGGTCTAGTGGCAAAGCACATCGCTTTGTGATCACGAGGTCCTGGGTTCAAATTCTAAAAAAATTCCCAGTATGAGTACGGAGTCTGGAATTATGCCCAGTATATGGTAATACGCTCGCCCCCTATTACATGGGACCTAACATCGTCGGCGAAACGTGGGTGTACTCAGTACACCTCTGCCACCCCCGCTTGGGGAATATAGACGTGACGGTGTTTTTTCTTGTTCATTCCTTGATTTCCCAAACCTTGCTCTTTCTCCCAACCCACAACACTTAAGGAAAAACAGACTTTAGTGATTATTCTCTATATTCTCTTTGATCATTGTACAGTAATTAATGATTTATTCCTTTCTCACCCGAAGCGATGAATTTGTCTTTGTATTAAGTATCATAATGCCGGGTATGGCAATAGACTCGCCCTCTATTCCATAAAGCCTAGCTTCCTCGACGAAAAGTGGGTGTAGTGTACACCTCTGCCACCCCCGCTTAGGGAATAGGCGTGTTTATTTATAATAACTATTCTATTAGTGAAATATGTACTGAGTTCTTAGATTTACATACCATTTTATAAGCCGCCGAAGAAGATCAGTGTTTACCATCTGTCAAGTGTCACACCCCTCTACAATATGCAGGAGTATACAAGCTTGATTGTGAATGTGGTCTCTCTTATATTGGGCAAACAAAAAGACCGGTAAAAACTCGGGTTAAAGAACACATAGCTGACCTAAAACACCGTCGCTCAAAGAAGTCTGCAGTCTGTGAACATGTCCTTGACCGCACCCGCCATAACATTAGATTTGATAGACCACAAATCCTCGTGAAAGAACACCGATTCCTACCAAGGATTGTTCGCGAGGCTATTGAATTTAAAAACATCCTAATTTCAATAGAGAAGATGGCTGGGTGCTTCCATCGACTTGGGATCCGGTAATTAATATAATCAAATCCAAAACCAAGCAACACAGTGCAAGACCTCTAAACACCGTGAGCTCATTCTACATAGATCGGACCAACAAAAATAATTAAGAAGTTTGAGGGTACCCCGGAACAACTATGCCTTTTGGACGTCTAAAACTTCAGTCCCTCCCGTGACCATGGGTGCTGTAAAGCACTCGAAACATCGGGAACTTAAAAATCAAAAATTAACCGCGATAAAATCCGAAGAATAGTTTTATTTCAAGTGAAATATGTCCCAAGAAGGAGCGATATTCTTTGAGTGTCGCGAGAGCTCGACCAGACGCATCAGCGGTTGGTCAGATGAAAGCTGCGCGCGCGCCGGTGAGAAGCATTCCTATGAAAACGAGTCTTACTACGTACTATCTACGTACAATCAGCAATGTAAGTCGCATAACATTCTCAGTTCTTCAAATCACTAATACTTATTATTTTACATCGCTGGTGAATATTCTTAAGATTAATTTTTTAGAAATTAAACTCGTGTCACAAATTCACGGACAACATGATAGATTGAAATGTCAAAACGAAAAAGTATTGCGTGCTTTAGGCGAGTAGTGTAGAGCTAATAACTAAAAAAAAACAATCAACAATATAAAAATATTTGTTATTTTTTATTAAATTAAGGTTGGACCAGAACTGGAATGTATCATCATAAATCCCAGTTACATATGTATCATCGTACATCCCAGTTGTGTAAGATCCCTTGCGGGGTAGGCAGAGAGTACAGAGTTCCAACAGGTTCTTTCCTTACATACCTCTCTGGCTTCCTCCACTCTCAGTTGTATATTCTTCTTCTTTATCTGCCAAATTCTGTTTGTCTCTAGCTTTGCAGAGGGGTTAACTTTTTTCCTACACCTGTTTACAGTTTCTAATTAAATATATGGCCGATTCCAAGACAATCATAGCGCTCCATGGGACACCGTGATGGAGGCCACAGTGGGTGCTAGTTTATAGGAGTGACAGAGGCAGGAATATGGGGTTGGTCTACATAAGAAATCGAGAGAAAGAGAAAGATCATTTTAGGAAAGAAAGAGAGACTTACTGAACAGTGGGGCATATTGGGCTAGAGAAAAAAAATCAGACGAAACTTCAGAGTCTGTCTTGAGTATATCATACACTAGTTAACATAATTGTATAGGTAAAAGTATAGATGTATTTAATTGATTAAATAATTCTGATTGTAATCTGCCTTTTTGGTTTACTAGTGCATAGTGCGATTGGCGATCTCTAGGTCCACTTTATCAGATTTTCAAATCAGTAATACTCTTTATTGTTCAAATTTCGGTAAACATTGTTAAATTCAAATTATTAGAAACATACTCAAATTTATTTAGATCAACAAAAATAATAGATTTCATACAAAATAAAAATGTGCAAGCGATTTGAAAAACTGAGAATGTTAAACGACTGTCGCTGACCATACACAGTACATCTCCACCGGAATGTCCGTAAGAATATGGATGTGACGTGTGTTTTTGATTTCTATTAGCAGGGCTAGACTTTTCTCGCAAGAAACTAAATTCTGTCGGCCTGTGATTTGAGTCTTAATTCATTACATTGTATATATCTTCAGCAGAAAGACGTCCGCTGTAGGACAAAGACCTCCCTAAAGTCCGCCACAACGACTAGCCTTGCACTGTTCGCTGAATGCGAATTACAATTCATTACGATACAATTCTTGCAACGAGTTTTCTCGTATAAATCTTTTGTCACGGCAAGCCATTCTAGCACGTAAGGCAAAACGGTTATCTCATGCTTAGGACGACAAAATCCGTATCATATTATCATGGCTTGTCGCGTCGCCTGCGTTGCATTGCTGACCGTACCCGATCGCAGTTAGATGTCGTTAGAACGGGACCACTTCCTTGCAATAATTGGCCTTTTTAACATCGTAGTCCTTTATAATTACAGGAAGAGGTAATACTGCGACCGGGATTTTAATACTGTGGTCTGGCAAACATAAGATGCACATAATAACTGCATTTCCTCGTTCTAATCCTAAAGTGATTACTATAGCACTTATTAAAATTTATCATAGAATTACCACATCTGTAAACCTGCCTAACGGATAGAAATATCAGTTATCGCCGAATAGCCATAATAACGAATGAATTTAATATTTTTTTATGTACTGTCGATTATCTTAACCGTAAAAAAGCACAATATTATGTTCGACGCAATATCTGTAAGTAGATATCTGCGTTAATTACTATACAAATTAATAAACAAAATTCGGATAATCTTTTAATTTCTTGACTGAGAAAGAAATGTATAATATTATGTAAGTATCTAATCTGCTATAATTACCATACAAATGAGTAAACAAAATTCAAATAATGTCTTAATCGATATTCATACTACTAATTGATACTAGAATCGACTAAACAGAGAGAGTCGTTTGGTCACTCGTTCGTTTTATGGTCAGTGAAAACGCGCGAAAGGCACAAACCCGTATTTGCGTGACATTAACCATAAAATAGAGCCACAGGAAAATTAACGTATTTAGAATTCCGTAATTATACACACAGATAATTAATAGTTAATAATATCGTCACGCCTATATTCCCCAAGCAGGTGTGCTAGAGATGTACTATAGACACTCATATTTCGCCAAGAATGTTAGGTTTCAATGTACCCCTACGAGAGGTCAGTTGGTGATTTTTTTCATGGAGACGGACGGTAGATTTAGCACCGTGTTTAAGAGCGGCTTACTCCATCCACTGTGTCTAATAGACGCGGGTTCGATTCCCGCTCGGGACAAATCTTTGTGTGATCTACAATTATTTGTTTTGTCCTGGGTGCTTTGTATGTGTGAATGTTCATGTTAGTAAACGCACCCACGACACAGGAATAAATCCTAGTGTGGGGCTACGTTTTAAAAAAAAATAGAAACTACCACCCATACTAAGTAATAGGGTTGCAACGAAACATCATATCGAAGGTGAAATTTAAATTCAGATGTCAACTCAAGGCAAGTCCCACCCTTGTGTGGGTCTTGTGGGTCTTTTGACAAGCGGCCAAAATCGGAACTAACGCTGTCATCAAATTAAATGTCATTATATGACAGTACAGAGTTGTCCTTTGCTATGAAAGGATATTGGGCTTTTGTTTTTTGCCGTAATGGCGACAAGAAGCCAATTTTTATAATTTACTGTTATACTCTATTACTACTTGACATTGGCGAAATACACTGTTAAAGTGTGCGGCCATTAATTAAAATAAGAAGAAGAAAGGATATTGTCGAAAATTGCCCCAGAAACAACATTTGACCCATGCCATCATTATTTATCTATTTTATTAAAATAATGGCAAATATCCGTATCTTACGGATAGGCATTTACTATTAAACGGACAAGCGGGGGAATCACAATATTGTACAAAAAGGATTAGATTTTGAGGTTATAATTCAGTAGCCTGAGATTCAGGAAAGATGTCGGCGACTTTGATATAAGTACTTACAACACTTTGAAACATTCGTTTTAGATTTCAAATTATCTGTTAGATACGGATATTTGCCAGTTTTAATAAAATAGATAAATAATGTTGGCATGGGTCAAATGTTTGTTGGTTCTGGGGCAATTTTCGACAATTTCTAAACGACATTTTTTCAAAGAAGTCTTACGAATAAGACATCTCCATTGGCCTTTCCCGTAAAGATCATGCATTGCATCACCTGTTGTAACAGACAGACAATCTAATTCAGTCCACGTGTGGCCCACGAGTATGTAGGTAAATCGGTGTTTCTTAGTCAACGTTGTTATTTTGCATGTTGAGTTTATTTCGAGGAGACGGGAAGTACTGCAGACGACCTATATCGACTCGGCACCCGCCACTTCATTGAAGTGTATATTTGATCCACTGTGGATTTGTCATTTGATTATATTTGTAATATTTAAAATACGAATATACATAAACGATGTCGCCCGTTGCGTCTTTTCTATGCATACGGGCTAATCTTAAAAACTAGTACACGGATTTTGGTACTGATTTCATCAATAAATACCTCGTATCAATATACTAAGGCGGGTCAATAAGTCCGTGACTACTATACCAGACCACGAGAATACTAAATATTTCAGTCAGATACATAGAATAACGCATTCGTAAAAAATCGGCAATCGATTAGTAAATTTTAAATAAAAACATATCGATTATAACGATTTCATTGTGTCAGTCCCTAAAACGCAAATTATTTCAATTTACATAATCGAGTAATAAGAGATTTAAGGTTTTTAAATAATTACGCAAATATTTATGAACAATTAATGATTTAAATGAAAACTAAAGTAGATTATTGTATCTGTCTATCTATATCATCACGCCAGATCCCTTGCGGGGTAGGCAGAGAGTACAGAATTCCAACAGGTTCTTTCCTTACATACCTCTATGGCTTCCTCCACTCTCATAGTTCGTCTCACGTCTCATAAAGTAGATTGTTGATGTATTTTTTTATATTCCTGTTTATTTTTGGATTCCATATTTTCAATATTCTTAAAATACAATATGCTTGAAAAGGATTATGATCAACGTTTCAACCCATGTTTCCTGAAAAAGACTATAGTAACCTAAACCAAAATATTCTTCAGTGTCTTCAGTTTTCTTTGCGATCCATAACAAGCCTAATTTTTCATCTTCACAAGCTTACAGCATTAACCACAAAATAAATTGCACGATACTGCCTACCCCGCAAGGGATCTGGCGTGATGATATAGATAGATAGATAAATTGCACGACGCCCTTCATTTCTGTTAATCTTATTCGTGAACATAAACTTGTCACAATATCCGTATAAATGTCGCATGAGTGTGATTTTCAACAAAAAAATCGAGTTTATTGCACTGCGGTGACTCATTTATCGTTCTCAAATGTTTGGTTTGCGATAACAAAGCTCTCTGACGTCACAGCTTTGGCATATCATTTAGATTTGGGATGGAAATAATGTTTGGAGCTAAATGATTCGTTCCATGACGAATAGAAGAGCAAAACTTTAAGTGATTTTTATTGGAACTTGCAATTTTTTCGGTTAAGGATAAGCCTATTTTTAACGTTGCTGAGAATTGTAATTCTGGAAATAACGAATCATAAGCTGATAAGTAAAATGATTTTATTATAATATTGTTACTGCTCGATTCAAAAAGTGGAGTGTCCTACGGTCTTACGACGAGACCAAGCCATAGTCAATAGATGATTTGACATAACTTGGACATAAGTAAAAAAAAAACACAATTCAGGGAAATAAATGATGATTATGACAGACGATTTAGCGCAGTGGTTAAGAGCTTGAGCCGCTCTGCCCACTGCGTCTAATAATCACGGGTTCGAGTTCCGTACGGGATAAATCTTTGTGTGATCCACAAGTATTTGTTCCGGTCTGGGTATTTGTGTATGTGCATTTTCATGTTTGTAAACCACCCACGACACAGAAATAAAAACATGAGTGGGGCTACGTTTTTAAAAAAAAAAGAATTCTATAAAACTAAAGACAATCACTATAAAATGTTATGAATCTTCAAAAAGCTTTATAAATATCAGTGCAAGTTTTTCCCCTGCTAAATACAGATATTATATATATAAAATCTGTTTTATTCTGTAGTTTTATTATTATTATAACTCCAATATAACTCCCATGTCAGAAAGCCAACCTAAAAATAGTTAAAACTCACAATACGATTAACTGTCCTATAAAGAAGGTAGGGAATATAATTTAGAATTCACGGAAAGCTGGCTTCTCCGTGAGCGTTGCTTTAAATTATGCATCCTTGTTTATAAAGCTCAAAGCTACTGTTATAAACTCTTCAGTTGAATACTTTAGGAAACTGATACTACCAACTATTTAAGCTCCAAGAAAAGCAGAATCTATTAAGCATCTCTATCTATCTATATATGACGCCAGATTCTTTGCGGAAAGATCTCACTATTAAATATCTTTCGACTTTCCCGACCATTTCCAGTAGAACAAAAATTATATTCCATCACTTCTAATCCAAAAACGGTGTTGGACATTATTTAATAATTTTTTGTTAGTTGTAGCATCAATCAAGTGCAACTTCATTGCAATTAAATTAATCTCACTAAGGTTCTCAGGAATACCAATGACTTTTGGATGTCAAACGCCTTCTTCTTCTTCATCTTATTTTAATTAATGGCCGCACACTTTAACAGTGTATTTCGCCAATGTCAAGTAGTAATAGAGTATAACAGTAAATTATAAAAATTGGCTTCTTGTCGCCATTACGGCAAAAAACAAAAGCCGTCAAACGCCTTGCTTACAGCACTCAAAATTAACCATTTTTTACAATTTATTTATGACCAACTCTATCCAAAGATAGAATTAGAGAAATGCGATCGAACAGACTACAATTAATCGATGAAACATTGTTCTCCAATAGAAAATCACAAAACAAAACCTTATTAACTCAACACTTAGCCAACTTCAAATATAATTAACAAAAATTCCACTTGATCTACGAATAGAAAACATGTTTACTTCTAATGCCGGTGTTAATAAGCTAAAAGTCAGCAGTAAACTATGAGAAAATCTTTTTAAAAGCATCGTCTTAACAAATATTTGCATTAACGAACGGATATTGTGTGAGCAAAGACCTGACAGGGATACCTCTAACGTGGGAACGTTATTATGTGACTCATTTCGCATTACATATTTATATGTTTTAGCAAAACTGCATACAGAGATGTATTGTGGTCAGCCTTACAATGTTAGGCTTGCTATGCAGTTGGCTATTTTAGGATAAATGCTTAAAATAGCTTGATTTCATACTTAAGCATGTAAATTTATAGAATCTGAAAGTTGAACATGTTAAGAGCAATTAACAATAATTTGCATGCAGTAAACCAGAATGTTAAAACTAAGAGGATTCTACAAGGGATATATGATTTAAAAGAAAATTACAATAGAAGTCAGAAGACAACATTTAATGCAAGGTAATATTCTTAAGATTAAGGGAATTATTACTTAATTTACACAGCACAAATTGTACTACTGTAGTAAACAACATTTGAGTAATAAACATGATTTCTACTACCAATTTTAGTTTTAGTTTCAATATCATACAACAGAAGCTGATAATTATCCAAGTTAACGGTGCATCAGAGCCTGGACTCTGCTCGAGGTCGAGAAAAATAAACCAGAAAAAAGTAAATTATTGGCAACCCAACCACTTTGCCGCCGACAGCTGCGAATTGGCGCGTAACAGGTTTTGGCGGGAACAGTGACGTCACCCTGACATGTGCCTTCCTCCAATTTTGGTTGCTCGAACAAAAAATCAAGACTCTTTCATCTCAGAGGTCCATTCGATTTTACGGCTGCTTATTATGTTGAAGCATTGTTTGATTCCATTGTTATTACTTGGCGGGCAGACAGGTGATGTTTGCATATTTTTGTTTTGGCGGTGCAGAATTCGAAGAATGAAGAGAGCTTAATTCTTAACATAAGCCACGAAAATTAGAAATACTTGTGAAAAAGAATCCTAAATCAATATACAATATTGTTGTTGATAATTGTAATGAGTTGATAGTAGATAAACCATATTGTTCAATTTGAAATGATAACAGATCCGAGGAAAATGTGATAAAGGAGAAACTGTGCTGGATTAGGATATTGTATAATTAATATGCTGCATAGATGATTCCAAAAGTTCAATTTACAACTACTAAGTAATAGGAAGTAATGCTTAAATTAAGCATACACCAGCATCTTCATATAGATAGAGACATTTTTTAAGCTCTGTTGACATAAAATGCGGTGACACTTTTATGTTATTTAATACACACTACTCGTATCAGCTACACACATTTGAAAGTAATAATACATTTCTATATCAAGTATAGGGTCAACGATCCCAACTATCAAACTTTAGTGTTAGGACAGAAACTTTCTCAACTTAACTGAATTTACTTCCTCAAACTTACGCTATATTTTATTTTTAAAATTAATGTATTTAGCTTTAAACACTTGAACATAACTTACGTCTTCAGTAAGGTGTAACATTGACAGAAAGTATTTTAATTGACTCCTATTATGACTACTGTAGTTACCATATTAATAAACCGATCTTTAATCATGCAACAGTTGCGTCCACGCATTGATCGCACGCACACACCAATTTCATTTTGCTATCTTACATAATTTGATATTTAACACATGCTTCTCCTGCCTAACCAACTGAGTTAGAAACTAGTTTCTATTCAAGTTTGTTATGTTTTTATATTATTGCACAATCCACAACCCCATTACTTATGCAAATAATGCTGTCACTATTTGAGTGTACGGAAAAAGTTTGGCAACTTTTTTAATATCAACAATTACAAAGTCTTCTTCAGCATTATGTGAGCCCTTTATATGTATCAAATAAACGTGGAGTCATTGCACTTATTCATAGGTAGGTATGCAACGGCAAACGTGTTTTGCTTCATCGATACCTAGTACGAGAAGCGGTCGGCTTACCTGAGAGTCACTCCGGACGTGGTTCAGATTATTCACCACTATTCCATCAGTAGCTGTTGGATCCATTTCTGTAAAACCATTATCCGTAATAGTGTTTAGCATCGACACATTTCACTTCACACGTTCGACAACTTAAAACCGCACCACCTAATGTTAGTCACTAAAGAAAAACGCATCTAGGCACAGAAATAGTTAACACGGCCGCTCGAGCCTCCGGGGTAAGGCTTCACTGGCTTACTTCAAACGAACCAGTTGCACCGCCTTGAATCAATAAACCTCCGTAATGTCATTACGATGTGAACTACAAAAGTTTTCTCGGAAACGAAAGAGTATGTTACAAGTTTTGTTCAACACAAAGTCTGGCCGATCGTAAGGACGCCAGGCGGCGAAAAGTTAACCGTGCGTGATTTCTTGGGGACTCTCAAAAGCAAATGGTCATATAAGCTATCAATCTTTGCATACCAGTGTGGTAAGGTGAAACGACCGGTCTTGTTTTGGTGTGTAGCGCCGTGGGAGTGAAAGGGACGACGCACGCGCAGGTACTCCGTCTCGAAGTGGGCGAACAGTATCTACAGGTTTTGCTCTCCCACTACAAGGAGGCACGGTGCGGACTCGGAGAGCCTCGGAGCTTGAAAGTTTAGTTGAAAAACGTTACAAGCATTACATAGTCGCTAAATCGTTTAACACCACGCACATTAAGTATTTCGGAAATATTGGCCGTAACCCTGAAAGGAACCGGTTTATTTAGCTCCTGTATAGATTTAATTAAATAAGAAAAAATCAATACGTGTTACTTTTGTTTTTAAATAAACTTTCATTTGATATCGAGTAATTTTATTAAATAACACTTAATAATCTAATGGTAATGGTTATTGGAGGGATTCAATCACAGTAACGATTGATAGAATCGATAAATTAAATGGAACCGGTCCAATGCATCTCTGGTGAAGGCCGCTAGAGTTAACCTCTACATGGGACACTCCTGCGCAGGGACCTACGCACACAGACACTACTGTTCAATAAGCACACACTAATACATTGAAAAGAGGTGTCAGTGAGACGCACACAGCTGCAAAATAGGGACTATACTTACCTGGTCTTTATATTCCTGTGTAATTGTCATTTTTTGAAACGCTGTTTCTATAAATACAATCTTGTTCGTAGTCTAGTTAAAGAGGACAGGTGCTTGCAATATTTCTTGTATAAAATGTACAGGCATAATAACAAACGAGTTTCTTCCATACATGAGAGCCTAAAGCCCTCACAGGCTAGGCAGAGAACACCTATAATAGTCTTCTCAAGTTTTGTAGTTATTAGTTTGCATAAACGACGATTTAGCGCAGTTGTTAAGAGCTTGAGCTGCTCCGCCCACTGTGTCTAATTCCCGCACGAAACAAATCTTTGTGTGATCCACAATTATTTGTTCCGGTCTGGGTATTTGTTTGTGAATTTTCATGTTTTTTAAACGCACCCACGACACAGGAATAAATCCTAGTGTGGGGCTACGTTTTTTTCAAAAAAAAAAAAACTTAAACGTACGTAACGTTTGTAAAGACATTTTATATTTTTATTATTACACCAATGTTTGATATTTTGGAATAAAGCACAAGACACGCATAACTTGTATCATGGGCATGTCTTGATATCAACATCAGATCATGCATTTGGTTTAATTTCCAGTGCTCTTGCCCATATCGACGCTATGTTTATGTAAACAATTAAACATTTGTTGTTAAAAATAACACCAGTTATAAGCATGTAGAAAGTAGTAGCAAGAATGAGAGTGCAATGAGCATAAAACACGCGATACTATACGGAAAATATGAAACTTTCTGTTAAATTAATGTAGGTTTTCTTTATCAAGATAATATATCTGTTGGAACTCTGTATGTTCTGTCTGCAAGGGATCTGGCGTGATCATATAAATAGATTGATAGAAGATAAGAGAGAGAAAGAAGAAATATATAAGAGAGAGATGGCCACTCATAGATCCACTTGGAAGGTTATGGGGACACCTTTGCGCAGCTGTCCTTTATTGTCCCACAGGGCAATATAGGCACAGTAAACAAATAAAAGGTTAATAAAAATGTTATTAATACGAGTAGGTTAATAAAAATAAATATTATAGTTAGAATTTTCTTCGGCAATGTAAAAATAAAAAGTATATTATAACTGATTATAACCACTGTGATTATAACCTTTTTTAAAATTGTTTTAAGGTATACTGCCAGTTTAAAGTATACCATAATATACAAAAAAAATTGCATTGTCAAAATGTGACGTCACTGTCACGGATTACAAAAAATATTCAATAATGCCATGAACAAGCAGGAATTTCTCTTTATCGTCACATTCTCAGCTGTGGCAACATGCCTTGCAACAATATTGGACAAAACTAGCCGACCCCCACGGCGGTAAATATGGTATGTGGTTTTGACTTTTTGAAAAATATAAACTAACATGCTCCCTTCAGGTCCAAAAAGTTGAATTTGCAAAATGTTGAATTTCTATTATGTTGAATACCCAATATGTTGAATCTCAAAATGTTGGATTCCCAAAATGTCGAATTCTCATTATGTTGAATTTTAGAAATGTTGAATCCCAAAATGTTGAACTCTCATTATGTTGAATTTTAGAAATGTTGAATCCCAAAATGTTGAATTCCTGTAATGTTGAGTCTCATAATGTTGAATTCTCATATTGTTGAATTTTTCAAATGTTGAATCTGATGGGTCTGTTCTTATAATATTTTTCCCGCGTGGTTCCGTACTTAGAATATATCAACCCGTATTATCCCGTGGGTGCCCTACAAGGCGAAATAGAGAATACCTAAACCAGAAACAAGCAGCACCGTAATGATGAGAATAAATATAACTTAAAAATAAAGGGGAACGGACTTCTAAAAGCAACAAATAAATATTTGAAGTCGGTGCCGGTTGGTGCAGTCGGTTACTTTGCACTTCGGGTGGTGGTGGTGGTTTGCACTTTGCACAACACGGACTTTTGCTTTTTTAAGTCAGTTTTCCTTTTTAAATTTTACAATTTTAAGTGATGAGTCAATTATAATATATTCTGCTTAGTTCTACAATAAGGTACATACGGGATTGATGTAATACCCATAATAACGAAATCTCTACATTCATCCTGATTGCCGTTCCTTATACTTTCAAAGTCCAAGGTTCAATACCGATTTCATTAAAATGTGTCCACCTCGAAGCTATATTATACCAAAAAGAATTATCGAAATCAGTTCATAAATAAAGACGTCATAAAAAACAGACGAATTGTAAACCTCCTTATTTTTTAAGTCTTAATATTCTGGTTAGTTCTATAGTATGGTACCTATAGGATTACCACAATACTTATAATAACTCCATCTACATATTTAAGTTACTTGTCGTTAAGGAGTCCCCTGGTGTATCTTCAAAGTCCAAGATCCAATACCGATGATTAAAATGGTTGATTGGATTAAAATTAAATTAAAATGGAACCACCTTGAAGCTATACTGAACCCAATGCAAAAATAATCATCAAAATCGGTCCTCAATTGACGGAAATATCGGCGAAAATACATAAAAAAAGCACACATACAGACGAACATAGAACCTCCTCCTTTTTGAAGTCAGTTTAAAAGCATTAGGATTAACGTTCTTGTAGTCAACGTAACAAATATGAATTCAACATTTTGGGACTCAAAATATTGGGAATTCAACATTTTGCAAATTCAACTTTTTGGACCTAAAGGACATGCTCGTGCCCTGCTTCTTATCAAAATTGGAGGGAACACGGATTAGTATCCAAAGTAATTTTAAAATTACGATGACGCATGTATGAATTAATATGTTCGAATCGATTGCCTTAGATGGTGTCAAATTGTAAGATACCGTTTCTTAAACGGGAATATCGCATATAATAGTCCTTCAAGTCCCAAAAATATTATTTTATCCCTGAGAGGAACATAAGAAGAACTGTACTGTCTTCCGACCCCGCGAGGGATCTGGTGTGATGATATAAATAGATTGTAACAAATCTTATACAGTGGGAAAGTGGAAGGATGTAGGTACCGGGGAAGACCTAGACTCACTTACCAAGACCAAATAGACAGTTTTATCTGAAGGACGAAGAATGGAGAAAGCCAGAGAGGTATGTAAGAAAAGAACCTGTTGGAAGTCTGTACTATCTGCCTACCCCGCAAGGGACCTGGCGTGATGATATAGATATGTTGTAACAAGTCGTTTAGATGTAAATATCGTTATCAGGCTATAACAGTTTACTGCTAAACAAAGTTGAATGGTCTCTCTTTTTCTTTAATTGTATGTGTTTGAGTTACCTCTTATAACTTAAGCTATACCTGTTTTTGTTAACTGTAAGATTTTCTAAAATGAATAAAATAAAATAGGACTCTCCGATAGTACGTAACTAAGTACAATCCTCGGTTACTCTGCCGAGTATCGTACATAGCCTATAGCAGTCCACTGCTGACCGTAGGTTTCTCCAATTGCACACCACTGAGTATGATCCTCGGTTGTACTCGAGATATAAATATGCTTGTAATGAATCCTAAATTCTGCTTTAGTATTATTACTGTTAACTGCCGTTACTCTGTCAGCTCTTAAATTACTACGAAATCTATCTAACGGACTAATATAATCTACCGGATTTAAATGAGCCGGAACTACATGGCCAGGAATTCATATCAAGAGGTATGATTCATGTCTCACTCAACGATAACGTATTCAGTACCGGTCTGGTGAAAGATTAAAATGACTAGACTTTATTAACTTAATCTAGGTATTAGTTGAAACTTTTAAGGCCATAAAGGCCTTTGAACCTTAAGGCCTGCCTTTTCTCACGGCTCTGGTGTCTTTAAATGAAATATCTTTAAAAATAATTGCTATTTTTGTTTCAGTCGTCATAGATAGCCCATTTCCAATAAAAAAAACATGGACCCCTCCCAACATTATTAAAATTCACACCCTTCGAGGCATCCAGACTTGTTCACTACATCAAGCTGGTCAAGATGAATAACGGAATAAAACCCACTCGCCTATGGCACTTGACTAGCAGGAAGTACTTTAAGAAGATAATTAACGACCGCATGTCAGTATTTGATCCTACTAACGATCAGAGGGAGAGGAAGGACCTTCTGAAGATGTACCTCTTAGTAATCTCGTCGGCTCTCGGCGTTGCGTTTAGTTTCGGCAAATTCGAAAGATATGTGAATGACATTAAAACTATGATCAAAACACCTCCAGGATCCTGCAATCTAAAGTCAAGAGGTCCACCCGATACGTCGACAAAACCGTGCCAAAAGAAATGACCTAATTATGAAAATTGATTAAATAAATTTTTCAACGATGTTGTTATTTTATTTGCAGTAAATTATTGTCTATTTATGCCAAGTGTCTGGATTATGGAATTGTTAGATAAATTTGTCAAGCTTTCGTTTTCGATTGGATATTTTTGTAAAGTTACTTTATTTATGCATCGCAATGCAATCGTTAAAGTATTATCTACTGGTGGAAAATGACCTTCGAGGTGGGAGAGATTAGCTCGTACTCTACCATGTAGACTACGCAAACTCATGACCCATAAAATGTTTAATATTATCGTTTTCGTTTTAACGGATGTAATAAGAAGACAATTAATTTGCTTCTTAAGTCTGTGGTTCTTAGTCACATTTTCCGGAATTCTAGGTTATTTTATAAGATACTATTCTAGCCATTTAATGTGACTGAGCAATGTATTCTCCTACATATAGAATCTATATATTAGTACGTGAAGCAAAATTTTGTACACATTTTTACGAAAATTGCGCGGACGGAGGATTATGAAATTTCCCACACTAATAGTTTATATAGAGAAGGAGTGCAGAATGCTAATATTTTTTTAAATTAAGCATAAAACATTAAATCATTGAAAAATACATTACACACACTACCATGTATTTGACATAATACACGTCAAATTGATGTTTGTCTTTAATATTATTTGTCTATACTCTTACTGAATGTCAAACATAACCAGCAAACGATGAAAGAGTAGGTCGAATATCGACCTATGGGCGACCACTAGTCTTTATAAATATTCAATCTTACTAATATTATAAATGTGAAAGTTTGTATGTTTAGATGTTTGGATGCTTGTTACTCAATCACGCAAAAACTGCAGAACGAATCTGGATTAAATTAGGCACACAGATAGTTTATTACCTGGATTACCACATTGGACACTTTTTATCCCGGAAAAATGTAAGGTCTGTCTAAAGTCAACGCAAGCGAAGTCGCGGGCAGAAACTAGTTTGTAATAAATCGTTATTCGTAGCCATATAGATTTAAATGGTTCTAAATTTTAAAGTTAATAATCTTGGTGGTTAATCCAGTTTCGACAGGAGATCAGATATTTCACACCTATTTAACATTTTGTTTATGTAATTTAGTGACATGGAGCAAATAATTAAAGCTTTAGCCGTATCTGTCTCAGTAGTTGCCGCTTACCACTATTATATCACGCAGAAGTGAGTCAAGAACTCAAACGAAAACCTTCAGAAAAGTTTTACAAAGAAAAATCAATGACAACCAAATTATTGTAGAAGCATAACCGAAGCATAACCAATTGTCTGACTTCTAGACCGCATGTCAACTCTCTGATGGAAATGTTTGACGCCAAGAAAAAGAGCATATACAATTTTATCATATTCAACATATCTTAATTTTAGCAATTTAGGCGTTTGGTATGGATTTAAAAGTAAGCGGGCTATTATATTAACATGGATAGAAGAGAGCAATTAAAATTTATTTTAATGGGCATGTCGCTAGCTTCTTGTGTGGCGTATTCGTATGGATTGATAAATTTCTCGTTAACATCTTCAACTCGACGGAGTCAGACGCAGGTGGTTAAACAAGAACGTCCAAAAGACAACAGGGACGACGGTGGGACGAGTGCAGTGGTGACACCAACAGAACCTTTAGACGTGCTAGAGAACTGCTAGGTAGTTCTTGTGTCTTTTGGTACTGGACTTTTAGGTAAAGGCGTCAGAAACCGTTGAGAGTGAAGGTATCAACCATGTTCCGCGATATTGGTGGAATGTTTTCTTGCAGCATATATTCCGATTGCATTTTTAAGTTTCATTTATTTGTTATGTGACTTACGGATTCCAAACTATTGAAGTTATTTGGTGTGTATTAAATGTAAAATGTTTATGTTTATTGGCTTTTTTACTCGGATTCAAGAGTTATGGGTACTGATGTAAAACATCTAGATAACACGTTGAAAAATATAGCTTAGAGATTTTAGCAAATTTCCTAAATACACTTATCCTTCTTTTGCTGTTCTCATTTAGAAGTGGCACAAATTAATACAACTTAAGCATCAATTTTCTTAATTATTCCCTATTTTAGGCCCGCTCTTTTCATAATTGTTTGCCATTATTAACAATTTCCTATTATTGTTAGCGTTAGACTCAACATTTATCGAACAATTTCAAACAGCTGTGTATCAGATACGCCCCCAGAAAATTGAGATGACATGGCTCTGTTCCGATATCATAGTGATAATTCCGTTTTTATACTACACACGTCATAATATACAATGCGTAGCAGTGGTCAGACCGTCGCCTTGAACTAATTAAATGGTCTACAGAAAACAAAAGTGTTCCTGCATTCTAATAAATGGGCGTTAACTCAGTACCTTTTCTTAACTAAGAATCTAACACTAACTCACTCTAGGAATCATTCCGATGTCGTTGAATCGCCATAAATTTCATATCCACAAATTGCTAGACTGAAAGAAATAATTGTGTCACACAAGATTTGTTCCGTGCGGAAATCGTACCCGCGACTACTTAATTCACAGTTTTTGCACAACTTCTGCGTTTCCGAAACGCATTTAAACATCTCCGTCGCAATAATATTTGTTATCTAGATCAAAGGCCTAATCCTAGGTAAAGAGAGTACAGAGTTCCTGTTGGAACTACCTACCCGCAAGAGGTTTTTCGTGATGACATAGATAGAGAGATAGATAGATTTATGATTCTCATCCTAAAGTAGTTCAATGCTGTATTCTGTACCTTCTTGTGAAGGTCGCGGGTAGGATGCGTACAGTTCGGCAATGCCTTTGCCAAATTCCAGTTAGCAAACCTAATCTTTCGTTCAACTTGCGTTTAACTGATCTTGTAATTTTACCTTCCCACTACCCTGGACAAATTATAGCTCCATCTAGTGAGAGAAAAGTCTCACACCGTTAGATAGGATTTGTTTCATAAAATCGGCCTTTTTATTTAAAGGACTGGCTGAAAAGAAATTGCCGACAGCCGTCAATTAAAAAAAATACAATATGACATATCTTCGACATAAACAAAATGCCTGCAAAAATTTTGTAAATTGAAAATAAATAATAACAATGAGCTTGAAGACTTTGGTAACAGACGTAATGGTATTCTCCTCATCATCTTATGTATCATACAGGATAATGTCGAAGCTCATTGAATTTTATCGTACAGAGCGAGAGCAAGACAAATAGATCAATGAAGAGTTTGTGTAAGTATAACTTTTTTTCGATAGTGTGGCCAGAATTATTCGGAAACATTGGCGCCATTTTAAATTTGGGGTAAGCGTATCCGCGTAGAGTCTGCGTGGTGCAGTATGACCTAAGCGTAGTTAGTAAAAACTAGTCTTTTGTGGAACACTGATGGCTGATTTATTATCATTAAGCATATTTACTTACTGTGTGCCTAATCTAAAGCTGCTTAGCTGCTGATAGTGAATAGTTTTTACATTTGGGCCGTACTATTAATATCAGTTTGCATGGATGAAACTATATTTCTAATAATCTCTTTAAGCGAAATGGGTACATACCCTTTTACGTCTCTTTCTTCCAGGATAAGTATTGAGGGGTTGCGGTGGCGGCGGTAAATGGTAGAAATATGGTGGTGTAAACAGTATATCCTCAAGACCTGAGGCTATAGGCGTTGCTCTTGTCGTTACCATAGACCGTACGGTGCCATAAAGACTCCTGTTGCGTCCTTGATTCCCATACATTATCGCACCTTTATTGCACTGGCTCCACAGTAATGTATTTGTTATTCACGTTTATAAAAAAAGTTTAATTTATAAGCGCGCGAAAAGCGAACCACAGATAAATTTCATCGCTTTGAACACTATTTATGTAAGTAGAACTTATTTTTAAAATAAAAAAATAAGCTACTGCAAGACAGATTTTTATTTCAAAAATTATTTTTTAGACGAGGAACTCTAATAGATAAATATATTTTTCTGGCAATATTTTAATCATTAGTGCCTCGCGTATGAACAGAGAAATGTATTAAAAAAAGAATTAACGCGCGCGCCGCGGCCGGTATTGTCGTCACAGTATGAAATGCGTGTCTCGCTGGAGATTGCGTTCCAATGATGTTCACATTACATCTAATTATCATAGTTTATCTGCTTTTTCCAATGGGCTACGTGGAGCGCGCAGTATCGACATAGTGATGTTCGAAAATGGATAAAAAAGTCGCGCACACAGATTCGCGCGTCGATACACATCGGTAGGTTTAAAAAGTTGTCATAACTACATATAATACGTTAACTGATGATTCCGAACATTATTCTTCTTACTGGGTTACATTAGTCTAACGTGCAGCAGCGACCAAGCAGGGAACATGAAATTGGGCAGGCAGTGCAAGAATGTAAACAATTTTTACAAACATTTTTGTTGTGCATGGCCCCTGAGCAATGAATCAAATATAAACTGCGATAATATTCGAACAAAAATGTTTTAAAACATGTGTAATATTCGCGATAACTTAAGAACTGAGAGAGGCGCTCATGAATATGTTACAAATTAATTTAATAGAAGTCGGTGTGTTTCAGAATATTTTGTCTGAGCCCCTCTCTAATGCAGCCAAACATACGTATAAATTAATAGATAAGATGTAGTGTAATGTACTATATGATTAGGTTATGATGGCATTGTCAATGTGGACCGAAAAGCCCTTAAATAAAAAACAAGATAAAAAAAACTTAAGAACTAAATATTAACATTCTTACGCAAATGCTTATACGCGTACGACGTAATATGATAACTTGGGCAGAGCAGATTACGAAATAAGACTAAGTATAATATCGCACCTTCAAAACGGTATAGGTATAAATCAAAAATCTAAGAAATCGAGTTACGGTCATAGAGGGCCATGAAAAGATACGCTCTATCTGGTAAATATTAAAACAGCGGCGTTTTTATGGTAAAGTTAAGAAATACGATACTTCGGTCTCTTTCACTTTCCCTCCCTCGCTGCTTGATTGTGAAGTCACTACTGTTCTGAAGGTGCGATATACAAACGGTCTCGGAAAGGGGATATTATGAAGCGTTAACGTTACCTTCTTATGGCCATAAACACCACATTTGTTTTCAAACTTAGTTCAACTAAGTACATATTTGGACTGCCTTATTAGTCCAGTGGCGCGTGTAGTGCACAGCATATGATTTAGTCTGAAAGTACGCTGTAGAAATGGCAATAGGCGTTTCTATGAGTGATCTACACTGTTGGCCGCGGGGCCTTTACAGGACAAGAGGACGAGCATGCAACCACAGACCCCATTTAGATTGGGATGTAGCATCGTCGGTAATGTACCCGATATGTACACATTACACTCAGCACCGGCCTTAGCCCTCGATCAGGGTAGAGCGAGATTGTCTTTCAGCACCCTTTGGTCGACGCTTTCACTTCACGTAAATTGTACTTGAGTTTCATGTTAAATAAATATGAATTCCAAAAATTTTCAAAAATCAACCTATTGCCAAGCTGACACCCATAAAATTTTACAAGAACTGCGGTTTATGGACTAGGTTCAAAGCAAGTCTAGCCGCTATATACAGTCAGATTTAGCTTTTAAAAAAGTCTGTACATCAACGGATGTATCTAGAGGCAATCTACGGAAATCTACGAATTTTTAAGCATCACCCTAAGGATTTTTAAAAATTCAGATCTGGCTTCACTGCCCCCACGCCTCTCAAAAGGCGCCATCAAAGTTTTGTTTTTCGCTGGAGATTGTTTGTTGCATTTGGCTTTTTGACGCCCCTTGCCACCTGACGTCTAAAGCGACTGCTACTCTCGCTCTACTCTTAGGCCGACGCTGATAACACCACTTCTAATAACTACAGACATGGCGGTGTTTGCTTTTAACTTTTTTTTTAGTCTCAATAAAATCAATGCAATACATTTAGTAATTAGTAGACAAACAAAATAATTAGTAGACAGACCAAAATTAAGGCTGCATATTTATGGCATCATGCCAATACAGTTGCAGCATTCTTGAGCGAGACCATGTTGCTTTTTTGGGTAAGGCCAGTTCTGGTAATTAAGGCTTTAATTGTTCTGAAGTGTGGTAATCTGGTTTTGGACCAGTTACTAATGCAATGTACTTTCTATTACTAGAATATGCCGGTTAGATGGTTGAGTATAATTGAAGCACTATGAACTATAATTTTTTTATGGTTATGGCATCACGACGACGCGTGTTTTGCCAATGTCAGGTATTACGAATATTCATTTTCAAATTAATTCAACTAATATAAACTTGATGACAATGATGATTATGAAATTGATGAAGTGCCCCACCCTGGATAGTAAAGCGATGGATACTTTACATACCAATTGCTACGGTCGTTTTGAGGGAAATCGAAATAGCGCGTTTTATCACTTTATTACAATTACCTTCACTCATGCATATATAGAAATACATAATGGTTAATATTCCACAACATTACACATTATAATTCGAAATAACACAAGTTTTGGAAATTCACATCACTCTTAGATTTCCCGCCAAAAACAATGAATACATTACAATTTTGTAAAAGATTCTTTTTTCAATCAAAAACATTGATTATTTTCAGATAGGCACACAAAACGCTAGACTAGCTTGTCGCTTGTCGGGATCGAACCCGCGACTACTCGACCCAGTTGAGCAGCCTACGTTCAGACCACTAAACCTATTTTTATAAAGTACTGAAGTTTTACAGTGGTGAAGGTAGTGCGATGACCTGGTGAAGGTCGCAGGTAGAAGCTGGATGCGTACAGCACAAAGCCGGCCGTTGCAGCGATCTTTGGGGGAGGCCTTTGTCCTGCAGTGGACGTCTTTCAGCTGATGATGATGATGATGATTATTTCCTACGATCGTTCTTCTCATATATCGAAATATGTTATTCTTAAAGTTTGTAACAAAAGTCTAAAACAACCGCTGCTCGAAGTCTGATCGAACTTTTAAATTTCATTTCATAAAATACCAGTTCGGTACTACAGCGCCATCTTGCGCTCTCCTAGTAACAAAAAAACAGCGCTACCAAGCTACGGTGCACTGTGATCAAAACACACTGAGTAGTAGTTTCGATAAGCGTCAATAGGTGACGCTAGTGCCCACAGAAACTTTTTTCAGGCCTCGTTTGGTTGAAGTTTGATTACGGTATCCGCGTCAAATTCAAATCAAACTCTATGTCAATAATGGCTTTTCAGTACTAAGACAATATCAAAATTACTTAAATTATAACAATGTAAATCATAGGCAAACAGCACCGATAGGGAAATAGAATAATTTCAACACAGAAATGGCCGTTAACAATTTGGCAAAAGCGTTTTTCGCTCTGACATTCAACAAGGTGCACTGTTCAGGGAAGAGCGGTAAGGATAACGGATTTGGGAATAGTTACGTGTGGGCTGGATCTTTGGAATCGGGTTTACAAATAGCAACACACCATAAAAAACCATTAATGGTGATCATTCACAAGTCATGGTGTTCGGCCTGCAAGAATTTGAAGCCCAAATTTGCCAATTCTTCAGAAATACAGACGTTAAGCAAACACTTCGTTATGGTAAATTTGATAGACGAAGATGAACCGAAGAGTAATATTTTTGCTCCAGATGGATCTTATATACCCAGGTAATAATGCTGTTGCTAAAGTTTTTAGAGTTCCAAAAGCTTTAAAGTCAAATGCTATGTACTATTATAACCTAGACCGATGTGTGGCGTATGTTCTGATTGAAGTACGAGGATTTTCCAGTTGTGCCTCTGCATTATCAACGCTTTTTACAGCAGTATAGGTTCCCTTCGAACCATATTACAGAATGTGGAGTTGATTCAAAGGCCTATTAGGACATCTGTTAAAGCTAGACTTTCCTTTAGTACTTTAGCATAACAAAACTCTTTGTTTTAAGCGATTCCTAAACTATTAAGACATGCAAGATATTATCCCTAAAATTGTGTACTTAAAATCTATTTCTATTTACAGAATCCTTTTTGTGTCACCAAAAGGTCATGTAGACCACGATATATACAACGAGGACGGCAGCAGCCAACACAAATACTTTTACAGCAGACCGGAACAGATCGCCAGATCAATGAAAAAAGTTCTTAAGAAATACAATGTCGAAAAATTTGATGTATGACAAATTTTCTAACCGGCAACTTATTGTTTATCGAAGTGCAAAATTGGACCCACCAAATAAATTTTTTAAGATGAAATTCATCAGGGCGTGAGGCATTTCTATTTTTCAAAATGATGAAAGGATTTCTAACGACAAAATTGCTTTTGCGATAGACGAGAAAATTGACAAAGAATTTATTGGTTCCAGGACTGAATCGAATTACCGGTTTGGCAAAATGAGATATTGTTACATAAGCCAGACTCTATTCTGATTCATGAAATAAAAATCTGAACCGCGTTTTCTTTTATCATGAAAAAGTATTTAGATTACATAAACCTAAGGTTAGCCGAACTAATAACATATATTATGTTATTAGTTCGGCTAACCTTAATGTTATTTGGAATAATAAATTATTCCAAATAACATTACGTCATAAAAGTATCACATAGTTCCATCCACCTTCTTTTGAAAGCACATGAAATAAAAAATATTGGCTTTGTTATATTTGTTATAAGAGTTATTACCTTTACCAAAAATCTTAAGTATTTTAGGCTACTCACAGGGGAATTACCCCTACTAGTAATCATCGCTACAGTAAAACGAAAGAAACCATCTAGGAAAATACAAACTCATTTTCTTGAGTTGCAGCTTTCATAAGTGTGCACTTTAGTTGCTCAGCTCTGGTGGACGATTGCTTAGGCTTTACAATTCATGTAATGGTTTCCCCATTTAGCATCTCCAAAGAATGAAAGCGAACAAGCTATCTTAAGAATACATTTTATGTTGATGGTTTGGCATGGCAATTCACACATGATTAAATATTTCGCACTCTTCAGTGACTGAGTGAGTTTGATTCGTGTTTCAAAGATACTCATTGCTTTCTCGTTATTAAGTTTTAAAGCCGCAGACGGAGAGTTATTATCTCCGAAAGACAAAAGTCAGAGAAACTTATTTTAACACCTATTTCGCATTATTCCATCGTCCGTCGTCGTAAAAGTACGGAGAAAATCGTTTGTGCTGGGTTAAATTACAAAGAATAAAAACAACTTACGTCTTCGACGACTGGTTCGACGTACATTTCCATGGTGTTGTTGAGTGGTGGCAGGGGCATCGGCAGCGGAGACGCTGCCGCCGAGGATCTCCGCGATATGCTGTTGCAGGAGCATTGTGATACGGACCGACGCGAACGGGGAGATTCTCTGGAAAAAAGGAAGAGCACTTGATTAGTCACCATCTACGTAAAACTATACTTAGCTTAACCATGCTTATATAAAAAAACTAGTCGATAATAACACCGTTACACGATTACGTTACGATTACAGTTAAAACCGTAATCTCTTGTTGTTAATTAGCATCTTCTGTCTAACTTGGGCTCACTTATAAGCGCGGATATGACAGATCAAATTTTGATAAAGCCAACCGGAAAAGTTGTTTGTCTAATCTGTAAATTTTAAAACTGCGTAACTATTTTAATTAGCCGTCCAAATGTAATCTTTACAAGACCACGTACATCGGCATTAGCCTATTAATCTGTTTTGTCTATAAAATGTTTTCATACGTCAAATTACTTAGGTACTACACAAAACTAAGAGTCATTATCTAGCAAGCATCATTATGCTCACCTGATTTGAAGAACTTAATTGTATTTTTCTTCGACACGTAAGTACCTAGTCGTATATCCAAACGGGGCTTTGAAGGTCTTTGGAGGAAGGCAGCCTTTTCCTACAGCCTTCTCTTTCAAGTATGTTAGTCAAAAGATTTGGAGAGGTACTACATGTAGCAATTTTTCAAGAAGGCTAGCTCTATCCTCTGTGTCAAGTACCTTAAGAGCGACAAAAGTTAGGAAAAGTTACGATGTAATTTCCGATTGATTGAGACTTGATTCGACGCCGCAACCAGAATATTAATTACCCTAACTTAGAGGGTCTTCGCGAATGCAGCCGACTGGAAATTGTAAACGATGTCTGAGATCAAGACCGGACGTTGTTTATCTTATCCGAAGTACGTCATTGTAAGAGCTTGATTTTCATTGATGGATAGTTTTAGGGCCATCATTGTCTGAGTTGAGCATTTAAAGTCAATAATCAATAAACCGATAAGGGTTTGTATGTATGAGTAGATTAGTATAAAGATTAGGCAACAGTTATGAGTGGACAGGTCTTTTTAATGAATAGAGAAATGATCCTCTAGTCTTATTTCAGAAGAAATTTATCCCATTGGGATACGTAGTGCGTTTGATAACAGACAATTTTGAAAACTACTGGTTCTAAAACTCTTGCAAAGATAAAAACATCTGCAATCCAGAAACCATGTGGCGAAAACATCTTTCTTTTGCTCAAAATGTTGCTTTTGTCAGGATAGGTTGTTAGTTTACCTTCTGCTTCTCCGACACACGTGACGCGTCGACCGATCGCACCTGCACCGCACTGGCACAAAGTACCCCAGCTGTGGTAGAGGAGCTGGCTCCGTAGAGTCACTGGAGTCACTCCATTCCGGCTGGCTGAATGGACGCATGTCCAACGCAGACGGCATTTTAAGGACTTAGCTTTTGGATTTAGTTTATATTATATTACTAGATTTAATGTCCAGTGTAGAAATACTTTCACGACACATTCTCGAAATCATGGTTTCCGATAGTCCAACCTAATTATGTAAGAAATATTAGTGCGTCGTTGCCAAAAGTTATAGATGAAAATCCTTTTATTATTTATTCTGAAGTTCGATCATTTACATCGTTTTTGTATAGTTATGTGTTTGTAGGTAAAGCTATTCGTAATCTTCATTAGAAAGTCTGTTTCTACTACGAGAAAGTTCTTCGAACTGTCTAATTAAAATTAAATTAGTTCGCATTTACATATAACTCCACTAATTACACTTTTTAACACTTTCAGGGATTTCGGATGTTCACTTCAATTACTCTCAATTTGATTTATGTTTGTAGATGAACAGTTACAAAATTTTGTAATTAGCTCCTTCCAAATTTTGACTCGTTAGTCGTTTCTTCAGAGTTTAAGATTTTCAATTTGCATGCCTTTATCACAGATTTATACGGACTAAGTCACAACACACGATGCCGCTTTCAGTTCTAGTCTCCTAGACTCTTGAAGATTTGATATTCGTTCATTGCCCAACCAAGTACTTCAGTTTTAAATCCATTAAGCCCAACTATTTCTAGCTGCTTAAATTTAGATTCGACTTTTCTTTGCGTCTAAATGTGACGTTATTTCCACTGTTACATTATTATTTTGAACATAGTTATTTTACGTTTAGGATCTCAGATAGTTTAAGTACTTGTCCGTACACAGCCGAACTGAATTCTCGATCGTCAACGTCAACCAAAATCTTCTATGATATTAATTTCGAATTCACTCTTCAGAAACACTGAGTGCGTCTACATATGAACGTTTCTGTCACCGTTTTAACCTATTTTAAACAGAGTTGATGTGTAAACAAACTGATAGGTACAGATAAAGATTGTGAATCGGGTACGTTTGCCGACAATTAGATTCGAATTCTAAATGATATGACGCGATAAGATTAGTTAAATAGCTTATTTTTTTAGGTTACTGTTTGATTTCGGATATAATTCATTCATTATCAAACTGCTAGGTGCAAAAACAGATCCTAAATAATTAGGGCTGTAAAAATATACACGGTGGCCGTAAAAAACCTGTAGCAGGGTATAGTACCTATCAATAGGATCCGTGTCTTATCTGAAGGGCAAGTCAAGTGTAACTGCGAGCGTTTATGAGGCGAACTATGAGAGTGTAAGAAATGTCTGTAACGAATGAACTTGTTGAAGTTCTGTACTCTCTGCCTTCTCCGCAAGGAATCTGGCGTGACTATATAAATAGAATAAGATCAACTACTACGATAATACTCATCAATGATAAAAAAAAAATATTTCCAGTATGTTTTACTACAGTAAAAATTGTTCGTATTGATCGCAATACTGTCACCTATTTCAGGTTTTTATAGCTACAAGATGGTACTAAATTTATAAGTAGGTATCGACTTTCCGTCTCATTTCTATTCATAATTTTAAACATATAACTGAAGAGCAAGTCAAGAGTCTCCATAACCGGCGGGCGTGTATGAGACGAAGACGCGAACTATGAGAGTGGAGGAAGCCCGAGCGCTCTGTAAGGAAAGAACTCCGTTCTCTCCGCCTACCCTGCAAGAGCTCTTGCAGGGTAAGATATAGAGGTTGATAGATAAAGATATACCTTCGTAATAAAACATTCAATTAAGGGGTCCCCTACATACTTTTAATTTGAAATATTTCTTTGGTAAATAAGATTTGAGTATAAATAAGAATTGTTCTCATAGAACCATAGTAACTTCCCATGATTTTGTCACATCATCGCAACATTCGTACATATTTTCTAATGGTTCAGAACACATGTTAATAATGCAAACGGTTCGTTGTAGAGCCGGAACAAATATTTACCATGAACGCAACCCGATAATGTATGGCTCAGACTAGTACAATAAAATGTACGTACCGTTCAATACCGAAATGGACTAACCAAAAAGAAATAAAGAAAGGTTACTGTAACTCATTTGTAAAAAAAAATAATAAACAAGATATACACAGATAGAAACTTTTTTTAATTAAAGTACCACGTGGCGTTTTGGCGGGAAATCGAAGAGTGATTTTGTCAATTTGTTTTAATTTCCAATACTTGTGTTATTTCGAATTATAATGTGTAATGTTGGTGGAATATTAACCATTATGTGTTCTTATATGTGCATGAGTGAAGGTAATTGTAACAAAGTGATAAAAGTGCCTTTTCGACTTCCCTCAAAACGGCCGTTGTAATTAGTATGTAAAGTATCCACCGCTTTACTATCCAGGGTGGGGTACTTCATTAATTTCATTGTCATCGTTGTCATCAAATTCATCGGGGAGTTGAATTCATTTAAACAAACACGATTATATATTTCACTGGATACTGGCAAAATACACTTATAATTAGTGTGAAGCCATAACTTGAAGAAGAAGAAGAAGAAAGTACCACGTTTTAAACGGCCGAAAAATATAAAATAATTTAAAACGAATAATGTGAGGTGCATACAATAGATTTAAATTATATACATAATTATAAGTAGTGTAGCGAGTAGCGGTCGTTGAGGAGTTCATAATAGTTAAATATATTCTATTTTATTTATTTGGACTTTCAGTGATATAAAATTGTTAGTGACAGATGAATTATTCATCCATCAATTAGTTGACTTGTTGCGAGCCCGCCACATTTCTCGATTTAAACCACACCGTCACGCCAATATTCTCCAAGCGGGGGTGGCAAAGGTGTACTGAGTACACGTTTTGCCGACGATGTTAGGTCCCATGTAATAATGGGCGAGCCTATCCGAGCGACTCCGGACTCGTACTGGGAAGTTTTCGCTAGAAAAACTACACTTGTCCGACCTAGGATTTGAACCCAGGACCTCGTGATCACAAAGCGATGCGCTTTGCCACTAGACCAACGAGGCAGACGATTTAATTTATTTTATACATTTTAAAACCGCAGTAAAATGAAAATATGCAATTGGCGCGACGCTGTAGGTTCCATTTGAGTCAACTAGGTGACGTCATACAGTATTCCCCCAGTACGATGATGAATGAAAAGTTAACATGAAAGTTTCAATGTTTTTTCTATCGCAGCCGCAGCTGCCTGCGATTTCCATTGTTTTTAAACAAAAAAAACTCGTAACGGTTCCGGGATTCGAGTTACGTTGAAAAAACCGGACCGGTTCTAGGGATGGCCTTAAGAAAATATCGATAGTGATGGGTGCAGGTAACAATGTCTTCAAATCTTCATACCTACGTTAAATTGTAGAGCTTGAATTTGAGTGATCTTTTATAAACTGAAAACTGATAGCCGTTTTATGCTTATACTCGTACATAAAACATATTAAGCTAAGATCATGTAATGTTGTAAAAAACGGTAAAGGGGCTACCGCAAAAAAAAAACGTGTTTTTTATTCCATGCACTTCAGGAAGTATATGGATTTAAGACTTAATATTTAGAAATATGATTTTAGACTGCATATTTTAGAATCTGCTAAAAGGAATACACGATTAAAATAATTTTCTCCATAGAAAAAAACTCTAAAGTCCTCCTTATCGCTTTACATTTTCTGATTCCTACGTGAAACGCTTAAGAACTAGTCATAAGAATTTATTTAAAAAAATAGCAACTAATTGTAGTAAATCAGTTTTTTCATCCATAGTGTAGTATTTTTTTACAAAATTTGTTTTTGCGACGTATGTACGTCGTTTATTTCCGAGCGCGCACTCAATATATCCGTCCCTTATTATCTTATGTAAAATAATAGCATCACTGTCACTCGTCAGGTCGATAAATGATCGATCGCGGTAGGCCCTGATCCTAGTAGTATGTTTAATCCAAAATGGAAACCTCTTAGGCGGCTAGATAAAATCCAACTTGATATACTCCCTCACCTCATTTTGTTATATAAGGCCGTTCTCCAGCAGGGCATAATGTCCGTATAGCTCTTTCTCTCTCTATCTATATCATCACGCCAAATCCAGGGTAGGTAGAAATTACCAAGTTCCAACAGGTTCTTTCCTGACATACCTCTCTGGCTTTGTCCACTCTCATAATTCGTCTCATACACGCTCGCTGGTTACGAAGACTCTTGAGGTAAGACACGGTCTTTTTGGTCATGGTAAGATAGTCTAGGTCCTTCCATGTCCGTATAGTCTGATTTATTAGCTCTAGGTTTATGTCTTTATCCCAACATCGATATTTAATTTTAACGATGTTTTTTATAGCAAAATATCGACACATACCCCGACTCCACACATTCCTGTCCCGAACGTGATGGCATGCGCATTCCTCTAGGGGGAATAATACTTTTTTCTACAATATTTTTTTTCTGATCGTGCGTGACTCACAAAGGGAGGGCCGACGACGTAATGTAATTATGATTGGGCATTAACATTTTTTATTGTACAAACATACAGAAAGTATGTAGGTACATACTTTATCCAATGAAAAGTGTTCCTATAGGGTATAGGATCTTTGATTGTGACTATTATTACGATCATTTTGGACATGAAGGCAAGGTCGCAGATAATGGGAACACTACATATTTTGAATACATCACCCAAATAATATACATATTATATACTACAGAATTTATGGTATGCCATTGTCGTCATTTCCCGCATGGAGATTAAAGCTTTTTCTCCAAAAATACTTTAACCCGCGACTTCATCTGCGTATTTCTTTTTAATAAAAAGGGAGCCTATGTGCTTCCCCTTAGACGCAATATTTACACGCTAACAGAGTTTCTTTTAAAATAATATTAGTATTAATAATTTATTTACACCGTCAGGTCAGTTCCCTTGCGAGGTAGTTGAATATAATATTCTTTCCATTAAAACACAAAACGGTCTTCTAACCGGCATCATTTATAGAACAAGCAAGAAGAATGTACTTCTTAAAGTTCGACCACATTCGAGCTATCAGTTCTTTGCCTCCCGCTTAATAAAACGGCCAACGAAGGGAGCACTGGGCAGTGATGGTAAGGAAAGGGAGCACTGGGCAGTGACACTACGGGGAGAAAAACACGAAACGAGAAGCGACGCTGGAAAATTCCTTCAATATCAGCCTATACTACCCACTGCTGGACAAAGGCCTTCTCTCACAAAATCGGGGTGAGAGAGATTAGGTCATACTCCACCACGCGGACCCAGTGCGGATTGATGGAGGCAGGTTTGTGGTCACCTGCTGTTGGAACTTATCAAGCCGCCTTTAAGGCTTCCAACTCGGCTTAACGACTACCACATTAAGTGGTAGCCGGGACCAACGGCTTAAAGTGCCTTCCGAAGCACGGAGACGCTTGAATATGAAAATGCCACAAACGGTCACCCATCTCGCGCCGACTCAGTCGAACGCTGCTTAACCTTGGTCATCGGTAAGAACACCGCGGTCGCACAGCGCTACGAGCGTTTATCACAATGATATTTTTAATGTAAGGCCTCGCACAAACTCGTAACATCAAGTCCTAACTTTTACGTTACTGGAAAATTCCTTCGGTCGATATATCTTATTATATTCTTTCATTGTTGTAAAAATTTTACCCAATAAATCTCATTTATTGATGAGAAACCTTTGATTTGGCACCAGATCTGACGATTCCTGACCGCAATAAGCTTTTCTTTGTTTACAGTACTGCGCAGTTAGGGCATTCAGCTAAATTAATGATTTTATGCTCGACAGCCTCGTTGGTCTGGTGGCAAAGCGCATCGCTTTGTGATCACGAGGTCTATGTAATGTAGTTTTTCTAACGAAAACTTCCCAGTATGAGTCCAGTGTCTGGAATTGTGCCCGGTATATGGCAATAGGCTCGCCCCCTTTTACATGGGACCTAACATCGTTGGCGAAACGTGGGTGTAGTCAGTACACCTCTGCCACCCCCTCTGGGGAATATAGGCGTGACGGTGTTTTTTTTTGTTTTTAATGATTTTATTTCTGCCCCCAGGATGTAGTTTTTTTTACCCAGACCGAAACAAATAATTGTGGGTCACACAAACATTTGCCCTGTGCGAGAATCGAACCCGCGTACTTTTGTGGCGAATGTAACAGCCTGCTTATTTTCTCGCCGGATCTTCTCAATGGAAGCCTTTCGATTCAGAGGTAGATTTAGGAAAACTAGTTTGAAAAAAATCTACATGTCAGTACTCCCGCAGGTTTTATAGAAAATAAATAATTTATTATACTTAAAGTTTGACTTTAAGTATAATTAACCACATGAAACTTACAAAACACTCATTAGAATAACTCAGCTGGTATACTGTGACGGGTATGTCATTTCGAGGAGAGTTAAACAAACAGACAGACATACCTGAATTCATTAGTAAGTCTGTACAGTCGGGCCGTGCATAAATACAATTCATAGTAAATCACGAGTCTAAGCTTTTAGTTAAACACATTGTCCCAGTAACAGGGAGGTACAATCAGTCACAGAAGTGGTATTGTTTGATAACGGATATGGTTTTAGTTTGGCGCTGATTACCTTTACTTTAATAAGATTTCCGAAAAAAAAACGATTTATATTTTAACTGACTCGCTAGTCTAACGGCACATAGTGTGCGTGGCGATTCCGAGATTATAGTATTTAATCTTAGTTTGAAGAAAATGTGGTTTGTTTTCATTTTCATTCTCAATGGAAATTCTGAAACTGGAATTGATTCTGATTCACTTTGGTACCTAACATCGTCGGCGATAATAATATGTATGTGCGAGAGAAGAGAGTTTTTTTAATATATATAATTAATTAACGCAAGTCCATGAGTGTAACAGTGTGTTATAAGCTCATTTGTATGTGTGTTTTAGTCGAGTTATTCCGTTTGGATCCCCCGGTTCTGTAACTGTTGTGTATAATAAAATATTGCATTGTAACAATATTCTGCCCTATCTTTAAAGCCTCTAGTTTGTCAGTTTAAAATCGATTGCAAAATTTTAACAAGAAAGCGAGTTGATAAAATCGTGGTGTTTCTTTGTTGTTGTCCGAATACGACAATTTAGCGCAGTGGTTAAGAGCTTAGGCCGCTCAGCCCACTGGGTCTAAGAGTCGCGGGTTCGATTCCCGCACGGGACAATCTTTGTATGATCCACAATTATTTGTTTCGGTCTGGGTATTTTTATATGTAAATTTTCAGGAATAAATCCTAGTGTGGGGCAACGTTTATAAAAAAAATTATATCAGTAAGTTGGCTTTGAGTATCTATCTATCTATCTATCTATAACCTCACGCCAGATCCCTTGCGGGGTAGGCAGAGAGTACAGAGTTCCAACAGGTTCTTTCCTTACATACCTCTCTGGCTTCCTCGACTCTCATAGTTCGTCTCATACACGCTCGCCGGTTACGGAGACTCTTGACTTTTCCATCAGATAAGACTCGGTTTATTTGGTCGTGGTAAGATAGTCTAGGTCTTCCCCGGTACCTGCATCCTTCCACTTTCACATTGTATATCTGTTTTGTCATTCTTTCCTCTGGCATTCTTTCTATATGCCCGAACCAACGGAGCATGCCCTTTCTCATCTTTACACCGATACTATCTTTCATACCTACTCGCTGTCTTACTATGCTGTTGCTAATGCGGTCGGTCAGCTTCACTCCGCACATCTTCCGCAGAGCTCGCATTTCTACCGCATTTATCCTACTTTCATTCTCCTTCTTACATACCCAGCTCTCGCTACCATATAACAGCGTTGGGACAAGAACTCCGTTATGTATGGCCAGCTGCGCCTTAGGGCTTAAGTGCCGGCTTCCGAGTAGCTTTCCCATCGCACCATTCACTCTGTTCCCTGCACTCACTCTTCTCTATATGTCAGCGGTGTATTTCCCATCCTTACTGAAGGCGCATCCAAGATATACAAACTCATTCACTTGCTCCAGCACATCGTTACCAACCACAATCCTTACATTCGTTCTGGTTTCTTCCCTTTCAAAAACCATAATCTTGGTTTTCTTCACATTCAAGTGTAAGCCATTGATCATGCAGTCGTTTTTCATAACTGTGACTAGTGTTTGCAGATCAGTGGCTGTTGGCGCTATTAAAACCGCGTCATCTGCATAAAGTAGATGGTTTACCACTAAGTCACCCATTTGTACACCTTCATTCATCGCTTTCAGTCTTTGAAGACTTTTGTCCAGATATATTATAAACAGTCTAGCGGACAACACGCAACCCTGCTTGACGCCGATTTTAACGTCAAACCAGGGTGACCTGTTACCACCCACCCGTACGCATGCCTTGCAGTTCACATAAGTGGACTGGACGGCTCGCAACAGAGTGCCATCTATACCATACTCTGGCAAAATGTCCCAAAGTCTCTTTCGCACAACTCTGTCAAATGCCTTCTCCAGATCTACAAAACCGCAGAAAACCTTCCGGCCCACTGCCAGATGCTTCTCTGCGATGTTGCGGAGTGAGAAGACTTGATCCGAACATCCTCTTCCAGACCTGAAACCCCCTTGTGCCTCGCACAACATTCCATCGGACTTAACGCGCATTCTCCGTTCAATAATTTTACCGTACACCTTGGCTGCCAAGCTGATCAAACTGATGGCCCTGTAATTGGCGCAGTCATATTGTGAGCCCTTGCCTTTATACAAGGGTACTATGACTGCGCGGCGCCAATCTGTAGGGACTCTACCGGTCCTCCAGCAAAGGTTTGCAAGGGCCCGGAAAGCGTCCCGGACGCAAGTTCCACCATATTTGATCATCTCGGCAGATATCATGTCTACTCCCGCAGCTTTACCGTTTTTCATACTTCCTATCGCCCATTCAACTTCTTCCATAGTGATGTCCTCCGTTGATTCTGGTGCCGCAATCACGCCTTTAGGCACATCTGCGGCATCAGCATCCGGGTCATCTCCATACATTTCTCCAAAATATTCACTCCACCGGTTTAGCACAGCTTGTGTGTCTGCAAGAATGTCACCATCTTTAGATTTTATCCTTTCCATTCTGGAGCCTGACGAATCACCTCGAGCCTTTCTCACCTTGCTCCAAAAGAGTTTGGTGTTGTTCTCGAAGTTCTTCGCCAGCCTCTCCTCCTCAATCATACTGGCTCTTTCACGCTTTTCTTTCACTAAAGTTTTAGTGGCATTCTTGCATTGCCGGTATATTTCTTTCCTCATCTCTGTCATACTGGCATTCAGGTTCAAAGAAGATACATAGTCCTGCCACGCTTTCTTCTTACTTTCTACGGAGCTTTGCAACTCCGCATCCCACCATGCATCACCTTTTGCTGTAATATGCTTCTTTGAGCAACCACATACTTCTTTCGCGGATTCCACCAAACTCTCTTTCAGGCTATTCCAGCATTCATCTACATTTGAGTCCGAAGAGCCTGCTGTCAAAAGCTTGTCTCGGACTCTGTCTTCATACATTCTCCTCACGCTCTCATCTTGCAATGGCTTTGAGTAGCCATGAAATTTTCATTCTCTATCTTTATTATCACGCCGGATCCTTTGCGGGGTCGCAGAGAGTATGTAGTACAGGCTATTCTATTTTCATCAGAGATTTATATAACTTTTTTTTATGAATACTATTCAATTCGGATACATCTTTAACCGCGACTGTACCGCAGACTATTTGTCACATAGTACGATCATTTGTATGCCTCAGCCGTCAGTTCCGTTGGCTAAGCCCTGCCCGGCTTTGAATAGCAGACACACTGTGAGCATTTTAAACTGCCTTACCTATGTGGAGGTTGCCTTTTTTGTACACGCTTAGTGGATAAAAGCTTCTTCAGCTTTTATCTAAGTATTTTTAAGGATTGGTTCTCATATGTGCCCAGAACCATGGCAACGTAGGCAGATAAATTAACGCCGATCTCAAGCTTACTTATGGAATTTTTACCTTGTGGAGAAGGATTTCCGAAATTTCATTTATTAGCTGAATGACGATGCAAATCGTTTGGTGCAATTGTTGGAACATCAACCACTGAAGGGTGTAATCGCTACCCACTGCTTCGTAGAAACGGTGGTGTAAAGGAGACGAGGGAACTCTCTTGCCTTTTCCACTCTGAAGAGTGATAAATAATAATATCTTCATTTAAAGGTAAGAACCCAATTTACCAACTTACATGCCGATGATTAAAATTAAGGTATAATGTAAAATAAATAATAGCTAAAAACAATAGCACATAACAAAAACTTTTCCCAATAAGGCAATTAATAAAAGTAAAAGCAAGAGAGGTTTTTATAGAAAAAAATATGTTGGATCTCTGTACTCTAAATGCATCGTGATGCATGATGATACTAAATAGAAAAAAAACTAGCGAAAAAATTTAAAACTGCGCCCAATATAATAGCTGTAGATTGTGTCTTCTAGTCCCTAACATCATCGTCGATGTTTAGGTACTGGTGTGTCCCGGCTTGGGGTATATGGGTGTTATAATCTATATATAGATCTATCCTAATATGTCTTTTACTGATGCAGCTAACTTTCGCATGGCTTATTACCGATACGGACCTTCTAAGAAACCATAACTTGGTACAGAAAGATTGGATTCTTTATATCCCTGTAAGAAACAGTAATTGGTTGGCGGTAACTTCACCCATTACACAGTTTCTCGGATTAGTACTTCTAAATTCTCGTTTGAACGATGATAGTTTAGATGACTTTAATTCTCAGAAATTTTAACGAGCTGACACGTAACATCAGTAACATTTATTGGCTAAAATGAGGAATACCATATCAAATCGAAAAATTCCATTTATAATTTGATTGTAGAGTTAATCTTAATAAGTGGAATTGATTTTCCTTTGCGTCTCTACATACCAATCTAGCTCTACCATTCTACCAAATTGGAAGAAAATATCGTATTTCAATTTCGGTACTGCAAAAGTTTCAAAACCAGAGACCAGACAGACATAATGTACGTTGTTCGAATATTCATACATTTTACTCTTTTGTTCATCTCACATCACTTCGTGAGCATACATTTAAGGGTCGAGTGGGTGAGTTTCAGTTTGAGTGTAGTACCAATTCGCTTAGGTCACAGTACCGTGTGAGTCGAAAAGGCTTATACTAACTATTTTTTGCCGTATGATGTCATAACAGGGTTTATAACCGCATTGATGATATTTTCGACTATGGCGATATTTATCTAAGCGACGAAATGAAAAACACAATTACCCTTAAGTGTAAATAAAGTACTAAGTTCAGCAACATATTGGTCCTTCGAGGCTCTCTAAAATAAACTGTGGTTTCATAAAGATTTTCGTACATCATTACCGAGCACAGAACCAAAGTAAATCATTTCGTGAATTTCCACGGGTTGAAGTTCGGTCATCGTACGAGTACTTCAAAAATTTATGTACCAACATTCACCAAGAGATGAATCTCGCTGGCTAATGACTGTAATAACATTTCATAAAGCTTCCAACCGCGTTGAGCACACATTCATCTATTATTTACAATGGCATCTCAAATTTAAATCTCGGTGAGTTGCGCACCTTTGCCTTGTGTGAGGTCCAGAAAATAAACATCAGTCATCTTAACGGCGCGTGGGAGATAGAATGTGTTGGTAAAAATATAAAAATGCACTTAAAATATGACTGCCCCGTTAGTCTATTGACGTACAGTGTGGCGATCACGACCTCCTAGGTTCAAATCCGGTCAAACATTTTTTTCGAAACTATATTCTGAAGTCGACGCACTAAGTCGGAGTTTGCAATTGTAGCCGATATAATGATAATAGGTTCGCTCCCTATTACATTGGGACATAACTTCGTTGGCAACATTTGGGTATAAGCAGGAGACCTCTGCTGTCCCCGCATGGAATTCCCTATAGGTGAGATGGTATTTCTTTTTGTGATTACTTAAATATACTTAAAATATATGGACTTTTAAGCTGGCTGCCTATAAGGGCTCACTGTAGATAAAAGATTGTATAAGCAAAATACATATCTTCACTTAGAAAAGCTCTGATAGCCATGAATTGAAACCAGCGCATACAAGAAGTGAACGGACATTTGGACAGAAACAAAAGGTCAAGCACTGTCATGCATATTTGTCCTAAGCAGGGATGAGAGAGGTGTACACCCACAGCTTGGTGGCGATATTAGCTCCCTATGTAATTAAGGGCGAGCTTATAACCATTGTACTGGGCATAATTCCACACTTCATAAGTTTGATACGCTCCTGAGAATATTTAAAAGAAATCCCATATTTGTATGTGTGAATGATCTACGCTGTTGGCCGCGGGGCCTTTACAGCTTCACTGGACAAGAGGGCGAGAGCCAGAAGGGCAAAGGGGGCAACTAGCTCAAGGGCGCGTCAAGGAGGAACGACCTCAGCTTGGGCAGTCGCTATGGGGGAGGGCGTATACTAGGTGTCTCGCCGTGGTGCTCTGCACCGGCCGGCGGGTAAGGGATTCTTTGACCTCGCCGGCGAGGTTGGTCTCTGATACTGTGTGCGGTATCTGTATCCGAAAGAAGGAATGTAAGGGCATCGGGAGGATCGGTGAGAACAAGCCGCGGACGGCGGTAGCGGCTGATAGGAAGGGAAAAAATCCAATAATTGGTCTATCGCATCGATCTCCAGATGAACCATTCGCCACTAGACCAACGAATGTGTAAAATAACGTTAAAATATGTGTAAAACTAACTTAAAGTAGTATTAAAACTAAAACAGTTTTCAAATTACGTATTCCGTAAATGTAGAGATGTTATCTTACGTGTCTGCTTGCGTATGGCAAAGGCTGCCGGTAGATTAAATTTATTATACGTACGTATAAACAAATAATAATGAGACTGGAGTATTAAGCATTCATAAAATAAAAAAGAACTTGAGTTTAGTAATAAAATAAGTAAAAAAAATATTTTCTATCTTACAGCTTAACATTATAATGCGACTAGCAATCCAACCAGCAACCAAACATCACACAAACTACGAACTGATATGAAAACCAAAATAACTAGGAAAATATCAACAACTATACCCTAGCTGCTTGACAACCTCTTTAGTCTACTGGCTAATAACTTTCGAGAGTACGTTTTTGTTCTTAGTCTAGGTGTAATTTTTTGATAGAATCATTCCCAAAAAAAAAAAAACAAACTGTTTTGAAAAACACAGAAAAATAGGGCAAGTATTTAGGTATCTATGAATTTGTTAGATAAAAACTCTTGCTCTTAAATATGCACTCTACTCTCTTTAGCTTTACATCGTATTTTTGGTAAATATTGAAACAAAGAAGTTTGGCGTGAAATAAATCTTTTCTGATTATTGAGTGTCAGTCTACGCCTTAAAAATATAGGCATGAGTGAATGTAGGTATGTATTAGATAAACCGTTCGTGTTTCTTGAGATGAAATCCTCAAATCTTCCTAATAATTAAACTGTGTTGTAATATATTAGCTGTTTTCCGCGGATGCGGGATGCGTTAATTTTGTAATATGTTTATAAATTATAACATCAAAATCCGTTATGTACTTTTTGCGTCAAAGAGTAACAAACATCTATACATCCATACTCACCAATTTCCGCATTATAATATTTGTAGGATCAACAGATTTGGGCTTCAATCCATACCAACCAATTTTCGCGTTCATAATATTTGAAGGATCAACAGATTTGAGCTTCACACCGGCTATCGACATACCTACTACAAAGTGTAAATCTCAATTTTGTTTTCGAATCTTAACTCAATTGCCCTCATGTTGTTTCTCAGTATAGGAAGTATATTGGACTTCCTTTTTATGCATTACTGCAACTGAATAAAGTTCAAATTCCTCTGTTGGAACCGTCAATGTGGTTCTCTCAGACGATGATTCATCGTACATTGTCTCGTTTGTAAGCGTCGTGTGCTCTTTGGCAATTGGTTTGTAGGACGGACTGGCCGCTTTAGTAAATGCGGAGAGAAGGTAAACATACAAGCTTATTGAGAAAGTTAAATGAATAGACATCTTCGTGGAAAACTTCAGTTTAAATTGGTGCCATATAAGAAAAAAGATTTTTTACTTTATGTTCCAAGCGGTGGACATAATGCCAAACGCTAACGCTTGTAAAACCTCCTGAAAGTCTTAAGAACATCAAGCGCTTTATATATCCAATTAAGAAGCTAGTGTTGTTATATTCAATTTAACCAGTATTGGCAATCTTAAGACAATCTTAAATAACAAGCCGTTGCCCGTTGCAGTCAACAAAAACCCTAGAAATTCTATTTGTTGAGAGTGTTGGTATTAAAGACTTTAGACCTATAGAATATAGAAGTTTCTAGACATTTCTTTAACCTTCTTCACTTTCTTGTCTTGAAATGAGTGCGGCGTGTTTTTGTGTCACGAAATATGAGTGCAGAACAAAACAAACCGGCTTAACCCTGATACACTTATTTTGCCTTTTACACTCTCATAGTTAATATCAGACTAAGTAGATTGATACACACGAATCTGACACAAACAGGTGCGGCAGACAATAAAGATTGGCATTGACACTGATTTAATAGCGCGTTGCATATCTTATATCTTGCGGCCCACACACATTTCCATAATTTGCAAGCAGGTATTTCGTTCGATTACTCACCAAATTATTCTGATAGACAGTCTAAAAAGGTGAGCTATTGCACTCTTAACCGAGGGAGCCAACTAACCAACCTCAGGATGATTAGATTCTTTAAAAAGTAGTTTTCAAAATCTGATAATATAATATGCAACCCAGATTATAGATCTTCAGATCAAACAAAGGCTTTGGACTTGTACAATATGAAAGTTTATCAGAAATTATGGCTAATCTAATTGAATTTTTCATTACTGTTGGTTCTGGAGCAAACCATGTATGGACGCAGAACAATTAAGTTAAAGTAATTACACCAGATGCATATTTTTATCAAAATGATCTCAAACACGTCAAAGAGCTAAACGACGTAATCTCGTAACTGTAGAAATGGTTGACCGATGTTATTTAAATATGAATTATCAAAAACAAATCATCAATCTTGTCTTCTCCTCCATCACCTTTTGACCCAGTAGTGGAACAGTATAATAATTATACAGTATTACGTAAAGTAGTAGTTATAATCAAGTAAGCTAAGTTATTTTCAGAATTTTATTCAGTCTGGCCACTTTTACCTGTTTTATTTAATCTATGATTTCACTGATATAAAATTAAACGTGTGTCATCAGGTAAAATACACGCGTAGGAGGAGCTTTAAGGACAAACTTTTTGACCTCAGTTTTTGTTGAGGTAACTGAGTTTGTTTTGACGTCTGCCTATAATGACCTAATAGTATATAAATATACGTAGCTCATAGTTATTAAAACAAATCGAGAGCGTACAACGAGGCCAAGATTGACATTACCTTAACGCTGTCGAAAAAGCGGGCTGTCACGCTTATGTTAATTACTAAATTTATAGTGTAAAAATAGTGGCATATCAACCCGATAACGTGACCTTAACGTCAATCTGTTCGTGCTAAGCTCTCAATAATGTTTACACAGTATTACGGATGATATTTAATTTTAAGTTGGTAACGATCACGATTTCCCTGATCTAAGATTATTTCTGATTTGATTTGAGCTATAAGAATAATTCAAACTCAAACTCAAATAATTTATTTTGTAAGCCTTGTGTAAGCCCTGTGGGGCGCATACAAATTGTCAATTTGCATTTTTTTTTAAATCTAAAATAACTACTAATCTACCGCCGGATCGGAACGCGGCCTCCACTGAGAAGATCCGGTGAAGAAACTCAGCGGGCTTGTCTTTTTTTATTTAATTCTATTTCTCTTTTTTCCTTCCTTTTTTTTTATGCCTGCCTTTCGTACTTTGCTCGGACTCCGTGCTTCAGAGGTGACATTATGCCTACGTGAATGCCATAAAGGAGGCTTAATAAGTTTTAACAACAAATGGACACATAAATGTCTCTACCAATATCCACTGTGTCCGCGTGGTACAGTATGACCTAATTTCTCTCAAATGTCTCCCAAGTGGTGGGATAGAATTGGCTAGTTTATTAAGTCACTTTTTCCTTCAATGGGTCTAGAATGTACGTCACGTGCGTATGAAAGTATATGAGAAAAGAATTTCCCACTGCTATTTAAATCCGCCCCGGGTTTATTTTTGTTGAATAGCACCCGACCCTCCGTGGGGGTCATTTGCGCGGATCTTGCTTCCGCACGTGCCTTTTTAACCCTTGAGATATATTGCAGGATTTTTTATCTATGATAGATCTTGCTATCACTATGCCTGATTGAGTGGCCTAGAAATCTTAGAGCAGAGTTCGCAAATTTAAATACTGTTAGTAGACCGCCGCGCTTATAGTAGCCGTCGCCGATTACGAACCTAATTCCCCTCCTATCAGTCGCTTCCGCCGTTCGCGGCATATACAGATACCGCACACAGGACACAGACCTCGCCGGCGAGGTCGTAGAATCCTTTGCCCGCTGGCCGGTGCAGAGCATCACGGTGAGACACCTACTATATGCCCTCCACCATAGCGACCGCCCAAGCCGAGGCCCTTCCTCCTTAAGGCGTCCTTAAGCTAGTTGCCTCCTTGGCCTTATGGCTCGAGCGTAGTGGTTGCACGCTCGCCCTCTTGTCCGGTGAAGCTGTAAAGACCCTGAGGCCAACAGCGTAGATCATGACGAACGATTTAGCGCAGTGGTTAAGAGCTTAAGCCGCTCAGTCCACTGTGTCTAATAGTCGCGGGTTCGATTCCCGCACGGGACAAATCTTTGTGTGATCCACAATTATTTGTTACGGTCTGGGTATTTGTGTATGTGAATTTTCATGTTTGTACACGCACCCACGATACAGGAATAAATCCTAGTGTGGGGCTACGTTTTTTAAAAGAAAGAAGAAGAAGAAAAGAAAGAACACACACACGCCGCGTTATACTAGTGGCAAATAATGCGTGTAGCGAAATTGAGGTTCTGACTTCTAGTCCTACGTCGGGTAAATGTAGATTTTGTATCCAAAAATTCCCAGTATCAGCCCGGAATTGTGCCCGATATATGGCAATAGGCTCGCCCCCATCTCATGAGACCTAAGATCGTCGGCAAATAGTGGATGTACACGGTATACATCTGCCACCCCTTCTTGGGGAATATAGGCGTGACGGTGTAATGTTAAGACTGTTAGTAGTACCGATGGAACTAACTACTATGTTGTGTTATTACACAGTGAAAATAAAATAATGAATATAGACTGGTGGCATATTCATCGCTCTCCAGAAAAAGTACTAAATATACTCTATAGTCGATACTGTTAAGGTGCTATTAGCTTAATGCTGTTGTAAAGTGATACAATTACGAACTACAGAACAAAGTAAAACGTTAATTACAATTCTGCTAATTTGCTTTCTTTTTTATAAAGTGCGACTATTTTTTAATTTTTAAAGCTATTGATTTTCATTATGAATTAAATAAAATCAAACTATTGCACGGTTGGGTAGCGCGTAGGACGCTTGAATTAACTTTACATACTGCTCTTGTTTTGTTCTTAATTTCCTCTATATAAGGAAATTACTGGTACATTGTTCGTTCCTCCAACATGTCGCGTGACCAATTTGTGTTGACCTCTCTCATTCACGAATCGATTAAACAAATCGAGCGTGAAAAGGCCGTCAATACTTTCAAAAAGATCTATTATTATCAACTTTTTGTACCGTGGCATATTTAATCTGTGCCCGTGGGTGTACATAACACGTATCAAACGATACGTAAATTAGGTGACTTTTTTAGTTCATTGTCTTTTTCAAGCGTTGTGTGTTGCCAAAAATTTCTGGATTAGGTAGGTCGCTATTTCGATTGATGATATTTCCGTGTTTATTGTACACTTATGCCCAGTACAGTCAGTCCTTTATTCTGAAAATAAAGATCATGTAATAATAAATGACACATTTTACACACTCCATTATTCTTTTTGGAAATTTTGTCTGGAATACAAGTGGTCTCTGGTATATCACTTATGACCATTCCATTTATTAATACGATCATGAGGATACGTATGTACTTTAGTATTCGTTTTTTTCATTTGATGCTACTGACACCGAAGAAAATGCAAGACGGCCGGCCGCCCGCGCCGTCTTCACCTAACGTTAAAAAAACTAATGAATCACTACGTCCATGGAATCACTATACAAATAAAGCGCATGACATTAAATTATTCCTTCCATTAAAATATCCTAGTTTCTCCACAAATTGAGTTTAATTTAATCTTTAAACGCGTTAATATCGCCGATAAATAACAAAGGCCCAGTTCAACGGTTCGTTAAGTTTCTAAATCACCAGAAATGTCATTGGAATCGGTCTAAAACAGGCGCATCAGGGACATTTAGTTATTTTTAGCATGCGAGGCGCAGGCGCCCCAAGTCTGTCGTCAATGGTTTTTTTATGAAATCCTAACGTTCCGAATCCGTGAATGATTAAGTCTCTGGAATTAGACTACGCTGTATGTCTAATATTGTTGCAAACTTAGATTAACCATGAGTTACCAAGCTGCCTATACTGAACAAAGAAATACAATAAAAGCATGTGTGAAAGAAAAATAAGGTAGAATCTGCCTAATGAATGCTGAGAGTGGAAACACGCGACAAATTTAAATAAATTAGGTAGTGCAACCGCGGATGAATTGGGAATAAATGGATTTGATGCTTAAATACTTTTATGGCTATCAAAAATTAGAGCATGTGCAAATACCGGTTGGGAAAAATGGAGCGAAAAGTCTTCCTCATAATCCTAATTGTAACCCAAGACCTCGTGATCACTAGGCACACAATCCTCACGGAAATCACGAGGCATTTACTTTATTATTAATTAATATATAAATAAGTATATTCACAATATTTTTTTTTAAATTCTATCTATCTATCTATATCATCACGCCAGCTCCCTCGCGGGGTAGGCAGAGAGTACAGAGTTCCAACAGGTTCTTTCCTTACATACCTCTCTGGCTTCCTCCACTCTCATAGTTCGTCTCATACACACTCGCCGGTTACGGAGACTCTTGACTGACTCGCCGGTTACGGAGACTGTTTTAAATTAAGTGTATAATACTTAATTTAAAACATGATGCACCACAGCATTTTCTTTTCTTTAAGAAACGTAGCCCCACGCTAGTATTTATTCCTGTGGTAGGGCGCATTTACATACATAAGGTTTACATACACAAATACCCAGATAGGAATAAATATTTGAGGGTCACACAAAGATTTGTCCCGTGCGAGGATCGAACCCGCGACTGTTCGATGCGATGGTCTTAAGCTCGTACCAAACCATCTATGAAAATTGTTATTTCGTATGAAAATAATAATCCCAACAATATCCATTCTAAAATAGTTCTTTCAATGTCAGCTCTAAAATTATAATACCGATATTGGTTAGAAGCAATTTAATTCTAGTAATGTTAAAGTTCAGAAATAGCAGTCACTTCATTTTCTAAGTGACAGTTAAGTGAAGGTTATTTTTGTTTAAACGTAAACATTAAAATATTGGTTGGTATTTTTGGAACACGTTCAATGATGTTTATTTAAACAAATTAATGGAATAGTTATGTATTCTAGGAAAAATATCGCTTAGAGTGGGAAATTCCCACCAGATAAGTTTTTCATTCTATTTAGAATTCCTATTCTATATTGTGTGCATATGCATCAAGTATTTAATAACATAATAATACCAAAATTACGGAAACAATGTTATTGACGATAAATAATTTTAAGAAGAACATTTTATCTTTTATTTATTTTTAGAAGCTAATACGAATACTAGTGATGTACCCTTCCCTTCTTAAATTACAAACGTTTTAATATTATATTTAGTCGATTAATTATAAACGGAAAAGATTGGCATGTATTAAATAACTTTAAAAATCGCCTAAGATATCAAATAAATAATATTTTGGTTTATATTTTCTTACTCGATAATGACTTTATTGTTACTTAATTTATATCTATTCTTATTTTAATGAGAGCTACCATTCACGTCACCGTATGCACCCGCATAACCTCACGATAAATCTCCACAATTGGTACGAGCTTACGTTGCCTATACTGATGTCTGTCCGTTGCGTTTATCTTGATGGCAATAAAACTTTATTGTCTTGTTATCAATGTCAACCATCAATCACAAACGAGTTTAAACCAAATTGCACTCTATTTCGTTGCTGATATGCACTAGAATAGTAGTGTTTTTTCATGATATGTATCCTTCGCGTTCAAGGCCTTCTGGGCCCCTTGACTGCTATTTGTTTAAAGGTTCTAGCTTCAACAAAGGTTAGACTGCAGAATTTAATATTGGCGTTGCATTCTACTGCAGTCAAACGTTTATAACCATCTTGGTTAGTTGTTGACATTTCTAGAATTGGCATTCTTCTAAGGTTTTATTTTAGCACCTTTTTCTATCGTTTTGTTTCCTATGGAGAAACTGTCATGTCTGTTTTATCCTAACTTTACATTCCGTAAGGTTTGGAAGTTACGTAGAAAAGTTTGCAGATAGAGTCACTTCCCTTGAAAGCATCTAAAGAATTCCATATCATCATCATCAGTCGAAGAAATCTTCACTGTAGGACATAGCCTTCCTTCAATGATCGTCACGATCGACGTTCAGCTTTGTGCTGTCCGCATTCACCCATGATCGTCAGTCAGTTATCGGTCAATTTAATTATATGGGTAGGCCACCCACTCCATGTCTTGTACGTCTTCGCCCCTCCCAAAACATTCTGCCCTAACTACTGTCATTTTAGGGAACGATGCATTGATCTGAACCACGTTTTAATTAAAAATCCCCTCTAAGTACACAGTCGCCTACGTTAACAGTCCAAGAACACCCTTTCGCCTATCTAGAAAACAGATAATCTAGCTAGATAATGAATGGCAATCGTCCAAATCTCGAAACTTGTCTTGTAACAACTGCACTTAGAAACTTCTGCATTTCCTTCTGAAGCTAAAGTTTAATTAATTACATAGCACAGGCTTTCTACACATACCGTAACTCTCCTCAGTAGGTCAGTAAAGGAACTAATAAATCGCAGTTGGTACAATAGAACTGGTTAACTGATGACTTCGAGTATTCAGTTATCGCTAAAAATACGTAAATTATTCTATCTATCTATATCATTAGGCCAGATCTCTTGCGGGGTAGGCAGAAAATACAGAATTCCAACAGCACTGTCATTTTCTGTCTCATACACGCTCAATAGATATTAAATTCTTATAACTAAAATATTTAGCACAATTGCGAACTTGAAACCTAAAAAAAAACGCACGCTAAAACTACCCTCTGAGCCTAAGGGTGACTATAATGACTGATACAACCCTTTTAGTGCGGACATTAATGAGGTAGGTACCCACTCTGATTTATTGAAACTATTCAAGGGTACGAGCTTAGTGTCAATGAGAGATTACAGTAATTCGAAAGCCCTTTCAAATACAAAGGCGAACCCTCAAACTAAGTGTTAATCTAAGGGCTAACCGTAATGTTGCAATATACTCAGCAATAGTAGACTTTAATGTAAATTGATACCAATATTGACTTTCACCCTGGTTATGTGGCTGTTACAAGTTAACCAGAAAACTATTTTATATAATAACAATAATAATTTTTTTTTGGTATCAGTAGAGGATGTACAGTCGCTACATTTAAATAAGCTTACACAGTATCTTAATAAAATTTAAAGCGAATTAATGTGATTCTGTGCCTGAACTAGGAGAAATCATGTATCTCTGACCACAGAGCTCTTTCTACTTTATAAGACAATACAGATATAAATGACAAAAAATAATAGCAAACCATTTCGTTAAAGTAATAATCAAGAATTCAAATTAAATCTAAAGCTTTGTGTGTGTGGTGTAAGATTTTATATTGTATGTAAGAATTATAACTGCCTCCCTGGTCCAATGGCATGTGTTGCGGTGGTCACAAGGTCCAAGGTTGGAAGGAAGTGGGGCACAATATTATAGAGTTTTTCCTATTGAATATTTCTCAGTAGCTGCCCAGAGACTAGATTTTATCGGATATAATGGCAATTTTGGTTTTTTGGCGGGAAGTCAAAGAGTGATGTTGTCAATTTATTTTAATTTCCAAAACTTGTGTTTTTTCGACTAATAATGTGTAATGTTGGTGGAATTAACCATTATGTGTTCTTATATGTGCATGAGTGAAGGTAATTGTAACAAAGTGATAAAACGTGCCTTTTCGACTTCCCTCAAAACGGCCGTCGCAATTGGTATGTAAAGTATCCACCGCTTTACTATCCAGGGCGGGGTACTTCATTAATTTCATTATCATCGTTGTCATCATATTCATCGAGGAGTCGAATTAATTTAAACAAACACGATTATATATCTCACTGGACACTGGCAAAATACACTTATAATTAGTGTGAAGCCATACCTTGAAGAAGAAGAAGAAAAATGGCAATTTTTTAGTCGCCTATTACCTACATAAGCACCTAACGTAAACTTCTGCGACCTCCATTTGGTGAAAATACACGTATAAATTTGTAATAAATATAAGAAATTGGATTGACAATAAGAATTAACGAGGTTTTGTGTGTGTGTAAATGAGTACAACTGTTGGCTGAGAGGCCTTTACAGAAACAAATGTCTTAACGCAAAAACAAATTACATTTCACGTCCAATCCACAAAGGGTTTGACACAGCAATGGAAACACCGTTATTTACCAACAGTATTAGCGAGTGTGACGCCTAACAAACAGGGTTGCCAAGTTTTTTTTATCTTATCTTCCAAACATACTGGTATATAAGACTGTGACCGAGGCGAATCTGTACATTGAATATTTTTTGAAAATTTTAATTGGTGTACATGTCCCTATTGATATAGAGGCCGATACAATTTTTTTTAATTATTTTCTGTCGTTCTGTCTCCTTGTGTTTCAATCACGCAAAAGCTACCGTACGAATTGCAATGAAATTTGGTATGGTAATAACTTATACCATAACATAAAATAATAAATACTTTTTCTCCTGGTAACAAGAACCCATCCGGGATAATAGCGGGATAAACCATAAAACTTTATTATTTTTATTAAGAGAGTTGCAACAAAATTATTACTTTAAAATGTGTGATTTTGCCTACACATGAATTCCTTCATGAACTGATATTGGACTCAGGTTGGTCTCTCCACGAGAAACTCTTCGGTGGTTAAAAGCACTCACCTGAAATTGTGCATACACGTTTTTTTGAAACACTCAAACATTATTTCGTTCATGAACTGATGATGCATTCAGAATTTTCTCTTCTGGAAAACTTGGACATGAAACTTGGTATATTCATTTATTAAGGATATCCAAACATGAAAATGAACTGTATGAAGAACTTGCAAGAAGACTAACACGAAATGTATAGACAAAAGTTTTACGTTATCTTTTTTGAACATTATTACGCCAGAATACGATCTTTGGCAGCGTAGGTAAAAAAGGTTTAAATCAGCAATTTTTACTATTATTAGATCTGGTAATCGTTCTCAAAATAAAGGTACCCAGTTATTGTTTTTGTTATTTTTTTATTAGATGGCGTTAGCATTCAATAAGGTCGCGCTTTAGAGACCTATCTTCCTATGTCAAATTACATAAGAAACGCGTGCTCAGCCGCGGGTAACAGCTAGTACGGAATAAAATCATCTAATTTCGGAGAGCGTAAATAAAGAGAACACACTTATAAAAAGCGTATCAATTAAACGACGATTGATTGATTGACAGACGATTTTTCGCAGTGGTTAAGAGCTTAAGCCACTCCACCCACTGCGTTTAACAGTCGCGGGTTCGATCCCCGCACGGGACAAATCTTTGTGTGATCCGCAATTATTTGTCACGGTCTGGGTATTTGTGTATGTGAATTGTCATGTTTGTAAATGCACCCACGATACAGGAATAAATCATAGTGGGGGCTACGTTTAAAAATAAAACTTTTGGAACTCTGTACTCTCTGTCTATCCCGCAAGGGATTTGACATGATGATATAGATTAATATCAGTTAAATTTTTAAAGCAATCGTTTTTGTGGTCCTGTAAAAAACAAATTACCTCTGCCTCTCAAACTGCCTCGTTGGTCTGGTGGCAAAGCGCATCGCTTTGTGATCACGAGGTCCTGGGATCAAATCCTAGATCGGACAAATGTAGTTATTCTAACAAAAAAGTCCCAGTATGAGACCGGAGTCTGGAATTGTGCCCGGTATATGGCAATAGGCTCGCCCCCTATTACATGGGACCTAACATCGTCAGCGAAACGTGGGTATACTCAGTACACCTCTGCCACCCCTCTGGGGAATATAGACGTGACAGTGTTTTTTTTTTCGGTGTAAAAAACAACTACTTATTCTGTGCGTTAGTTAATGCCGAAAAAGTCAAGAGTAATCGTAAATGATTTTTTTAAGTTTGCTGTGCAGAATCTTGTGCCTACCAAATGGTTGCTTGAAAGAGAAGTGCAGAAGTATCCTGGAGCAAACAACGTCATGAGGATTCTTGTTAGTGCTATAGATTATACACCTACATAAAATAGGGAGGAGAAATTAGGGTAAATTAGCATAGAACCGCGAAGAATGACACAAAAGCTGATGATCATGATATAAAATATAGCACAATACTCTAATTTAGAATGCTGTTGGCAACCCTACTAACAGTCCAATTTCTGAGGCAGACAGCGATCCTCGTCGCCCACGCACCAGATCTATATCCGTTTCTTGTCACCCGTCTGCAACTGACACGTTGCGTATGGATACAACCGACCTATGGAGAAATATGGGCGGTGACACGTGGACCGGTCATCGAATGGTTATTTTTTAATTTTGAATTAAAAATTTCGAGTGATTATTTTTTAATTTTCGTAGTTCTTAGGTTTTGGCGCAAATAATATTACAATAAGTTCTTTTTATAAATAGTGTTAAACTATTAGGTTAGAACCATGTTAAAACTAAAGTAAACTTGTATTTTCTGATTATTATATATATCTCTTCTAGGTGAATGATAAATATTTTTAAAAATAGTTTTGATTTAAATACTAATAATGACTTAAATAAATCAACTATGTTTTACTTATGACTGTTTCCAAAAACAAAATATTTATCTTCTTCTACTTTCTTAAGTTGTGGCTTCACACTAATTTGCCAGTGTCCAGTGAGATGAGTGTTTCAAGTATAAATTAGTAGTACTCCCCGATGAACTTGATGACAACGATGATAATGAAATTGATGAAGTAAGTATCCTAGATAGTAAAGCGATGGATACTCTACATACCAATTGCGACGGTCGTTTTGAGGGAAATCGAAAAGGCACGTTTTATTACTTTATTTCAATTACCTTCACTTATGCACATATAAGAATACATAATGGTTAATATTCTACCAACATGACACATTATTATTCGAAATAACACAAGTTTTGGAAATTAAGACGAATTGACAACCAACATTACTCTTCGACTTCCCGCCAAAACTTCAACAAAATATTTGTTCCAAATTCTTATAAGAAACGATACAAACCATATATATTGAAACTGATTCATTCGTTGAAGAGTCTTTGTCCATTTCAAATTAAAGATCCAATTTCAACGGGATAGTTGCAATTGTTTATAATACGGGCTAAAGTTATTTAGCTACATTGACAGATTTATCGTTATTGTTCCTCCAACACGACAGACGGACTGTTGCTTTCACAAATTAATAACTCTTTTGTTTGGGAGCAAGTGTTCTGTTCATTCTGATTTACGTAAATATTTTTGAAGACGTAAATTACAGATACACCGTTCTCATTTAGTCTCATGAACTCACTTTTATTAGTAATTTGGTATTTATTGTTTTAGAAGGGTCCTATCGTAAGCCTACCTAGACTTCGAAAGCAGAATCCTGTAATCCAGATTATTTATTACTAATGCCTGGGCTATCCATATGCGGGTTGGCAGATTTGCACGCTACCTTAATCTCCTTTTGATATATTAGTAACTAGTTTATGCCCGCGACTTCGTCCGCGTTGAGTTTAGACAGGAACCTTACATTTTTTCCGGGATAAAAGATCCTATATATATATATATATAAATTTCATGTAATCCGTTCGGCCGTTTTTTCGTGATTGAGTAACGAACATCCAAACATACTTTCACATTTATAATATTAGTAGGATGTAGTATCCTTTTACTTAAGTATTTTAAATACTTTAAAACGTTTTAGATTGAAAATGCTTATTTTTATTCGACTAATCTCGTACCATTACTAAAAGTAATCAGTATTCACCGTTCTTTTATGAAATTGTTTATGAAGATGACATCATGCGTTCACGAGTTCGTAAGACAGGATGGGGTCGTTCATTCAGAAAATTGAAGTGCGTTGTAAACACGCCTCCTCGATGCTTATTACACAAATAACATCGGTGTCGTGAGCTGTATGAGATCAACCATATGGCACAAATGTGACAATTTAAAAATGTTTTCTTACAGATCTGAAGATATTCGAAATCTAAATAATAGAATAACACACCATTTAATCGACTAACGATAACCTCGTGTTTCATCATACCTTTAATACTATGGTTATTAAAATCGATAATTAAAATTGTAGCAATGGTTAAGATGAAAACAAATAACAAACTGTAGAACTGTAACGACGCCCATGCTCTAAATTATTACCTTCTTTTATTATTTGTGTTCAAAATGGGTTACCTATCAGTATAGACTTTTTATTCTGGGACGGGAGCTATCAACCCAGTATCGAAGAAATAAATGAGCGTAAACATTGTCCTCGTTGGTCAGTCATTAGCGAATTCCGGTAACAAATGTTTTTACATCCGACTCCATTTTACTCGGGTCAATGCATCGTGTTTATATTTATACACACGCTGTTTTGTTCAATTAGTAAGCTCTTACGCGTACATTATTGCAGCAGAAAGAAATATGCACTAGCCTCAATGTTATAAATGACAATTCAATTAAAAACGCAACAGCTGCAGTCACTTGACCTTCCTTGCAGTCGGTTATCGATTTTTAAATTAAATGCGAATTTTAAGTTATATTAATTAAAATCCAATGGTTATTGCAACATATTTGTGATAAATTGATACTGTGACACTTTTAGCACTTTATTCACTCACTCTCACTTTTTATGGCATTCATATTCGAACGAAATACCGATCGCTATATACATTTTAATTACTTAGGAACACACTAATCGACTAAACTACGCGTTGCGTCACTATAGAATACATTTTACGTATTTTAAATTTCAGGATTTTAAATTTCGAAAATTTTACTTCGTTTCGAATGCGTCAGTCAGCGAGGCGACCGCATCGCGACGCTCGCGTCGACTGGGCGCTTTCGGCTTCCTGCCAAAGAATCTACAGCTGAAAAGATATTTATGTGGATATGACTATTTACCTAGAGGCTGTCTGTGGATATTTAATTTTTATGGAATCATAAAAATGATTGATAGGGCACGAAAATGATAGAATGCAACGGATCTTCGTACCACCTGTTGTCGACATACGATGCTAATTACATTTTTGCAATACGTAAAGGTCATTGACCTTATATAATTGTTCAATGTTTTATAGGTACACGAATTCATTACGTAGATTTAGATGTGAGGTATTTTTTCTGGGTTTAAGTTTTAGTAACAATCGTCTTTATTATATGTTAGTATAAATATATGAGCAAAATACGTCGTGATGGGTGATGGGCGAAAATAAAAAAAGCAAAGCAAAATAACTGATCTTTATTTCGTAACCAATAAAACATTGACCCCACTAAAAACGAGTTTAACTGAAAACAAACTTTGGTTAAAAATATTATTTTTAAATTCAGCTTGATTGTACTAAACTAAAAAATAGTATTCATACAGTTCTATACTTATTTTAAATTACTAAAGAAACAACATTACGTGCTTTACTACATATTATAAAAGTCTTCCAGCCATGTCTGTCTGTGTGTCTGAAAGCGTTAACCTCAATAACTACCGAACGGATTTTCATACGGTCTTCACCAATGGACGGAGTAATTCAAGAGGAACGTTTATATGCATATTTCACCCTTGCGAAGCCGGGCGGGCCGCTAGTACTAGATTAATCTAGACCACAGTTCTATACAGACGCTGATCCCAAAAATTATTTTTGATATGTTTGCGAAGTGGCCGTCTTCGGTATAGTTGGGATGCCTTAAGTCGCAATTTTTAGAGGCCCGCTTGTTGAGTTTTAACTTTAATCTCATTAGTTCATTACTCAAAATAAGAACGGGTCCAAACTGAAGCAATAAAGATAATTTCAGCTCAAAAATATAGCCGGAAACCGCTTATTTATAAATATTAAAAAATAACATAAAACTATCTTAATAAAACTTCTAAATGCGCGCGGTCTGAATGCAGCCTGAGACACACCGATTTAATAAAACGTAATAACAAGCAAAAATGAATTTTATAGCATCGTGATAAGAAGTTTGCTTAGTACAGCATAGACTGGTTTCCAAGGTAGGTGAGGAATATAGGCGAATTTAGCTCAGTTATTGCCCGAACGGGGTTGCAGTATGACCTAAATGCGCCGTGGCATGGAAGCGATGTCCGAAAATTGGCGTTAGTGCCAACTGTTATATGACAGATGATAACTTGGAATAATTGCTTGTTAGGCTTTATGCTAAGGTTTTATGAGATTGGATTTGATAGCTTTCTTTCATTTCAGGATTCAGTCGAATTAATCGTGTTGTGATGTTATCACGAGGTCCGTTTCGAATCCTATGCCTGCATAGGATTCGAAATCAGGACTTCGTGATTACCAGCCGCACCGTGCACTACTCAACGAAGCAGTCCAGTTACACAATGCTTTACTGCTACACATGTGAGTAGCATAAAAATTTGCTGTTAAGTATGCAGTAAATAAAATTAAGATTTTTTTTACATTTCTTACAGACAACTTCTTGGGGCCGAAGCTGCTCGCGTCTGTGGGATTTATTCTTGATTTCCTACACGTGGTCCCTGGGCAGTGCTAAACGAGCAGCACCTTCACCGTTGGTAGGCTTTAGCCGTCACTAGTCACCACCCTTCCAGCAAAGTCATACCGCCAGCGACCTAGTCGTGTTCCGGCATGTTATGCTGAGTTGTCTTACAGGGAGGCGGGTCTAACCCGATCATATTGATTCAGAACTCAGTCTTAATACGGTCTCATCGGTCTATTTCAGAATGAAAGGCTTTTACTGGCACAACATGTCTTCGGCCTGATCGTCACTTTGCATCAGGTTAGAGAGGGGTCAATCGCTGACCAGTCATTAATAAAAAAAAATTAATCTTGAAGAATTATTATAATACGAACGCATGTATCACAAGATAGTAGGGTGCGGTAAAATACCTACCATTATCAAATGGTAGTGGCGATGCTTTGTCATCCATTCTTTCCGCTCAGAATACGGGCGACGACGACGTAGTCGTAGATCCCCTCCCATAGCCGGCGGTTGACCGGTGCGCTTAGTAGTGCATCCCGTCCCCCCACATCGACTGTCCCAACCGAGGGCGCCTCTTCAAGGCGCCCTCGAGTATGTCATCCCTTGCCCTTCTAGCTCGAGCGTAGTGGTTGCACGCTCGCCCTTAAGTCCGGTGAAGCTGTAACGGCCTCGCGGCCTACAGCGTACATCACTCACACACACACATCTTTAAATCGGCTCCACACTCAAGTAGGTAGATGCAGACAAAATTTGTGCACATGGGGGTACCGAGATCCAAATTTAACAGCCTGAAAATGTGGTGCAACTTCACAGACTATGCCACACCTGCTGGTCTGCCCCTTATGCCCCACTACCTATACTATAGAAGAGCTGTGTACAGCCACAAATGGTGCGATTGAGTTAGCCACTTACTTAGCGGGACAGATATGAACCATTGACACGAAAAGAAGAAGAAGCATATAGTTAACAAGAAGCGGCTAGAACGTAAAAGAAGTAACTAGTAGTTTCTTTTTTATTTCGTGCGTAACTGCATCAAATATACTTGAGATATACACACAGGGGTACGTGGCGCCGTATAGGGGTGAGTAATCTGTGATTACAAAATCGTAGTAATAGTCGTTACAGGTCAGTTACACAATACAATTGAACGCTGCTATGCAATAATCTTTCAATTATATTATTACCATTACAGAGAAATTGTACTTAACGTAGTACACATAGAGACCAATTTCTCTAAAACATCGACTGTATTATTGAAAGATTGATGTATATCAGCGTTCAGTTATTTATATTGTAGACGGTGAACGCACGTGCACGGCTGCCGATTGCCAACTCTCGCACAATCAGCTGTTTGCAAACATCGATAACTGGTAATGTGAGACGGAAAACACTATAGCTAATAAATTGTAAGTACTTTCCAAAGCGCTCGCTGGTCGTAAGATATTAGGAGTTCATATACTCCACACGGTTGCTTGAAATATAATCAAAGTAATTTCCCCAGTTGCCCTACACTAAGAATTATTTCATGCGCTGTAGGACAAAACACCTTTTACGACTATCGAGATCGAAACGAATTTCTGTGAGCCACAGAATGATTAGAACAAGTTTAGAGGTCTACCCTCAAATCACTAGACGAATCTCCTATCCAAAATTACATTTTAAAACGAGATGGGTTTTAAAGTGCAAGCTATAAGCTGGGTGCAGGATCGGCCTTGATGGGCGCAATTCTTCTTGCCCGGTAAAGATATAAAGATCCCTCGGCCAATAGCGTAGATCATTCACACACACAGAAATGGTGCAAATTTCAAAGACGCGCACATCTGCACCCTTTAAAATACTTCCTGTTCATGACCTTAGATACGACGTTGGCCCTAACAAAGTTTAAAAGTGGCCAAAATATACGCGACCTAAAAAAGCTTAAGATTATTGCTTGGTAACTATTTCTACAAAGTGTAAATCTACACTCCATTTGGTCCAAAGTATCCGCTAACATAAGACTAATTCTAACGCTGCCGGAAGTAACTCAACATTGTTACCTCTTTGTTCCGACGAAACTGGCCGTATTCGAAGTTGGACGTCCACCAAATTGCTTAGCCCGGCCAAAAAGATAAAATTTAAGTGATTGTGTTATTATGTATTTTGCAATTTAAGTCACATATAAGCGGCTATTTCTTATATACATAATATTATTAGATCGAAAATATTACAATGATCCCCATAAGATCCATCTTACTTGACACATAGGCATCGATATATTACATCAGTATTAGTAAAGTTTCGTCTTCATTAGCCATAAGATGATATAGATCAGATCATGTAGACCAACAAAATTTACATTTATGTAAACCCATCGATACATTATTTGAGTAAAACCAATAGACTAAGAGGATGACCTGAAAAGCGTGGTTTCAACAGAACGTCAAAAGATCACGGTTCCTTTCATTTCGATCATTAAATTTACCTAATCATTCCCTTTAAGGCCCCTGGCTTACAATCAGTATACTTGTAAAGCAGTACAGAAAGAATTGGACATGAAACTAGTCACCGCGATGATATAACCCGAGGTAGTTACCAAGAAAGTGGTCAAAAAAAGGAGAAGAATAGGTTATGCGTTACATTCTCAGCTTTACATTCCCGCACTACTTCATATCCACTCACACCTCTGCACATTAATCTGTTGTAAAACGAATGCCGCATGCCCTGATACTGTACTTCATTCACAGAAGTTCCTACTCAAATATCTATCAACTTTTGCAACAGCCACTACCACCACAACAATATCGCACCACAATCGTTCTATTTATGTGCCATTGTTTGATAGATCCATTCACAGATGTTACGTTAGATCCTGGCGAAACAAAACCCATCCGGCGTCCGTGGCACCACGGGCGCAGCTGATTGTTTCGCAACCTCCCAGTTGTTGTGTACTGGGTCTGATATCCGATATTATTGCTACTGTGTCCGAAGGTGCCATAGGCTAGTTGAAGCTTAGTTCCTTGAGAAAGGTAGTTATTAGGTTGTCGATGTTCAAGGTATGCGTCGCTTAAGGATAGTGTTTGAATAGCGAACTATTTAAATAGATCCAAACAAAAATTTGACTGATTGGATAATATTTGTTTCTTTACCAATAAGGTTAGTACCTAAAGGTTCGATTTTTAACCGACTTCAAAAAGGAGGAGGTTCTATGTTATGTTTTTTTTTTTTTTTTTTATGTATGTACAGCGATATTTCCGTCAATTGTGGACCGATTTTGATATTTTTTTTTGCATTGGGTTCAGTATATCTCCAAGGTGGTCCCATATTAATTTTATTGACAATGGACCCTGGACTTAGAAGATACACCATGGAACTCCTTAACGACAAACAATAGGCATGTGTAAATTGCGATATTATGGGTATTACGTCAATCCTATAGGTACCCTACTATAGAATTCACTGGTCACTTAAAATTGTAAAATAAAAATCTTTTATAAAAAAAGGTAAACCGACTTCAAAAAGCAAAAAAATAAATATTTGAAGTCGGTGCCAAGTAACCGACTGCACCAACCAGCACCGACTTCAAATATTTATTTTTTTGCTTTTTGAAGTCGGCTTACCTTTTTTTATAAAAGATTTTTATAATTCGTATGTATCTCGCTGATCTTATTGTACCTACATTTTATAGCGCAGGCAGATAATTATTTAAAACTACTCATACGATCCGCTTGACCTTAAATTTAAACTGAAGCAATGGATAGCACTTTAATTAAGCTGCCAGAATTTAACTACCTACTGTATGAAGTAATGATGATGAAATCTGACAGATATTATAGGCAAGTAAACATATGGTAAGTATTGAGTATTCGATACTTCGGCGTTTTGTTTCTAGAAGAATAATCTGTTTTTGATGTAACTTGTGAAATGAATACACGGTTATTATTTTAAATTTCCACCATTTCTGTTTATTTCCAGATCAAGAGTCATAGAATGACCAGCGAATGATCAATGAATGAAGTATAAGTGAGCGAACAATAAAATAGATAACTAATAAAAAAATTACAACAACTTGTAGTTTACTTTATCCGTAGGTATGGCTAGGTTTGATGTGTTAAACCATCGACAGGTTTAAAAATACGTGATAATATGACTTTTAAATCAGAATTGTTAACTTATGATGCACATAAATAAATAGATTTAAATTTGAATTTCGGTTGGTCTCCTAATAAATGTACTCGTTATTTTACATCTGGGGTGATCCTTCCTTTTCTAAATGCCTTGTATCACTTCAAACTCTCTTTGAATTGAGAAGTAATTATTAAATTGTTATAAGCATGCGTCAAAGTGCACACATATTCTATGAACCAGTTATTCCGATCGAATATTACAATATCAAACAGTAAGTACATTTATTAACAACTACAAACCTGTGTAAGTTATGGTTCATCACCATATTTTCTTTGGTATCCGCACTGTATCCTGAAACAAAGAGAAAACATTATTATTATATGTAAAAGAGCATGCGAATTCGATACAGATTCGATAAAGTCCTGTACTATTCAACCATACATATCAAGCAAAGTCTGTTTGTTAATCTCCAATAGGTAAATAATTTTTTTTTGAAAAACTCACAAATCAAGGTGAGAGAGATAATTAGGTCATACTCCACCACGCGGACCCAGTGCGGTGTGGTGGAGGCATGTTTGTGGACACCTGCTATATATAAGGCTTCCAACCCGCCTTAACGACTACCACTTTAAGTGGTAACCGGAACTAACGGTTTAACGTGCCTTCGCTCGAATGTGAAAATGCCACAAACGGACACCAATCTCAGGCCGACCGAGTCGAACGCTGCTTTCCTTGTAATCGGTCAGTACACCGCGGTCGCAAAGCGCTACGAGCGCTTCACTTACAAAAATAAAGTTAAATCTCCAGGGACCACTGTAAAGGAGGTCAGATGGGTTAGTGACCCAAGGGATTAGAAGTTCTGGAAAAAGCACTCTAACAAAATACTGGAATAAAAACTCTTATATTTGCGCCTTTGACAACAAAGTTTCGAGATTTGCTTATCCCTTAAGTATTAAGTGAGTAAAAGCAAATTGGTATAATCTTAGAAAAAAAATAAAAACGTGTTAAAAAAAAATATGGTGAAATGCCTAAGGCGAAAGTGTTGGTGAGTTTTATTACAAATTTTAATGTTCAAATATTTTGTATAAGTTTGAATGGGCGAAACCGGACGAAGGTTTTAGATCTTGTTACATTTCTGTTATTCCTCTTTTTTGTCGCAATCGCATTTGACCTTCGAAATTAATAAGTTATGTTATGTAATGCTCTTGATTAAAGATGGTCTTTATGAAGCCATAGGACGAGACGGTGACTACAACTGCGGCCCAGCTGAATCTGCTATTGATATTTTGAAGATAATTTTGGGAAATTAGGACGTTTGTTTAATAACCATATTGAGTATCTCTGACCACCACTTCCGCGTCGAGACGAAATAGGGACTACCCATACTTATGAGTATCATAAAGTTCTCCACCTCAGTGCTGAGCATCGTGTCTTCCGATGCGGGATGCAAACAGTATTCCCTTATTGTATAATTAAGTAATAAGTTACTAAATAGTACCCTATAATATAGTTTATACTAGATTTACGCGAACATTACACATGAAATAAAACTATTTTACGGATTTTATTACGGTTTAATTTTAAGTTCCCGACGTTTTGTTCCTCTCGTACACATAGGTGCTGCATGCATAGCACTTTAAAAGAGATCTCAAATTAAAAAACCTGTATTCTTTTTATATCTATTTTTAAAGTGCGGCAATGATGACCTAATCGCAGGATGTCCATCTAGCTAAATATGCGTCGGACGTCGTCAACATGGTTTTGTGGTTCCACTAGGGATGTAACGATACCAATACTGATAATAATAAACCAAAGCTTACCGTAATACGCGTGTTAAGAATAACTGTAGTAGGTACATACATTACTATCACTACATATTATAAAACAAAGTCCCCCGCTGCGTCTGTCTGTCAGTCTGAACGCGATAAACTCAGTAACTACCCAACGGAATTTCATACGGCTTTCAGCAATGGACGGAGTGATTCAAGAGGACGGTTTATGTGTATAATTCACCCGTGCGAAGCCGGGGCGGATCGCTCGTAAAATATAAAAATAATATAGTAGATTTTCTAAATTCTTCACTTAATAAAGATAGTGTACGTGTTGAGTACGCTTTGTCGTTCCTTTCAATACAAATACGATATAGTCGTTATTTATATCGGTATCCTACCAGCGAAATTGTAGCATCCTTAGTTCTTACGTGGGTAACATAACCACATGACAGGAACATACATAATATCCCATTGATCACGTTATAATATTTTATAGCATCATTGATAGCGGAAATAAAAACATTTTTCATATTTATTATTTTCTTAAGTGGAATTGTGCTGACCACAGGATGAACGCCTACAGGTGGCCTAAAATAAGAGCCGAATGAGTTCCAGTACACTGACATCGTCGCCGTGGTAGGCCTATAAAGTGACGGCACGACGACATCGATACATATCGGCCTGAATGACCCTTATTAGCCAAGGGTAGGTATGCATGGAAGCAGCGGGGGGACCTTCGCTCAACAGTGGATCACAATAGGTAAGTTAAAAGTAATCCCTTTTATAGGTGGACAAGTACCTGCTTACGGCAAAAGTTTGGTCCCAGATTAATTTACGCTTGATAAATTACCTCGAAAGCAATCATCTAATTTCACGATCACAATTCGGATTTCGTTCAGGTCTATCTACCTCAGATGCAGTACACGAGCTAGTAGACCCCATTGTTAATAAACTTGATAATAACAAAAAAGTTATTGTAATATTTATGGATCTAGCAAAAGCATTTGACACTGTCTTTGTGCCGCTCTTGTTACATAAGCTGGAATTATTCGGTATACGTCAGGCCCAGCTCGAAATTTTAACTGACTACCTTACAAATCGATTCCAGAGAGTCAAAGTGGCGGAAAAAGTTAGTGATGATCTTCCCATTATTTATGGTGTCCCACAGGGCAGTATCCTAGGTCCCACACTCTTTTTAATATATATAAATGACTTATGTAACCTTGAGTTGGCTAATGGAAGGATAATTACCTATGCTGATGACACTGCCCTTGTGTTTGAAGGTAACACATGGGATCAGGCCTATACATCGGCCCAAGCGGGATTGAACCAAGTTATGTCATGGTTAAGACACAATAAGCTGACCCTTAATGTAGAAAAAACCAAATATATGACCTTTTCTCTCAATAAAAAACCATCAAACAATAATAATAAATTAAATATTACTGCTAATTCTTGTCCCTCTGTACCTGTAGGGTGCTTCTGTCCAGTATTAGGGCAAACAAACGCTATCAGGTATTTAGGGATAACCATCGATAACAATTTAAATTTTAACTCTCACATAGATCAACTTTCTTCTAGAATTAGAAAATTAATGTTTATCTTTAAAAACCTACGCTATATTGCGGACCAAAATATAATAAAAAAAGGTATATTTTGCTTTTTGTCAATCACTGCTGACGTACTGCATAACAATATGGGGTGGGACAGCAAAAACTTTAATGCTCAAGATAGAACGAGCTCAAAGGGCCGTACTAAAAGTAGCCTTTCGCTTGCCGTTCTTACACCCTACTAAAGATCTGTATAATCAGTGCCATGTTCTTTCTGTCCGTCAACTTTACATTCAAAACACAATTTTGCGCATCCACTCTAATCTCTCATACAACCCCATGGCCTTGGCCAACAAACGTCTGAAACATAGAGTCTGTCCAGTCATAAAATATCGTACAGCCTTCTCGCACAGACACATTGGATTCCTCGGACCAGATTTATACAATAACACCAACAAAATACTTAATATTTATTCCTTTTCCAAAACTCACTGTAAGCGGCTGACTTTTTCTTGGCTCCTTAACTTAAATTACATAGAGACCGAAAACCTTTTAATTCCACCAACATAAGCGAACCTATTCACATTATATTTATTATTTAAAAAAAAAAAAATATTCTATTAACTTTTATATTCTCCCCATTATATTTAGTAAGATTTTACATTTAGCAGTATTGTTATTTATATTTCATACGAAACAATTTATTTAATAATAAGCGCGTTAATGTGATTAATCACAAGCACACCTGTCACCAGTATACACTTGGATACACAAATCTTTATGCCGTACATTCACACGATATAAAGAAGTACCTGTGATATAATATATCTTGAGTCAGAGGGTGGGAGCCTGGTGATCCGTAACACAGGTTTGTCCTAGTACGGACACCAGTCTCTCACAAAGGAACCTTTTCACTCATGTAGTATATTTAATATTAAGCTAATATGAACCTTTGTGAAGAGATAAACCTTTGTAAAAAAAAAAAAAAAAAAAAAAAAAAAAAAAAAATTGAACTCAAGTGCACGGCCACGTGCCTACAGGGTATGTAATATTTTTCATGCCCGCGCCGATTGATTCCCTCTCCATTACTCTACACACACACTGCCGCACTTTACATTCATCCGCTGTCCATTTTCATACCCACTACTTCGGTGGCTGTGTAAACCATGGGTAAGGCTTGAAGGTATAATGATTCCAGTAACGCAAAATCCTTTCCGTAACTTGCTTCATACGTTCGTAGCGTAAAATGTTAAGCAATATGAACACAATTATGTATTAGACGTAAAAGATAAATTGTGAACAAATCCGAAACCATACCAAAATTAAGTGTATTTTGACATCGTTTTGTATCTCTTTAAGATATAATCTACTCTTATTCATTATAGAAATTCTGGTATCGACTATTATTTATCTACATTTCAAGACGGTTTCTTCCAGGGGACATTAATTTCTCTAAAGATAATATAATGACCGATTTACGAATGGACTTTTTAAGATATCGTTTATTTCGTACTTTTTCTAACGATTAACATTTTAAATTCAAACTGATTACCTGATTGGTAATACTCAAAATGGTTTACATTAAAAGTAAAGCAAAGTACTTTTAAAAAGCTTCTGTACAAATTTTGTGTGGGAAAAAAGAGTCGTTTCCTCCTTTAAAAAAGTATAGAAATTGATCTCTCAATCAACTCCTTTTTACATAAAATGAGTCGATCGATTTTATTGATTGTTTGATGGTAATTTACAACAACCAAAAATAAACTAACAATATAATTTTTACTACATGCAGTGGGCCGTAAAACCGCGAAGTAAAGTCGAATAATGAATCGATTAAATTCGCTCGTTTTGGGCGCGTTAAATCAATCTTGGTCAACGGCGTAACAAAAGTATTAATGTAGGTTAAAGAGCTGGGTTACAACCATTTGCTGCTGTGAAATATATCTACTAATAGATTCGATTAAATGCAAACTGACTTAATTAGACAGTAAATATAGAACATCGTACATCTTGCCATGGATATATTCTATAGGTTTTTGTATTTAGCCAGAGAAAGTTCTTCAAGAGCGGAGACAAAGGACTGATCGACTGTGAGCAAGATTTACCTGTGTGGGACTTCGACTGCATTTAAAAACTTTGTAGTGGCCCCCTTGGACACAACAGTGGCCCAAGTTCCAAGTTTCAAGTAGCCAAATTTCATTATCATTGTTAATATAATTTCCGATAATAATCTTTATAAATTATTATGTTACTAGGCACTGATGAAAAGGTACAGTTTCATAGCCGATTGGCGATTGCCATTATGGTTGTTAGAAAATCTTGGTACAATAGGAATTCTATATTAGTTTGTATTAGTATGTCTTCTAATTTAATGACTTTGTTGCGTTACAAATTTGGCATTACACAACTCGACATGAAAGGATTTAAATAAGATCCGTCGTAATGGGAGTCTATGCTACGACCGGAATCGGGCCTAAAGCTTAGAGTTAGAGGATTGGAGGAAATCAAGCGCTGACCGAAAACATGACGAATTAAAATCCCCAATACAGTCCCCAATACAACTGTTAAAATGGTGTGCTGACGTTTTTCGGTCAAAATTGGATAAATCAGTCACTAAATAGCAGACCTCACATATGATTAATTATTTACACTAGTTAAGTGGACATCGGCAATGCTAAAATCATCTGCATTGATTTATTGATTGACAACACCATTACAAACATACAAAAGTAAACATTATTATTCAAACGTTAAAGTAGTTGCATATTAAACATTCCCAAGATGATTCAAGCATGATGCAATGACATATCTAGCGATACATCGCTCGCTGAATATAATACGGACTCAATTTAAAAAAAAATGTTAGTTGAATGATAACTCTAATTTCAAGACTAAAAGCTCTATTTCCCCTGATCTTGTTTTTGAGTTGTCTCACTATTCCAATTAGTCAGCGACATCGGACTTGTTAATATCTACACGTGCAAAATTTTTATAATTACGCTAGATTCACAGAGGATAATGTCGTTCCAGTACGTCTCAAGGTTGAAATGATAATTTGTGTTTTGTTGAGCTTGCATCCGCAATTATTGCAGTCTTTTATGCGACTTTATGACTTTGATACTTTGTGATAATGCTGGCCAAATAATGACGTATTTTAATATTTAGATCAAATGATTAAGAACTCTAACCTGAAAACTTAAAGCTTAATTTATGTTGTTGTTGCTTTTAAGTTGTGTAATTATTCCATTCGGTCAACGATATGTAGGAACTTCTTTGTTCCGTGAGTGGGAAAGACATATTTTATTTTTATTTATTTGACAAAAAAAAATATTATTTTATGTACACACACCGTCACGCCTATATTCCCCAGAGGGGGTGGCAGAGGTGTACCGAGTACACCCACATTTCGCCGACGATGTTAGGTCCCATGTAATAGGGGCCGAGCCTATTGCCATATACCGGGCACAATTCCAGACTCCGGACTCATACTGGGAATTGTTCGTTAGAAAAACTACATTTGTCCGACCTAGGATTTGAACCCAGCGCCTCGTGATCACAAAGCGATGCGCTTTGCCACCAGACCAACGAGGCAGTCAAATTATTTTATGTGTTACTTAAATTAACTTAGAGCTATAATATACAAATACGCAACCAGCATCGTCATCCACTACTAAGTAAGACTTCATTCAATAAATAAAATATATTGATAATGAGTATGTTTTGGAAGACAATCTACTATAGTCTCAGCATCTTTCATACATATGAACTACTTTAAGTAAAGTTTTTTTTAAACGTATCCCCACACTAGAGTTTATTCCTGTGTCTTGTTCTAGAACTTAAAATATTATGTTTCATAAATGAAAAAAATCCTTTACAGTTTCTACCTTACATCTACAACCATTCTCACATAAAACCAGTAAGGGACGCTTTTTAACTTTCAGTAATTCTACATACACTACAATGTTAAAAGCCCTTTAACAATTCCCAGTACTCAAAGGCGACAGCCTGGAGAGTTCAAAGCGAGATTATTGCCGCAACATTGCTTCTTCCGACATCGGATTTGATGTTGATTTGTCACAATTTGAACTTGATCCGTCGCATCCGGGACAAATAAACATTTACTACGGGACCATATCGAGTTCCGCTACAATGGTCGAAAAATAAAACAATCCTTGATAAACTTCTTTATTCTTGTTTACCGGCTGACATAGTTAGGTTGGTACATACATATTAAGCTTCTCCTCTCACATTTTGCCGTGCCCGACAGACATAATTGTACCATGCCTATATAAATATTCCTATATAATTATTATAAATAACATCTCGACTATGTCAAAATTGTGGATTGGAATAAACAATTGAGTATTGAGCTCGGTAAACTTCTCATAGGCTTTGAGTACGCTTTAACGATAACTAAATAAGCCATTCAAAAGTTGCAATACATAGTCACATGTTATAATCCGATCTAATGATCAACAGCTCAATACTGTACTTAGCTCAATAATACAATAATTATATAGATTTCTAGGCATTTCATCTCATAAAAATAGTCTTAGAATATGATTTTCTAAACTCCGGATCATTTTAATAATGACTGTGCGCCAATGACACAAAGTACCCAATATTTTAGTAAGAAAGATCTGTAGGCCTTACACAAAATATCAATGGCATCCCAACGTGTTTCATTAAAAAAGTTTATACCTATTAATTAGTAAGTGGTATATCCAAAGTATATTTATTTGAGTTATCCGTAAGAAATAATAAATCTATCTATCTATCTATAACCTCACGCCAGATCCCTTGCGGGGTAGGCAGAGAGTACAGAGTTCCAACAGGTTCTTTCCTTACATACCTCTCTGGCTTCCTCGACTCTCATAGTTCGTCTCATACACGCTCGCCGGTTACGGAGACTCTTGACTTTTCCATCAGATAAGACTCGGTTTATTTGGTCGTGGTAAGATAGTCTAGGTCTTCCCCGGTACCTGCATCCTTCCACTTTCACATTGTATATCTGTTTTGTCATTCTTTCCTCTGGCATTCTTTCTATATGCCCGAACCAACGGAGCATGCCCTTTCTCATCTAATAAATTACTCAATATATAGATTAGATTGCTTTCTATAATTCAAAAGTGAGACATCTGTAACAAATACGCGGTGGCTGACGCGTGCTGCAACAGATGAATCACTGATTGATACAGATCCACTCTATTTGTTTGTGTAGGTATCCAAGATGGTAGACAGGAAGACTCATCGTAATGCAATATGCATTCATGAAATATTCATGTTCATTAGACCGCTATTTATAAACAAATTTGAAAACAGAATAAATTAATTCCTACATTTTCGACCAGTTTCAATTTATTGAAATGCTCTTTGAGATCTGAGAAATAATAGAACGGATGTTTTTTTTAACTAATATAAATATTATAATTTGTCTATAAGCAACACGTTTGCAAGATTACAGACACGTAAATAAATGCAGATAACCCAGCGCCTTCTATCCTATGCTTTTCCGAAAAAAACTAGGTTACATGACCTTTACGCCCTAAAACATACAATATTATGATTTCCTAGTTTGGTATAGTACCAATTTAGTATGTGTAGTTAAGAATCAATATAGGCAGTCCTAATCCATTTACTATCCAAACAAAAGACTACGTCAAACCTACAGTTAGTTAGAAATCCACACGAATATGCTTTCCAGGCATTTAGCTCACGTAGCGAATTACAAAATCCTAGCCGTGCCGTATCTATAATGGGGTTTGCAAGTCAGAATCTACTAATTTACAAGGGTGTGACACGCAAATGTCTCTCTAATTAATGAACCAACCCGAATGCGCCCTACTTTTCATTTGAAAAGGCAGAACAGTGCGAAAAGCCAATAAAAACCACGCATTACCCGGCAGCAATGGTGCTGCACCTGAAATGTACTGCGGTCGTTGAACTTAAGAAAGCAGACTAGCGATTCTCAAGCAGATTTCATAAAACACTCGCCTTTTCCCGAAGCTTGCCGCAAGCCGAAACATCATTTAAACATTCTCTCAACCGATTTATGATAGGAACATTTGAATATTATATTTTTAAAAGATTAGTGATCTTAATGTTAGCATAGTATTCTTAATGTTAAGTGATTGTAACTTTTTATACATGTAGATGTCCATAATTTATTGGTGACTGCTGGAGCAAAATCTATAGAACATCAAGCAGAATGTGAATTACAACCTGTTCACTTCATATTTTGTTAACGGTTTAAGGCTGTTTTGATGCAGTCCTATTCCTAACAGATGTGGAATCATCATCTCAGCCTATACTTGTCCACTGCTGAACATAGGCCTCCCCAATCGCTTTCCAGCGTAACCGGTCCGATGCCACCTGCATCCAACGACTTCCTGCGATTTTCACAAGATCGTCGGTCCATCTGGCAGGCGGTCGTCCCACACTGCGCTTGCCAATACGTGGTCTCCACTCTAGAATCTTTCTGCCCCAACGCCCGTCCGATCTACGCGCTATGTGGCCCGCCCATTGCCACTTCAGCTTGCTAATCTTAACGGCTATGTCGGTGACCTTGGTTCTTCTACGAATCTCCTCATTCCTGATTCGATCGCGTAGAGAAACGCCGAGCATAGCTCTCTCCATAGCTCGCTGAGCAACTCTGAGCTTTTTTATGAGACCTATAGTAAGAGACCACACGTCTCTGATCCATATATCATCACTGGTAACACACACTGACTAAAAACTTTAGTCTTAAGGCACTGAGGAATGCATAGGTAGAAAACCATTTTGAACAAGTTTTTGTGCTGAAGAGTGAATGTATTACACATACATAAATAGGCTTAAAATTCCCCGACAATCCCCAATAATCGCTCGTCTGCACCATAGCTGAACCTACACTCTAACAAGCCGCGCGGAGTAAACAAACAAACAGACACGTTGCGCTCTGAACTTGAGATGTGGTCTTTGTAATGTTTACGATACGATTTTATGTAGTCATGCCTTATTACAGAACTATATTTACCCGACCCGACTCGGAATCTACAAAATCGGCAGGTATTGGAAAGTCGAAAATTAAAAGAAGTAAAAGATAGCGTTTATTTGACAATAGTTGGTTCAGAATAATGACAACACCTCTGAAGAACTAACATGACGTCTGAAACATGGAGACCATCTTATAATATACCACTAGAAGTCACTCATGTAGAGGTTAAATTTTACCTAAACCGGTTAAAGTAACCGAATGAAGAATGGAGCTTAGACGTTGCACGCTCGCAATTTTGTCCGGAAAATGCTGTAATAACAGCATACAATATGTAAGTTTTCTTAATACATTTATAATTTGTAGCGGACTATGGCGTGAGTCTGCTTTAGAATAGCATCAATTTGTGGCATAATTCCCATTTAAACCATGAAGCATTAAAATATTGTATATTTTTAGCGTTTAACAAGTGAATCGTTTTGGTAACTCGTGTCAAACGTTTCGTCTCGGCGCCCGCGCAGACGTGACATGACACAAAGGGCACAACAAAAACAATATGGCGGTCGTTACGCGCTAAAATAGTGCTATCTTGACAAATAAATAAAAAAAAACAACGGTTGTTATTAACTCGGTTAAAATAAGTTAAGATGTTAGATGGCTCTTAGATGGCTTTATATTGGATGATTAAATGATCCGTCAAGATATTTTCTAACAAATCTCGTTAGTAAATAGACATAAAATCAAATTTGATACTGACATCAGGAGGCAAGACAAGGTACTTACGAGTTAATGCTATGATATAAGAAAAAAGCTTCTCGAGATAGTCGGGATTTTAAAACGGGTCTGTTTTAAGATTGCAAATGGATTGTTCTCCGCGTGCTTACAGTGTAGGTTAGTCACGCACGCTGTGGATGACAACTTAATTATATTATAATATCAGCCTATACTGCCCACTGCCGGGCAAAGGCCTTCTCTCACAAATCGAGGTGAGAGAGATTAGGTCATACTCCACCACGCGGACCCAGTGCGGATTGGTGGAGGCAGGTTTGTAGCCACCTGCTGTTGGAACTTATCAAGCCGCCTTTAAGGCTTCCAACTCGGCTTAACGACTACCACATTAAGTGGTGACCGGGACCAACGGCTTTTCGTGCCTTCCGAAGCACGGAGACGCTCGAATATGAAAATGACACAAACGGTCACCCATCTCAGGCCGACCGAGTCCAACGCTGCTTAACCTTGGTGTTCGGTAAGAACACCGCGGTCGCAAACAACATATTAACTGTTCATATTTATCTGCTTTTTCGGCCCATCCAAATCGCTAATTGAGTTTTGACTTTGACTTTGAAATTTCTAATTATCGAAATACGCTTACGACATTGTGACACCGTTTGAACAAAGAAAAGAAGACGCCTTCTTAATGTCATTGTGTTCAGGTGGTTAGTTTATCTAGTTTTCTTAATTGAAATATGGTTGCATTTCCTGTCTCCACTAGAGTAAACCCAAGGCATTTCAATTTAATACTGTTTATCTAAATTAAGTACGCCCTTTGATGATGTAAGGTGCCACTTCATTCTTTAGATATCGTGTTACATGAAACTAAAGACGATAGTTACTATGAGATCAATGCTCGCTCATTAATCACTTTAAGAGTTGTTACTGACTTACGCTATCGCTAATTCTGTGTACTTTTAGATTACCTATATTATTTGGAGGCGATCATGGAGTCCAGGGTTCGAATACTATTTAGGACGAAGTGTTATTGGCTACCACTACCACTATTAGGGGTTTTCTATCGAAAACTTCTCTGTAACAGTCTGGAACTCTGGAGTCTGGAATTGGGATGTACCTTACCTACAGTATTGTACACCTTCGCTTGAAGAATGAAGGCGTCACAATATTTATTTTACTTATGTCAATTCTAAAACATGTACTGCTACATACTCCATTGACTATTCTTCAACTTACTGTATGTGAAGATAATATTTTCATTGTTTCATTTTTATAGGATTTCACTAAACCGAGTCACACCAAAATTTCATCATAGATGACGTTCCATTCTGCTTAAAAAGCGCAAAACACTGCTAAAGCATCCAGTTTTTACTTGTGATACACAAGTACTGGTAGAGTTCTAGAGCGAACCCAGACAGCGTTCATGTTTATTTACAATTACATACAAACAAGGAACGCCCGAGTCCCACAGATTTATACCGGACGCATAGTATCCCTCCTTTTAACCACAGTTTCCTTTATCGCGGTGGACATCGAACACCGCCGTCTTTTGTCCTCAATCATTATAGAATACAAGTAGAATTCATTATCATTTGTAATGTGCCATCACAGTGACCGATCAGGCGTGTCCGAGTCCCTTTACAAGGCTAATTAGTATTATGTTAATTAAGCGGCATTGTGTGTTGATAACCTCTACATTTTAGAGGCATTGGTCAGGGATATTTGGAACTCGATAAGTATTACAAAGATTAAAATTTTTATACCCGTCTTGCTCATATTTTACAGCAACTCTGAAAACAACGTAACAAACACAACGTCGGGACCAAGTTTATATTGCCTATGCTTTGTCTCCTCTGCCAAATCGTTCAGTCGTTAAACATTACTGAGTAACAAAACATCCAAACAACTTTTGCTTTTATTATAATTAGTATAATTAATTTGAATTTTCTGCTACGTGGAGATTTTCTCAAGAAAATTTCCTTCAGAAGCAACATACAAGCTCGTTCCTTTAATATTCGATCAGTGTTTTTCACAAGATCAGATACGGTTATTTCTAAAATGAGATTTACATTTTTTGGCTCTAGTATGTACACGAGATTTTGGAATATATTTTCTTGAGCACATATCTTCGTTCCTTATCGTAACTAATTCAGTCACAGGTTGATACCGTACAAGTACATTCGTTTATATGTATTTAGAAAATATTTTTCCTTCAAACTTTTAAGAAAATACCTAGTTTATTTCTAAGTGTTCTACTTCTACTACTAGAACACTAGTCTTGTAATATGGTTCTTATTAAATTCTTTGTACCTATACAAATTGTACTAAATATCTTTCCCAATGAGGTTACTGAATGAAGGATAATAGTATAAATAATACCAACCCTTTCTGTAGACACTTAATACGGATAAACAAGTATGAAACAAACTGTTTTTTTTTTATGTTTATGGCATCACGACGACGCGTATTTTGCCAATATCAAGTATTACGAATATTCATTTCAAAATTAATTCAACTCCCCGATGAACTTGATGACAAGGATGATTATGAAATTGATGAAGTGCCCCACCCTGGATAGTAAAGCGATGGATACTTTACATACCAATTGCGACGGCCGTTTTGAGGGAAATCGAAAAAGCACGTTATATCACTTTTTTACAATTACCTTCACTCGTGCACATATAAGAATGCATAATGGTTAATATTCCACCAACATTACACATTATAATTCAAAATAACTCAAGTTTTAGAAATTAAAACAAATTGACGACATCACTGTTCGATTTCCCGCCAAAACTCCAACTGTTATTCTATATTCAAACCAGTATTTTTTTTTTAAACTTAACCCCACACTAGTATTTATTCCTGTGTCGTGGGTGCGTTCACAAACATGAATTTTCACATACACAAATACCCAGACCGAAGCGAATAATTGTGGGTCACACAATGATTTGTTCCGTGCGGGAATCGAACCCGCTACTATTGACCCAGTGGGCGGAGCGGCTTAAGCTCTTAACCACCGCGCCAAATCATACTTACATCTTGAAATCCAAGATGGCGGACGTGATTTATATTGAATCTTCTTAAGAGTGCTAATTAAACATAGACTAAACCGCAACTTGAAGGTGATTTATTATATAAATCTTTCTATGTATATCAACACGTCAGATTCTTTGCGAGGTAGACAGAGAGTACAGATTTCCATCATATTCTTTTCTTACATTTTTTTCTCTTTTTGTCTTCTCTGATTGCTTATACACATTCGCCGGTTACAGACTCGTGAGTAGGTATGACTATTGTTTTATGATTAAGATTTCTATGCAGTTTATCAGTATAGTATTTTTTTAAATCCACACTAACGTGTGTACTTGGCCGTTAAAATAATAAATTCAGCCCACGCCCCACGCCCAACAATGGCGGTATGCCCATAGACAATAAAACAAAACGACGGTTTTACTGTCTTCGCGTGTCCGTTGCTTCCCTTCAACATCGCCATGAAGGTACGATTCATTACTTAAAGTGGTTGTAAATTATCAACTACATTTTAGTGGAAATAATTTTGACTAATCAACCTACGGATGACGAATTGCTTTAAAGAGGTAATCAACATCTAAACGTTAACGTCAAATTTAAGCTTATAAATAATCACAGCCCTAGATAACTTTTCAATTAACAAAAAAGTTCTTTATCGATATAAGTAGCAGTCAAGATTTTATTAGATAAGGTACCATATTGCATACCGAGTTTACCATAATAGTATTGGTTAATTTGCGTATCTAAAATTATGTATGAAGTAAGTCTTATAAGAGGACACCACAATAAAGACACCCCTATCGTAGAGCTAGCTAGCGCCTATTATGAGTGAAAACCTATCAAGAGAGAGACAAACATGAAATATACATAGCTTCATGGAGACAACTTCACAGAACTGCTCTAGGAAAAGTTTTCTACTACAAGACGCCGAGATGTGTGAGTACCCTCACACCGATTAGTTTACGTACACGCCGCCCGAGGACAATGACCAGCGTAAATCGGTTTTGTCCTCAGACGGTGTGGTCTTGTAGTAGTGCATATCGTAGCGCGGTTGTATGAATCCTTATTTCTGTTAGGACACTTACTCATGTTTTTCATCAAAATGGTGTTAATTTTTGTTTTGATGTTATCCAACGTCGTCGTTTAAACGTTATATTTTCAAATATTGCTAACCTGCATTATACTATCTAGTTCATTTCGGCGGTAACTCCACTCAGTGCACTCGCAATAAAATATTCAGTTCAATTAAAACGGTCCCAGACGCCCTAATCTCTTATTAATGTAGCACGAAGCTAGCTAAATGAATAAATTCGGTCGTCTATGTTGGCAGCCCACTTGGGAGATCAGTGTCGGATTTAATTTATAAATCGAATGATGCATGACTTAACTATTATGACTTTTTTGTAGGTTGTTAGCAACGGCAGCAGATTAGAAGACGTGTTCTCCTTATTTCTCCGTTATATCAATAATCACACAATGTTAATTACTACTTTCACCGAATATATTTCTGTAATGTACCTACACAAATTAGCGTATTTTTATGGATGTTCATAAGATAATGTGTCTAATATAAATGTAAATATTATATTATTACTGCAATATTGATATGTTATATTTTGTACTTGTAAAACGTATCATGTTATATTGTTATTGAATAAATTATTATTATTATAAATATATCTCTTATATCCTATGTTGTGGTGGTTTGTATTTCAGAAAGTTTCGGAGGCTATGTAGATGTTCATAATCGTGTAAAAGAACAATAGATTCTATCAGCTGATCAAAACAAATAAATCACACGCTTTAATTCATCATTAACATACAATCGATAAAGGTTGACATAAATCGATTTAGATCCGATTCCGTTCCCAAAGTTCACGGGTACGTGGGATCGATACCATGGGAATAGGGAGGGTCGACGTTTAGATGGAACAATGGGTGTAATCACGGTATAATTATCACTATCGTAGCGTGTTCTATGAAATTAATTGAGTGCTGTGTTCCATTACCATTTTTTTTTTATTCTAGTAATTAGTACTTATTCTAGCAATCCAATTATCATTAATGTTTTCTTGCACGTGGATAACTGTGGTGAAAAGATTTTAGTACAACTTCATCTATCTATCTATCTATCTATAACCTCACGCCAGATCCCTTGCGGAGTAGGCAGAGGTACAACTTCTTTATTTAGTAATATATAATATTAACAAGTTTATATGTCATCATAACCGTAGTGGGAATTAGAGACGTTCGAGACTCTACACTTATCACCGAAGTTATAAGAACTATAGCTAAGTTTGAACTCTATTCAATAGCTTTCACTCGCATTCACCGCGAGAAGAAATGATTTTTTATTTATTCTATCAGTATCCTTTGAACCAGCCCAATTTCTGTCCATCGGAACCTTATTCCCATAGTCCCTGTTGTCTTTCCATGATTTACAACAGTCTTAATCATGTCTATGTTTCTTCATTTTCATCAATTGATCTCGAAAGGTGATTTGTATACCTTTATTTACTTTGGGAGATATTAACTATCTTCGGTAGGATACGAAAGCATATGTCCTGTAGTAAGTCTCTATGTGTTGGGTCCAATTCTCAGCACGAGCCTCTCGAAGGTTTAAGTGAAATCTGCGAAACTTGTAATAAGGTAATAAGAAAAAAATGTTTGAAAATGGCATTACAATAAACTTGCCTTATAGCAAGAAATGGAAGAAAGAATATCAAGTCAAACAACAAAGCTTAATTGAAAACCAGAAAATAAAAAGTTCTAACAGAGTGGTAAATTGCAACCGTAGAATTCAGTTCGGTTCAATGGCCGAAGATAGAGAAATGGCGGGAAAATTTCTATCGCTCCTTTTAATTGTGTCGTGGACCAGTCTTTAGTAGTTTCTTTTATTATCCATTTTACCACATATTTTCCCTCCAAAAAAAAATCCTACTGATAGATTAAGTTTTTGGTTTTTACATTTTCTTTTGTTAGTATTATTTGCATATTACTATTGGTTTTATGTTGACTTCTTCTCATGTGAGTGAAAAGAAAAGTGGATATGATACTGGTCAGCGTGAGAATGTAGACCGCGATATTAATTTTACCCGCGATGCCTATTTTCTGCCACGCGATTGAGCTGAATGTAATTCAGGGGTTCCTGTCATGTCGTGAAACAAATTATTTACTTGTTTACATTTTGGCACCTGCCCAGATACCTCTCGATTTCTCTACCTATTGTCGCGTACGAGGTAACCCAATTCGGTACAATAAGCGCCAACCAACTTTGCATGTCGAAAGATCATTGCGAGACATTGATTTACAGGGCTTTGAGAAGCAAGAGGTATATGCTGGGATACGAATAGTGTAGCTTGAGGTATACAATGCGAAAGTAGACGAATGCAGGTATCGTGGAAGGACTAAATTATTTTACCAGAACCAAATGATAAGCGATTCCAACGACAAAAATTGGAAAACGTATTATCTATTCTTTTATAATTCAGATTTCTGCGATACAAGTCCAGTACTGAGTGCAGAAGTGACTGACTAGTTTGCTATATAACTTTGCAAACGGCGTCTTACCTGATGGGCAAGTGAAGAGTCTCCGTAACCGGCGAGCGTGTATGAGATGAACTATGATGAAGGAAGCGAAAAAAGGAAAGTGCCTATTGGAAATCTGAACTCACTGCCTACTTCGGATAGGATCTGCCTATCTGATGATATTGATAGCGTGAGTAAAATATTTAGTTATCTCATCTTCTTGGCCGCATAACGGACCATGTCACTTCGTGACGTGTTCGACTTTTAAATGAAAGCTTGTTGTAGTAGGTACTTCTCCATTCCGTGTACTTAATATTACTTATCTGTTCTTAGCTGAGTTAACAACAATGTCTGCCTGTCTTCCTTAGGTCATAGGCAACAATATACAAGAAGAACAAACATCGCAGCGCCCAATTCGCTAATTTGATTAACACAATCATGGCGGTACGTGACCTAATCACCGCCAATTCCAGCCTCATTGCTCTCATTTAAACGTGTTGCCTTTGGAAATTATTCATATGTTTCGAACTCACAATATACGTCTCTCAAAAGCGATCAAGTAAAAATTACTATTAAATATTATTGGTACAGCTTTGAGTAAGTACCTAAAAACCGATCGATCTTTATTTATTGCGCTTTATATAGCTATGCATTGAGATTTTCGAGGTTTAGAAACATTTCTACGTTCCCCTTGGTTTATAATACGAAGCAGTGTTAAATTAGAACCCCCCCCCCCCCCCCCCTCTTATTCACTCACGACTATTCATGTATCCACAACAATCTTAACAATTTTAATTGTAAACCTTAGATTAAATGTATAACTTATTTAGGTATAAAAATTTATGAAAACTTCCGGCCTCAGCACGTAGACTATGTTTGCAATAAATTAAGAATATTACTAGGTAAATTTTACCATCTTAGTTACAGAGTTCCTATTAATACTCTAAGATGTTTATAAATGTCTCTAGTAGAGTCTATATTTAGTTATTCTCTCGATTGTTACGGTCTTACATTTAAAACAAACCTGGATAAATTAGAAACGCTATTTCTAAAACTACTTGTCAATAAGAAGATTGAAAATAGCTGTAAGGATAACTATAGAAAATTATTCCAAATTTGTAAAATTCTTCCAATCAGTTTAAAACACAAATTTCTTTTGATTGTAAATAATCGTGACCGTCGAGAGTTTTGAAACCCCAGTACAGTACGCGCTTGGTAACCGTAGGCAGATACAATGTTCTAAGGGTGACCACTACTTTGGTGACAGGGCGCAAAAAAACGCATCCCATACATTTTGAATAGTCTGCCGGCGGCCATAAGGGGCGAGACAAATATAAAAAAAATTAAAAGGAATCTGAATAAGCATTACCAAGGTTTTTGGCGGGAAATCGAAGAGTGATGTTTTCAATTTGTTTTAATTTCCAAAACTTGTGTTATTTTGAATTATAATGTGTAATGTTGGTGGAATATTAACCATTATGTATTCCTATATGTGCATGAGTGAAGGTTGTTGTAACAAAGTGATAAAACGTGCCTTTTCGATATCCCTCAAAACGACTGTCGCAATTGGTATGTAAAGTATCCACCGCTTTACTATCCAGGGTGAGGTACATTCATCAATTTCATTATCATCGTTGTCATCAATTTCATCGGGGAAATGAAATAATTTAAACAAACACGATTATGCTGCTCACTGGACACTGGCAAAATACACTTAAAATAGTGTGAAGCCATAACTTAAAGAACAAGAAGGAGAAACATTACCTAAGTTTGTGTTAAGTGAGTATTGCCATAATATTAAGTTTGTAGATTCAACTGACCCCACAGTCAAACTGGTTGCACAGTTTTGTGGGGCGATGATTTAATATTGTGCATTATGTTGAGTTCGTAAATAAATAAAATAATTTAAATTAATTGGACAATGGATATAGTATTTAGTATACATTGTTAAAAACACGCCGATACGCCTGTCGTCCGAGAGTGGTAGAGGGGT